>CM053785.1:988401532-988889032 GCA_028749045.1 Cupressus sempervirens | reverse complement strand
AAACTATTGTGAACATTTTTGTGTTTTTTAATACCTTGGGCATAGAGTAAATTTTTTATATAATTGAAAAGAAAAATATGTTCACTAACAAGGCTATAATGAAAGGATACTTGAGAAAAGACTAGAAGAAGGCTAAGTAAAAAAATGTGTTTGTCAAGCCTGATTGAGAAAACAATGGAAGCCAAGAAAAGTTAGTGTGGACCAAGTAGAAAATTAGTTGAAGTCGAGCAGTAAGTTTAGTATGTTTCAAGAAAGAGAAATCTAGTTGGTGTCAAGTGAAGAAAATTACTATGTATCAAGCACCAGTAAAGATTTAGTAGATACTATGCAACCTAGTGTTGGCTGAGCATCAAAAGCTAGCATTTGTCGAGCAAACAAAGTGTTATTGTTGAGTGTCATTAAAGTGAGTTAGGTCAAAGATTTAATGAATCTAAGTTGAAAAAGTTGATTTCTTGAATTGAGTGAAGAAAATGCAAGATAACTATGATGATTTGGTGGTACAGAATTGAAGATAAATAGTTTTGAGATGAATTCAAAAAGGATTGTAGAGGAAGTTTCTAGAAGGGAATTAAATAGAAAGATGGGTAGATTTAATGAATCGGAGCTAACCCTAGAATGGACGATAGTGGTTAAATGGAAAAAGACCTAAATTCTCTATATAAGGAGATAGTAGGCCAGAAGAAATTGTGTCATGTAAAAGAGCTTGAGAAAGACAAGAAGTCTAGGGTGTGGCTTCATATGGTGGCTGAATAAAAGAGTCTGTAGTTGGCATACAAAGCAAGAAGGCTTAAGGTGATGAATTCATGAAGGGTGAGCAAGCTATTAGAGACAAAGAGGACGAATACCAAGAAAAATGGAGGACTAAATGTGAGATCTATAATCTACAAGTGAGGTGTTATTGTTATCAGATCAAGTCCTATTGTTACTCTCTAACAATTTTATCAGTCTGGACAAAGGTTGACCTAATAGTTATTATTAAATCCTTTAACAGAGTGAAATTCTAATGGAATGTTCTAAATTCCTCTAACAAGGCTCACTCCTAATAGGGTGATTGAAACCCTTTAATCAGGTCATAATTAATACTGTGCATTGTAACCTTTAATAGGGTTGGCTCCTCATGAGGCTCACTTCAGAAGAGTGAAAGTTGGTAGCATGTTACTAGTGGTTTTTCCCAAATTTGGTTTCCACATAAAATCCTTGTATCAAAATGAGTGATTGATTTTTTGTGGTATTGCATGTTTACAGTTCCACAAAGTTATTTTGACCTAGGACAACAATATTCATATGTTTAAGATATTGAATGATAACCAAATGCATAAGTATAAATTGAGGTACTAAAAAGTTTTATTTGTACATTTGGGCCTTATATAACTAATTCAACCCCCCTCTTAGTTATTCTAAAGTAGTCTAACAATTAGTATTAGGGTACCAAGTGCTTGAGAGAAAGTTTGAAGGTACTTAAAGCTAAAGACCAAGATGTACATGAAGGAGGTGCCCAAGTTAAACAAGGAAAGCTTTCCTACATGGGAAAGTTTGATGAAAATACATCTTGGAGGTCTTGGAGATTATGCATAGTCAACTATCACCATTGAGCATGTTGATCCAACATAAGCCCCAATTTCTGAACAATTAAAACAAAAGAAGAAACACAATTAGGCAATGTTAGAGATTGCATCAACCCTAAGCTATTTAGAGTTTGATGACATCAAAGGATGTGATTCTACTAAGAAGATGTGGGATTCCCTATAGAAGATCTATGGAGGAGACAAGAATGTATTCAGAGCCAAAGCTAAAATTCTTAGAGGGAAATTTGATGAAATGAGGATACAAGAAGGTGAGACTATAGTCCAATATTGTGCAAGGATAAACTATATTGTTAATGCAATTCGAGGATCTAATGAATAGATTGAAGATGAGACAATGATTAGAAAAATATTGAGAAACATGATGCCTATTTATGCTATTAGAGTCTCTGATATAAAAGAGTGTACTCTTGATAGTAATATGATCCTTGAAGGACTAGTTGGTAGACTCACTACTTTTGAACTTTCAAATTTGAAAATGTTGAATCTACTTTCAAAGCTAAGTTGACACTAAAAGAACCAAAATATAAGAAAAAGAAAAAGGTAAAAAATGTTTCTAGTGGCAGTGATACATATAAAAAAGAGCTAGAAGAACTGGAAGCACTTCTTGCTAGTAAATTTCATAGAGGCAAAGGAAAATACAAAATTAAGTTACCCATCATATGCTTTAATTGTAATGAGATTGGTCATATTGCAACAAGATGTCTTGATAAGTCAAATAGTAAGAATAAAGAAAAATTTAGAGGTAGAAAAGATGATAGTAACAAAGGCTACAAGGACAAGGGAAAGAAGGCTTGTTACATTGCTGAAGAAGAATCCAATGATGAATCTTAAGGTCATCATGATGAAGTTGTCTATGTTGCTATGAAAGATGATTCTGATGAAGATGAGGCAACTGCATTGATATCTTATGTGAACAAAAGTGATAAATGGATCACTGACAATGGATGTTCACATCACATGATTGGAGACAAAAGTAATTTCATTACCCTTAAGTATTACAATGGAAATAGTGTTAGATTTGGTAATGATGCACCTTGTTTGAGAAAAGGAAAAAGATCAATAAGATTGACATATAAGATCATGTGTGAAAATGCTTACTATGTGGAAGGACTTAACTATAATATGTTGAGTGTGTCACAATAGAATAGTTCAGGTTGCAAAGTTGAATTTGATATCAAGAAGGCTAAGATCTATGAAACTGATGGAAAACTAACTAGAGGTGGAGATTAGGCTAGAAGTAATCTATTTTATCTTGATAGGAATGATGCTACTTTTCTTGTTGTACAATTTTAAGGTATTTGGAAGCAAGTGTTACATACTTAAGTACAAAAAAAACGATAAACTTGATGCTAAAATTGAAGAAGGTATATTTCTAGGTTATTCCACAAGAAGTAAAGCTTATAAGTGTTTAAATACTAACATTAACAAAGCTGTGGAAAGTGAAAATGTAAATTTTGATGACTATACAAAAGTGCACAAAGATGCACCAAAGAAGGAACCTAAAAATTACATAACCTTTATCTACTACTATGAAGTCATGCCTACTGATGTTGATAATTCTACAAGCCAAGTTGTGAATCAACAAGAATCAGTGACTTTCACGTCACATTTACTGGATGCCGAGTTGAATTTAGGAGTCGAGTTACAATAAGAAGTCTAGGTACATTATGATACTAAGATTAGTTACCTAATAAATAAGTGCACAGTGAATGTGAAATTGAACTTCATGAAAGACTTTTTGTAGAAAGGAGATTTGAGCCAAGGTTTTCAAAGTATGTCAGAAGACATCACCCTCCTAAACAAATTATTGGAGACAAAGAAGATAGACGAATGAAAAGGAATAGGTTGAGAAATGACACATTTTTGTTAAGCATGCATGAGCCTGAGTTGGTGAGGGATGCATTAGAAAATGAAGACTACAATCAAGCCATGAAAGAAATAAATGATCAAATTGAGAAGAACAAAACTTGGACACTTGTACCTAGACCAAAGAAAAAGAATGTTATTAGAATCAAGTGGGTATACAAAAAAAAATTGGATGAGAATGGTCAAGTCACAAGGAATAAAGCAAGATTAGTTTGCAAAGGATATGCACAAGAAGAAGGAACTGACTATGGAGAGAGATTTTTGTTAGGATTAAACCACAGACAAAAATAACAATTACATGCAAATATAAACAATAATAGAAAAGAACACAAGACACCAAGATTTAACATGGTTCACCAAATCCTTGGGCTATGTCCACCAAATAGAAAGTCCAATATTATTACAATCCAGTGATTACAACTTGATTACAATTTGTAATCCCTTATAGCTCAATACCATCGCAAGAACCAATTTTTGCATCACCTTATAAAATAATCCCTAACCCTAAGCCCTTTTTATACAAGTATTAAACCACTTTAGGGTTTTAATTAATAATTACATGTTAGCCCAAAATCTTGATAAAATAGGGCCCAAAATTTTTAAGCCCTAAAGAATTTATGAATTATGTATAGCACTTTCCTGATCAGTCACCACAAACTAACAACTTTCCCCAGTTGCAAGATTGGAAGGAGTAAGAACTGTTCTTGCTTACTTTGCATACAAAAGATTTAAATTTTATGAAATGGATGTGAAGTCAACATTTCTAAATGGTATACTAGAAGAGGAAATTTATATTGAACAACCTAAAGGATTTTATGATCCAAACAATAAGAACATGTTGGAAATAGATTGATACAAGTATGGATATGTATTTCAATCATTATTTTGTCACTAATCTCAAACCTGCTACTTTTTGATAACACAATTGCTCAGACGATTTGAGTACTATCATTTATTTGATTGATGAAGAGGATTTGATCAAATGAGGTAAAAATAGAACCTAGAGGAAAGGTTGTGTTATGATATAGAAAAAAAGTACAAGGATCAGTTAAGATAGTGATATTATAGTGCATTGATAATCTACTTAAGGTTGTAAAGGATGGATACACTAATTACATTCAGAAGAACAAGTTAAAAAATTGTCTTTGCCAAGCTTAATAATCTACATAGAAGGTGTTGACAAAAGTTAGTGTAAGCCAAGCGAAAATCAACTGGAGCCGAGAAAAGTCAAATTTCAATGTATGTTGAGTGATACAATGTAATTTGAGTAAAGTTTAGTTGATATCGAGCATCAATAAACTTTAGTTCATGCCAAGTGTTTTGATAGTGGATGTTGAGCAATGCAGTATGTGTTGAGCATAAAAAGCAAGTTAATGTCAAGTATCAACATTATGAGGAAGATCATGAATTCAATGAATCTAAGCTAACAAGTTTGATTTCTTGGATTGTGTGAACCATGTAGAAGATAAGCTTGATGAGCCAATGGCACTGAATTTAAGATGAAGCATTTTGAGGAAAATTCAAAGAATATAGATGTAGAAGTTTCTAGAAGGGAATAAAATGCAAAGATGGGTAGATTCATTGAATCCTACCTAATCCAACCTAACCCTAAATTGGATGATGGAGGTTGAACAAAAAAAGATCTTAATTTTCTATTTATAGAGATTGTTGGTCAGAAGAAAAGGTTGTCACGTGCAAGAACCTAAGAAAGACAAGGAGTCTAGGGTATTGCTTCATTTAGTGACCTAAGAGAAGAGACTGCTATTGGAAAGAAAAGTAGGAAGGCTTAAGGTTATGGATGCTTGAAGGGTGAAAAAGCTATTAGAGCTAAAGTGCATAAATCCCAAGTAGAATTGAGGACTAAAACATAGCTCTTTAATGTATAAGTGTGTTGTAAGTTGTTATTAGATCAAGCCTTACTGTTACTTTCTAATCATTGTATCAGTCCAAGGTAAATCCTTTGGATTAAGGTTGACCTAACAGTCATTTGTAAATCCTTTAACTGGGTGACATTTCAAGTGAATGATTTAAAGTCCTATAACAAGGCTCACTCCTCATAGGGTGATTGAAATCCTTTAACCAAGTCACATTTAACAGTGTGCATTATAATCAATAATAGGGTTGGCCTTTCACATGGCATCACTTTAAAAGAGTGAGAATGAGTAGCATGTTGGTGGTTTTTCCCAAATAGTGTTTCTATGTTAAATCATTATGTCAAATGTGTTATTGAATTTGTTATGTTTCATGCATACATTTCTACAAAGTTGATTTGACAACAACCTACAAGTTTAAGTGATTGTATGATCTAATGGATACATGCATGATGAAAGCATTTTATGGATATGGGTTCACTAAGTTGTGAAAAAAATTATTTTTACATCTATACCTTGGATAAATGATTCACCCCCCTCTCAATTATTCTAAAGAATCCCAATAATTGGTATCAAAGCCATCTGCTTAAGAAGACTAGTTTGAAGGTACTAGAAGAAAAAAGAGCAAGATGTCAGAAAGAAAGGTATCCAAGCTTAATAGAGATAACCTTCTTGTATGGAAAAGTTTGATAAAGCTATACCTAGGAGGTCTTGGAGATCATACACAATCTACCATTGCTAATGAGCATGTTGATCCTGTTGGAGTCCTAACTACTAAAGATCTAAAAAAGAAGAAAGAACACGACTAGGCAATGTTGGAGATTGCCTCTACCCTAAATTATGTCGATTTTGATGATATCAAAGGTTGTGATGGTACAAAAAAAATGTGGGATGCTCTACATGCCATATATGGTGGTGATGCATGTGTTTTGAGAACCAAATCTGAAAGTCTTAGAGGTAAGTTTGATTATATGAGAATGCAAGAAGGTGAGAATGTTGCTCAATATTGCTCTAGGATAAAGGATGTTGTTAATGCTATAAGGGGATCTACTAGTAAAATAGATGATGAGACTATTCTAAGAAATTTTTTGAGAACACTATTGCCCATCTATGTTATTAGAGCTTCTACAATACAAGAACTGAGATGTGTATCAGGTTCTAATCCGACTCTTGAAGATCTAGTAGGTAGGCTTACTACTTTTGAGCTATCTAATTTTGATAATTTCAAATCTAACAATGTTGAATCTGCTTTCAAAGCTAAGCTGTCATTGAAGGAATCTAATGAGAAGAAGAAGAAGAAAAAGGTAAAATATGTTTCTAGTGATAGTGATACAAATAAGGAGGATGTAGAAAAACTTGAAGCACTACTAGCAAGGAGATTTCACAGAGGTAAAGGCAAGTTAAAAGGTAAGTTACTAATCGTCTGTTTCAATTACAATGAGGTTGGTCATATTGTTTCTACATGCCCAGAGAAGAAGAATTATAGAGTTGGAGACAAGTACAAAAGTAGAAGAGATGAAGCCAAAAAAGATTACAAAGACAAAGTCAAAGTCTTGCTACGTTGTTGAAGAGGAAACTGAAGATGGATCTGTCGATCATGATGATTAAGTGGTGTATGTTGCAATGAAGGATGAATCTAATGAGAATGAGGCAACTGCACTAGTGTCTTGTGTGAGCAAGAATGATAGATGGATAATTGATAGTGGGTGTTCACATCACATGACTAGAGATAAAAGTAAGTTCATTACCTTAAATTATTATGGTGGAAATAGTGTAAAGTTTGGTAATGATGCACCCTATCTGATAAAAGGAAAATGTTCTATCAAACTCACAAGAAATATTTTAGTTGAAAATTCTTATTATGCTAAAGGACTTAACTATAATTTATTGAGTGTGTCAAACCTGAACAATTTAGGTTGTAAGGTTGAGTTTGAGAATAAGATTGCTAAGATATATGATACTGACGGAAAACTAGTTGGAAAAGGTAATCGAACTAGAGGTAATCTATTCTACCTTGATATAGAGGATGCTACTTGTTTAGTCATAGAATTTGATGATGTATGGCTATGGTAAAATACGTTTGTCATGTTAATTTTGACAAATTGGTTAGTATCAATAACATGAGAATTGTTAGAGTTTTGTCTAAGTTGAAGAAACCAAACAATATAATTTGCAAACAATATTAGTTAGGCAAAATGACAAAGTCAAGTTTTAAGAGTAAGGCTCATACCTCTAAAGAAATATTCTAGAGATTGTTCATACTGACTTGTGTTGACCAATTGACTTACAAAGATACAAAGGAGATACGTATATTATGCTATTTGTTGATGATTATTCTAGAATGATGACAACTATGTTTAAGAAATAGAAATTTGATGCTTTCCAAATGTTTAAGTGGTGCTTAGCAAGAGTTGAGAAGGAAATAGGTAAAAGTCTAGAATGATTGAGATCTAATAGAGGAGGAGAATTTACATCAAATGAGTTTGAGATGTTTTGTAATGACAAAGGAATCAAAAGATAGACATCTTCCCCTAGGATCCCTCCACATAATGGAATTGCTAAAAGGAGGAACAAATTTGGAATAGACTATGCTAAGACACTCATGATGGAGAAAATGTTTCTTTGAAATTTTAGAGAGAAGCTATAAGTACAACTATCTATACCTTGAACTATGTGCAAGTCAAGAAAGGTACTCATTCAACACCTTTTGAACTATGGTATTTATACTCACCCAATGTAAAATATTTTAAGGTATTTGGAAGCAAATGTTATATTCTCAAGGATTTTAGGAGTGGTAAATTAGATGCAAAAAGTGAAGAAGGCATATTCCTTGGCTATTCCATATGAAGTAAAGCTTATAAGTGTTTAAATACTAATAGTAACGAAGTTGCGAAAAGTGCAAATGTGAAATTTGGTGAATATACAAAAGTACATGAGGTTGAACCTATGAAGGAACCGGAAGAATAAAAATCATTTGTATATTTTTATGAAGGTATTATCTACTGATTAAGATCAAGTTGAAAATCAACAAAAATTTTTAGTGACTATTGAGTCACATACTATGGATGATGAGTTGCATTCAGGAATTGAGCTACATTTAGGTGCTAAGTTACAAAATGAAGTTGAGGTAAATTTTGATTCTAAGATTAGTGTACATGAAAGAGATGTTGAACTACCTAATAAATATGTACATAGTGATTTAGAAGTTGAGAGACCAAATGAGGAGAACATAGTAAAACCAAAATTGTCAAAGTATGTCAAGAAACATTACCCTACTACACAAATCATTGGAGACAAAGATGCAAGACCAGTGACAAGGAATAAGTTGAGAAATGATACATGTTTTCTTAGCATGCAAGAACCTAAAATAGTGAAAGAATCCTTATAATATGTGGATTGGAGTAAAGCCATGAAAGAAGAGATTAAAAAAATCAAGAAAAATAAGACATGGACTCTATTTCCTTGACTAGAAGATAAAAATGTGATTGGCACCAAGTGGGTGTACATAAACAAGTTAGATGAAAATGGTAAAGTCAAAAGGAACAAGGAAAGATTGGTTTGTAAAGGATATGCACAAGAAGAAGGGATAGACTATGGAGAAACATTCATTCTTGTTGCAAGATTGGAAGGAGTAAGAACTTTTCTTGCTTACTCCATATACAAAGGTTTCAAAGTTTATCAAATGTATATAAAGTTTGCATTTTTGAATGGTATATTGGAGGAAGAGGTTTATATAGAATAGCCAAAAGGATTTGTTGATGCTAAAAACAAAAACATGATATGTAGACAACACAAAGATTTATATGGTCTGAAGCAAGCACCAAGAGCATGGTATGAGAAGCTTCATAGTTATCTTCTAAAGATTGGATTTGAGAGGACTGATGATAACAACAATCTATACTTGAAGACAGAGAAAGGAAAAGGCATTTTACTATCTAAATTTTTTGTTGATGATATCATATTTGGAGGTCAAGATAATTTATGTAAGGCCTTTGTAAATGACATGAAGAAAGAATTTGAGATGTCTATGTTTGGAGAGATCAAGATCTTTGTGGGTTTGCTAGTATATCAGTTGAGATATGGTATATACATCACTCAGTCAAAATATGTAAAGTAGATACTAAAGACTTTTGGATTGGAAGATTCTAAGCTAGTAAGCACACCTATGGTGACAAGACATAAATTATCAAAGAATGATAATTCAACTAAGGTGAATCAAACATTGTACAGGTCTATGATTGGCATTTTACAATATGTAGTACACATCAAATCTAGCATTACATTATCTATTGGGATAGTTTCAAGATTCTCTACTAATCACAAGGAGAACCATTTGATGGTTGTTAAGAGAATAATGAGATATCTGAAAGGAACAAAAGACTATGATCTTGCTATAAGAAAAATAAGAAATTTGAATAAAGAGCCTACACTAATGCTAATTGGGCTAAAAGTATTGATGACATAAAGAGCACTAATGAGAAGCATTTTTCTTAGGAAAAAGGTTAGTTACATGGACTAGCAAGAAACAAAACTACATATCTCAATCTACTATTGAAGTTGAATATGTTGTTGCTGCAGTAAGTTGTACAAACATTGTATAGATCAAACAACTACTCAAAGGTATGAAGGAGGAAATTACTGAACCTATAATACTTTATTGTGATAATACAAGTGCTATAAATATATCAAAGAATCCTGTGATGCATACAAAGACTAAGCATGTTGCAATTAGGTATCATTACTTGAGAGAGTTAGTTCAATATAAAGAGGTGAAGATGGAATATGTTAACACAAAAGAGAAAATAGCTGATATCTTCACAAAAGCATTATCTAAGGATGCTCGTGAGTATCTAAGAGGTAAACAAGGGCTGATACCCCTATCAAAAAATATTTAAGAAGAATGAAAAGTGTCTCGCATCAAACAAAATGATTGAAATATGTTACACATTGATGTAGTGGATCTTACTTTAGGAGCTGCCTAAAGTAATCAAAAAGTTGAAGCTACAAATTAGTCACAAGCTACATGACAAAGGGAGAAACTATAAATGTTCCTATTTGCATATTAATTTGACAAGTCTTTAGCATTGTTGTCAAAGAGAGAGATAATATTGTTAAAAATAGATTAGGGAGAAATCTTTTGGGACAAAAACAAAAATAAAGGGAGCAATCCAACAATCCAAAATGAGAGAAAGAAGATACTAAAGAAACATGAAATACCTAGTAAGAGGGAGATATTGTCAAGGAAGATATAAGAAGTGATCTAGAGGGAGTCATAAGAATGAATTGATTGATTTTCTGCTGATCAGAACATAATTCTGTAACCTGTGCACAAGATGAAAATTGTTGATAGAGGGAGATTGTTGAAAACAGATTAATACAAGTATGAATATGTGTTTCAATCATTGTTTTGTCACTAATTTCAAACCTACTACTTGCTGATAAGATAAATGATTAGATGATTTGAGTCCTATCATTTTCTTGATCGATGAAGAGGACTTGATCAAATGAGGTAACAATAGCACCTAGAGGAAAGATTGAGTTATCATATAGAAAAGAAGTACAAGGATCAGTTAAGACTATGATATTACAGTGAATTCATAATCTACTTAAGGTTGCAAAGGATGGATACACTAATTAAGTTCAAAATAAAAAAAATCAGTTGGAGCTGAGAAAAGTCAAATTTCAGTGTATGTCAAGTGATACAGGGTAAGCCGAATAAAGTTTAGTCGATGCTGAGCACCAATAAACTTTAGTTCGTACCAAGTGTTTTGATAGTGGTGTTGAGAAATGTAGTATGTGTTGAGCATCAAAAGAAAGTTAATGACAAGTGTTAGCATTATGAGAAAGATCATGAATTTGATGAATCTAAGCTGACACGTTTGATTTCTTGGATTGTGTGAACTATGTGGAAGATAAGCTTGATGAGATGGTGGCACATAATTCAAGATGAGCTATTTTAAGGAAAATTTAAAGAAGATTGAAGGAGAATTTTCTAGAAGGGAATAAAATGCAAAGATGAGTAGATTCATTGAATCCTACCTAATAAAACCTAACCCTAAATTGGACGATGGAGGTTGAACAACAAATGATCTTAATTTTGAGTGGTAACTTTATAGTCAAATCAACTTACAAGAACCTCTTTAGCAAGGACCTCTATCCACCATCATGGAGTAATGATTGGATCAGTAACCTTCTCCCTAAAATTAATTTCTTCTAGTGGATAGTTCAGCATGGCAAAATTTTAACTATAGACAATCTGAAAAGAAGGGGTTTTTATATAATAAACCAATGCTATCTCTACAAGAGAAGGAGGAGAGTATTTCTCACATGTTCCTTGAGTGCCAATATGCCTTAAGGTTATGGGATATGGTGTGGGAAATATTTGGTCTGAATTAGGTTATGAAAGATAACCTATGTCAATTTGTGAAGAATTGGTGTTGTCCTTTCAACCACCCAAAATTGGTCTTTCTATGGAAAATTGTTCTTTCTATGGAAAATTGTTCTGCCATATATTTGCTTGCATTTATAGAAAGAAAGAAATAATAGAATATTTTGGGAGGAGGAAAAACTAGTGGAGGTGGTTTTTGGAATAATGGAGAAATTGTTGAGGGAAAATATTAGGATTGCCAAATGTAAGATACCAAAGGAAGAACTAGGTAGGCAGGAAGGTCAAATTGCTGAAAGATGGGGTATTCATGAGGATTTTTGCCTTTTTGATAACTCAAAAATGTTAAGGAGACAACAAACGAGATGGAAACAACCTACCCTTCCTCAATTCAAACATAATTTCGATGGTGCCACTAGAGGAGGTATAGGAGCGGCGGGTGGAGTGTTGCGTGATGGGAATGGTGATGTGTTGTTAGTCTACACTGGGAAGGAATGGAAGTAATAATCTGGCTAGGGCAATGGCTTTGCTTTGGGGGCTTTAGCTAATTAGAGAAATGCAACTTAAGGAAATAACCATAAAGGGGAACTCCAAATTAATTATTGATTTGGTTAATGAAGTATCCCAACTAGGATGGAATATTTAGACTATCATTGATAGAAAGTGTCCACCTACAAAACATCTACAGGGAAGGAAATAGGGTGGCTAATGCAGTGTTTGTCATGGGGTTTAAATTAACGGTAGTCATGTGCTGGAGAAAAATGGAAAAGCTAAATGAGGATATTAAGTCATTGGTATGCAAGGAAAGAGGGGGGAGTATTAGTTAATTATGGCTAAAATTAAAGGATGGGGCTAAATTTGGCAATCTTTTCCTAGGAGAGTTGAAGCGTGCTAAATTTAATAAAGGTTTTAGGGAAATGAGGAGAAGACATGGTTGTACTAATGGGAAAATGAATGAATGCAATTTAAGAAGAGTGTCATTTCACCAGTATGGTAACACATTGCAAAATTCAAAACTTCCTATTTTGAACTATGAAGCATATCATTATTTAGATTGTTAGAGATTTTTGGGGTGTTAAAATTATGTTGATAAACAAGCACAATTCTCATAATGAATTCGCATGGGATTTTGAAGTTTATCCAACACGGGCTTGTATAACCTTTTTTCTCATAGTTGAGAGACTCAAGGTGGATAGTATTCATAGTATTTTCGTAGAAAAGGAGGTTTAGATATGCATCACTGAGGTGGGGGAATTGAAAATTGGCAGGGAAGATATGGATAGAGATTTGAATAGGTTGGAGCCCACAAAAATTGAGAACCTCAAAGATAGGATGGCTACCTGGTTTCTATTAAAAGAGGGGGTTTTTTGCCTTACATGTAGTTGATGGTAGGGTATGATGAGAATTGTGCCCTTCAATTTGTCAATGGGTGGAATGACTGCAAGGTAACCATTAATGGAATCACTTTTGAAGTTAATGAGGAAGTTATTGCCATGGCTATTGGTCTTTCAATGAAGGGGAAAAAATGGAGAAAGGTCACTAAAACTGTTGACGAGGCTAGTATGACTAGTTTTTTTGTGGAGAATGAGGAACCAATGTGCTATAGAGGAGGATTTAAGAGGGATAGGTTGCTAGCTCCATGGGATGATGTTTGCCTAGTTCTCATGAAATACCTCACATTGGAGGGTAGGTTCGGAGTTTACTACTACTACCATTTTCCCTTATTGAATCATTTTAGAAATAGGGATTTTATTTCTATCTCTTTTTTTATGCTACATTCTCTAGAGGATATGGTCAGTGATGTTAGGGAAAAAAGGAATAAGGCTCTTAACTTCACCATTATCCACCAAGGCCTAATATTTCACCTATACCAATTCCATCTTGCCCTTTGTCCCCCTAGGGTGGTGGTGGTTGATAACTAGCACCACTGGTAGAATTCACCCCTGAGTACTAGTATTGGTACTAGAATTCATACCCCACAACCCTCCCCTAGCCGTGAAAAAATAAATAGAAGAAACAGTTGTCACTTAGGTTTGCACCCTTGTCCAAGGCCTATGCATGAGGACAACCTAGTGAAACATGGAAACAACCTCCAAGTTGTGGGACTTGAACTGCGAGGTTGAGTCTCTGGAGAAAGCCGACTTCCTCTTACTATTAGGGCACACCTAACTACTCTCTAAAGGAAAAGGGGAAGAAGGAGATGCAGAAAAAAACTCTACCCTACCTAAACTACGGAGGTGATGCACCAAAATAGAGTGTTCAGACACATTTCTGCCCATATATGCACTATTGAACCAGAATGAAACTAAGGATATATACATACAGGCTTGTTTTGATCTAATAACCTCATGCATATCAAGAAGCAAAATTGAATAACACAAGGAAAGAGGAATCTCACTTATATATTATCCAGTAGGAAAAAAATAGATACAGTATGCAGGTTATAGATCTCGACAATACACCAATGAGAGGCAAAAGGGATGCACATACACATCAATGGCTGAAGGAGATAAAATAGAGAATCATTCGGTTCAAAGACACAGGGAATGTTACACTAAGAGTTGCAGAGAGCAATATTAGAGAAATCAGAAAGGGCCGACCCTTGGAAAAGATTACAAAATTGCCTTTATAGTTCAGGCATAACTGAGGGAAATGATTCTGCATTAACTGCTCAACTACTGCCATTGAACCCTAAAATATCTGATCAAAGATCACACTCAAGCATGGTTTTGAAGTAAAAAAATAGATATTCAACTGAAGGAACACCTCGAGTAGACAGAAGCGGTGCCAATGAATGATCTTGACACAGTAGATGGATCAACTGAGACGGTGGAGTGTTTCCCTATGCCTTGCATTCATTTTAGGCAGGTCAAAATTGATCGTGAAGATCAGATTGCAAGATAACCTTGATCATCTTTGCTTCTTGGTTCATGAATCAACAGGGTTGAAGCAATTCAAACAGGCTATATGAGCTAGCTGGGTCATGCGGGCCAATTACCTTTCTTCGCTCCACCACTTGGGGAAGTCTTCATGGTTAACCTTCTGTCATCGGACTAACTGTGCCACCCTTGCAGATATTCATATTAACTGTGACGATTACATTAACTGCCAGCCATCGACCATCCTTTCTGACCGGACCAGCGAGACACGTGTCAACAAGGCGTTGTGTCACCAACATAAACCTCAAGCGACTTACCCATAGCGAGGTGGTGACGACCATCGATCGGCCTAGATCCGACGATCGTGAAGACTCGTCATACTCCATGCTATCCTTACCCTAGACCCATCATATTTGGTGCCACCTCTGCAACTGCTGTCGTATCCAACCGATACCTAGCAACACCTCAACAACTGCACCCTAGTGAGACCTGGCCCCACTAACACGTGGTGACCTGTCGCTACATCACTATGGTAAAGATCGCACATCTTTGCCATGGCGATATGGCGACAGTCGTTGATCTTCTCTAATCTAACGGTCATGAAGACCCACCTTCCTACGACCTTCCCTCCTCATAATTTGCTGGCCCGCGATACATGTGGCACTTCCCTATTGGTCTGTTGGTCATTTAATCCCTACTGCACTAGTGGCATGAAATACGGTCCCACCAGGACACGTGGTGCCTTGTCGCTATGTCGCCGATGTTATCTCCTGAGCAGTTTTTGATGGTGAGATAGCGCCAGCCGTAGATCTCTGCAGATCTGATGATCATGAAGACTCGTCTCTTAACTGTGCTGGCTGAACTGAAGATCTGGCGCATGTGGCTCCCTCTGATTTGCTGCCGTGACACTGGACTCTGCCAACTGGGCAGATGAAGTACCTGACGTAACCCAACTACTTGCCTGAAACCTCGTCATTATCTTCTCTGGCCTGCCAAACCTTGCTGCCGAACATGCTGACTCACCGTCATCGGCACACACTTTCTCGACGAGCGCTATGTCGCCATGGGAATTTTCTAGCCAACGTGTGATAGCGACATAGTGCCTACGGCACCGCAGAACATTTTTGACCCGCGATAAAACTTTTTCAACCCGCGCCATCCTCTACCCTGCAAGCTGGACCCACCGGACACGCGTTGACCAGTCGCTATGTCGCCATCGTAAACCTCACACAACTTTATCATAGCGAGATGGCGATAACCATTGATCGGCCTTGATCTGATGGCGGAGAATTTGCAAGGTGTAAAAATATCATAAGGTTTGAAACTTAGGAAATTTTGATATCTTCGTGGGTATTAAAATATTAGTAATTGGGGAGGTGACCGTTGGGCGGGGTAACATTCAAATTTTGAAATTTGGCGGGGCAAACAAAATGTGGTAACATTCTAGCGACTCATAGGGGGCATGAGCCTGCTTGATGCATAAGACCAGTGCCTGTAAACAATCCATTGGGCTATGGAGTCAAAAATGGGTCTGAAAGGTACAAGTCTAAGAACTACAAAACCCTAACCCCTCTGCAAGGAATTAAAACATAAAAAACCCTAGATCTGCCTTTGTAACTGAAACAAAACAAAAACTTCCTTTGCAACCTGAGACTGTCAAAATCTTGAAAGTTGGCAAATCAAAAGGAGAACCCTGTGCACGCGCACTTCTTGAAAGGCAGGAAATAACAGAAAAGGAACTAGACTAACTATGTACATGGATTCACAATCTTCATCAGAAATAAGCTTTAAGATAAATCCCATTGACTGGGATGGGCAGAAGTTCATTGTTGGGTCTGCTCAGTTGGAATGCATTAGCCTGTTTGCAACTGGCAATTAGGTAAGGGCCACTCCACAATGCATCAAACTTAGAATGTCTTCCTGGTTTCGCCCTATCAACATCCCATTTTAGAACTAGATCCCCCTCTTTGAAAGTCCTGTCCTTGGCCCTCCTGTCAAAATTCCTTTTCACCTATTGCTGATGCAACTCCAAGGTCTTCATAGCTTTATCCCTTTTTTCTTCTAGCTCCATCAGATCTGCCATTCTTACTGACATGGCACTATCTTCAATCAATTCCAGCTGATGAGCCAACTCCAAGGAAGGGAATTCCAGTGAAATTGGGAGTCTAGCCTCCCTACCATATACCAGCACAAAAGGTGAATTTTTGATAGATCTCTTGGGCGTTATCCTATCAGCCCACAGAGAAGTTCTTAATTTCTTATGCCAGACCCTCTGATTGTCTTCTATTTTTCTCTTCATGATTCTGATCAGATTCTTGTTGGAAGACTCAGCCAAACCATTGCCCTGGGGATAATAATTTGACGATGTGCTTAGGTAGATATTGTGATTCATTGCCCATGCACAAATCTGGGTTCCAACAAAAGATTTAGCATTATCTGAGATGATAGTAGAAGTTGCACCAAACCTAGATACAAACCCATCAAGGAACTCAACCACTGATGGTTCTGTGGCATCCTTCAAGGCAACTGCCTCTATCCATCTAGTGAAATAATCAGTAGCAGCCAAAATCCATTTATGACCTACACTAGATGGAGGATTAATAGGGCCTATAAAATCCAACCCCCACTGGGTAAAGGGCTGATCCACCTGAATAGGATGAAGGGGGAGAGTTGCAAGCCTTTGTTTTCCTGAAAAGAAAGCACATTTCTCACATTTTCTCACATACCTATAACAATCATGGAACAGAGATGGCCAATAACAACCAACCCTCATGATCTTCATAACAGTTGTTCTTGCAGAGAAATGGCCACCATCAGGGCCATCATGAAGTTCCTTAATCATCCTCTCAGCTTGATCCTCTTCAATGCATCTCAACAGGGTCCCATTAAAATCCCTCCTGAATAAGATACTATCAATCACAATGTAGGGAATGGACTGCAGTCTATATTGTCTCCTTTTAGTTCTGTCCAATCCCTGAGGGTATCCATCCCCTGATAAGAAGCTCTTCATATTATTTATCCAGCTCTTTGGGCTGTTAACATTTCCTTCCTCCTGTTGCTCTGTTAATACCATAGCGGCCTCTTCATCAGAATCCTGACCTGATAAAATTTCTAAATATCAACATCATATTCCATTACCCTAGTGATCCATCCGGCTCTCTTTTCACTGATATCCTTGCTTAACAGAAAATCTTTTACACTGGCATGGGGCACCAACAAATGGATCCTATTGTGGGATAAGAGGTGCTTGAATTTCTTCAAGGCTCTAATGACTGCAAGGGATTACTTCTCAAAAAAGCTATACTTATCTTCATATTCTTTGAGCCCTTCACTAAAGAAAGCTATGGGCTGCTCCTCATCCTTGCCATTTGTTTGAGTCAAGATAGCAGAGATACTCGACTCACCACCTAAAGTGTAGAGGATGAAATCTTTCTCAAAATTTGGGTTCATGAGAGTAGGGGCTGAGGCTATGGCTGTCTTGATCTCTTCAAAACTCTCCTTCCCCTCCTTGGTCCATGAGAAAACCATGTCTTTCTTAAGAATTGATGTAAGAGGTTTCACCATGGTAGCAAGATTAGGGATAAACCTTCTCACAAAGTTTATTCTACCAAGGAAACTTTGCAGCCCCTTCTTGTGTTTAGGAAGAGGAAGGGCAAGTATTGCCTTTGTTCTTTCTGGATCAATGGTTAGACCATCCTCAGATACAATGTGTCCCAATAATTTTCCTTGGCTTGTAGCAAAGACACACTTGGCTGGGTTGAGGGAAACCCCAAACTCTCTACATCTTAGAAATACCTGCCTTAGATGATCAAAATGATCTTCTACATCTTTTGAATATACAGTTATATCATCAAGGTATACTAAGAAAAACTTATCAATTAATTTTTTGAAGGCCATCTCCATTGCCTTCTGAAATGTGGCACCTACATTTGTTAGTCCAAATGGCATCTTGTAGTAAGCATAGGTGCCCTATTTAGTGGTAAATGTTGTTTTATGTCTATCAGATTCTTTAACCAGCACTTGGTTGTAACCAGAGAATCCATCAAGAAAAGAGAATCTCCTTGACCCACTGACCTTGGATAGAATTTGCTCCATGGAAGGGTGAGGATGGTGATCTTTAAGAGAAGCCTGATTAAGATCCCTAAAGTCCACACACAATCTGATTTCCCCATTCTTCTTCCTTACAGGGACAAGGTTAGCTACCCATGATGAGTGTTTGATAGGAAATATTATATTGGCCTCTATCAACTTGGATAATTATTTTCTCATTAGGGGCTCAATCTTAGGATTCATTGGCCTCTATTTTTGCCTTACTGGTTTGGGCTTATCAACTAGATCTATGGTATGCTGAAACAAACTAGGGTCAAACCCTTTTAAGTCATCATATTTCCAAGCAAATACATCATTAAATTCTTGACATAAATGAATGAAGTTTTCTTGCTCAGTTTCAGAACATACCTTCCCAGTATTTAGAGATTTTCCATCAGCAATTGTAACTAGGGCATAATCATCATTTTCTGCAGCTAGATTTATTCCTTTGCCTCTTGTTTGATCATCAGGATTAAAAACACTCTCCAAAGTAATGAGACCCTTGGGCAACTTGTTAGAACTAAGGTGAATGATCTGATCACCATACTAATCTTTCAGCCTTGACTGGTTTCTATCTGAGAATTCTGCCTCATTCTGCAAGAAACTCACAATTTGCTCATCGGAGTCAAACACTTGCCAATGAGTGTTGTTGTCAGGGATGGCAGGCCTCACTACCACACTAATTTGTTGCTTCTTCTCCTCCTCAAGATTCCCTAGTACATCATAAGCTGCATCCACTGCTGCAAGCCTATCAACATGTTTATTTTCTTTCCTAGGAATGCTCTGAATATTAAATGCATTGAAACCCTCAAGCAAATCCTAGACTCTGTGTTTGTAAGACTTGAGTAGGCCATTTTTGGTGACATTATAGCCTCTCACCTGATTCACTACCAAGTCACTGTCTCCATATACTTTCAAGGCTTGGATTCCCCTCTTTTGGGCAAGTAAGAGACCTTGAATCAAGGATTCATACTCGGCCACATTATTGGTGCAACTAAATTGGAGCCTGAAGGAGAAGTAGTATCTTATTTGAGTAGGAGAGACCAACATAACACCAGCCCTTGATCCATTTCTATTCCTTGAGCCATCAAAGTACATACTCCATATTCTGTTTATATCATCATTAGTCCTAACAAGATCAGGAGCTTGAGCCTCTTTCTCTATTATGCAATATGTACTAATGCCTGTCTCAAGAATTTTTGACATAGGCTCAAACTGATATGCATTTTCCCACTCATCCAAGAAGAAATTAGGAATCTCTACTATGGAAGTGACAGGCTCATTTACTATGTCATTTTCATCCATCTCTAGAATAGGGCAATTCATATTGATGAAGTTGGGAGTGTAAGATTCAGTGTGATGAAGGGCTTGAGGTTTTGCTCTAATTGAGGCATTGGCTCCATATATGGTCTTAAATGACATATATGACCAATCAGAAGATATGAATCCACCAATCTGAGCAGTGAAGTCTCTTGAAAGACAGATGGCAAAATAGGGCTTGACTTCAGCAATAGATATATCTTGAATCACAGTGCAACCGGGGCATGCATGTAGGGCCATCTCTACATCCCTAAGGATACCTATGGTTTTGATAGTACTACCATCTAGTTGTAACACATCCCTAACAATGGGCTCATATTTCATCCCTAAAGCATCAACAACACACCTAGGCATTATTGAGCTACTAGCCCCTGAATCTATCATGCAATTGTGGACTAATTTGCCTCCTATAATCAAGGAAACATAGAATGGGGAAGGTCTAACCCTTTTATTTGTCTCCACATCCCCTACTGGTTGTACTAGACTTGTGGCATTCTCCATGATAGATGGCTGATCCTTGAGTTCAATCTTCTCTAATTCTTGCTACAACATCCTCTTCTGCATTGGTATGGTAGCAATAGCATCCCACATAGAGATATTCACATTGGTTTTCTTCATTTTCTCTACCACACTGAAAGGTGCATTAGGAACTTTGGTAGAAACTTTGGGAGCTGCACTTATAAGAGGTTGAGGTGGGGCAACATAAGGACCACCTGCATCTTTCTTTCTTGGATCTTGCTCTTGCTGTTGTGAAGTACTTGCTTGTTCATTTGCTGCTTGTATATGAGGTGTAGCACTCGAAGTTGAGGCCTGCTTAGGAGAAAGGGGGGCAACATGTTACAATGCTCCCCATCCTGATGATTCATGGAAGAGAAATCATCACATCCTTGAATATATGATGCCTCCTTGGGATGATCCTCCTCATATGATTTCTTTGTTGCAGGTTCTTGGACAGTTAGGGCCATATAAGATTCTGCCTTCTGGCACATGCAATAGGTATAAGAATAGTTGCAAGAAGGGCAGAAATCTTGATCTTGGGCCAAGTTATTTTGAGGGACTATAGCTCTATTCTGATTTGAGCTTGAAGCAGAAGCATGACTATTTTTCCTACCCTGATCAAAGGAGCTATTCCACTGATTAGGGAGCCTACCACCACTTGGAGCTTGATATTGTAGTTGGGGAGGCTTGCCACTTTGAGCTTGCTGCCTTTCTAAGGCCACCACCTTGTTACTCATCTTTTGTATCATAGAGAGACTATCCTCTAATCTCTTCCCCTGGTCCTTCAACTCCCTCCCCTGCTCTTGCAATTTTTTATCCAGGGTCTTCTCTCTTTTATCTGTATTCAGCACTAGACCTTGGAGCATTTCTTTGAGCTCATTTATCCCATTTGAGGATGTAGAAGCTCGAGGGACTGGAGCAAGGGTTTGTGATGTAGAAGTTGTAGGAAGAGGGGCCATTGCTGGTTGGTGATTAGGAACATCAGGAAAGAAAGACATAGGGGGCCTTGGAGCCAATTTTCCTCCTTGTATTAGGATGCTCTCAACTTTTATGGCTATCTCATAAGCATTAGGCAAGGTATCCCCTCCCATAGTTTGGATTGTAGTGGCAATATCACTATTAAAAGCTCTAAGGTAATGCAAGAAGGCATTAACAGGGGTAGGTTTCACTGTAGTAGGTATTCTATCCCATGTCTTTTGGAATCTATAATTAAAATCAGTCATACACTCATGGGGGGCTCTTTTTATTGTAGTCAACTGCTCTAATAGTGACAGATGGTCACTTCTATCCTCAAAATGTTTGCATAATCCTGCTCCTAGTTCATCCTAGTTAGTTATAGAACCATGAGCTAAGCCCCTATACCATTGTAATGCTCTTCCTTTTAAAGATGAGGCTAGAAGTCTGATAGCAACATCATCCTCTGTAATACCATGAATATTACAGACATTTGCTACTTCTTGGATATGCTCTAAAGGGGAGATAGAAGTCTCACCAGTAAAATCAGGTATGCTTTTTAGTGCAGATACTGGTATATCATGTCTTTGGGCTAACAACAGAGGACTTCCACCATTAAAGGTGGAAAAAGCATGAAATCTTGGCTATGCCATGTAAACAAGTGTTCTATTGATGAGCGTTGATAGCAATCTAGGCTGAGTTCGAGCAGTAGGAGGAGTAGAGGCGGACCTTACAGGTATATTAACTATTTTTTCACCCCTAACTGGTGATAATGAAATTCTAGTCCTCCTTCTTCTAGGATTTGAAAGGGAAAGCTCTTGATATTGAAATTTACCTCTAGAAGACGCCCTTGTTTCAGCTCTGGGCATGAATCACTGCAACTTTGGCCTGGAACCAAGTTTGTTGATGTTCAGAGTCACCAAGTACTTTGAAGGACCAACCTCTTGAAGGCTTGAATACTGAAGCCAACACTACCTCTTCAACATTAATCTCTGAAATTCTTCCTTCTTTGACACCAGTAGACTTTAAATCTTCAATAGGATTGTCCCATCAGGCGTGCCAAAAACTGTTGTCACTTAGGTTTGCACCCTTGTCCAAGGCCTATGCGTGAGGACAACCTAGTGAAACATGGAAACAACCTCCAGGCTATGGGACTTGAACTACAAGGTTGAGTCTTTGGAGAAGGCCGGATTCCTCTTACTATCAGGGCGCACCTAACTACTCTCGAAAGGAAAAGGGGAAGAAGGAGATGCAAAAAACAACTCTACCCTACCTAAACTACGGAGGTGATGCACCAAAATAGAGTGTTCATACCCATTTCTGCCCATATATGCACTATTGAACCAAAATGAAACTAAGGATATATACATATAGGTTTGTTTTGATCTAATAACCTCATGCAGATCAAGAAGCAAAATTGAATAACACAAGGAAAGAGGAATCTCACTTATATATTATCCAGTAGGCAAAAAACAGATAATGTATGCAGGTTACAGATCTCGACAATACAGCAATGAGAGGCAAAAGGGATGCACATACACATCAATGGCTGAAGGAGATAAAATAGAGAATCATTCGGTTCAAAGGCACAGGGAATGTTACACTGAGAGTTGCAGAGCAATATCAGAGAAATAAAAAAGAGTCGACCCTTGGAAAAGATTACAAAATTTCCTTTATAGTTCAGGCATAACTGAGGGAAATGATTCTGCATTAACTGCTCAACTATTGCCATTGAACCCCAAAATATCTAATCAAAGATCACACTTGAGCATGGTTCTGAAGTACAAAATTAGATATTCGACTAAAGGAACATCTCGAGTAGATAGAAGCGGTGCCAATGAATGATGTTGACATAGTAGATGGATCAACTAAGATGGTGGAGTGCTTCCCTATGCCTTGCATTCATTTCAGGTAGGTTGGAATTGATCGTGAAGATCAAATCACAAGATAACCTTGATCATCTTTGCTTCCTGGTTCATGAATCAACAGGGTTGAAGCAAGTCAAACAGGCTATACGAGCCAGCTGGGTCATGCGGGCCAATTACCTTTCTTCGTTCTGCCACCTGGGGAAGTCTTCATGGTTGACCTTCTGTCATCGGACAAACCGTGCCACCCTTGCAGATATTCATATTAACTGTGACGATTACATTAACCGCCAGCCACCGATCGTCCTTTCTGACTGGACCAACAAGACATGTGTCAACAAGGCGTTGTGTCACCAACATAAACCTCGAGTGACTTACCCATAGCGAGGTGGCGACGACCATCGATCGGCCTAGATCCGACGATCGTGAAGACTCGTCATACTCCATGCTGTCCTTAACCTGGACCCATCATATTTGGCGCCACCTTTGCAACTGCTGTCGTATCCAACCGACACCTGGCAACACCTCAGCGACCGCACCCTGGCGAGACTTGGCCCCACTGACACATGGCGATCTGTCACTACGTCACTATGGTAAAGATCGCACATCTTCGCCATGGCGATATGGTGACAGTCGTTGATCTTCTCTAATCTAACGGTCACGAAGACTCACCTTCCTGCGACCTTCCCTCCTTGTAATTCACTGGCCCGCGGTACATGTGGCACTTTCCTGTTGGTCTGTCGGTCATTTAATCCCTACTGCGCTAGCAGCATGAAATATGGTCCCACCAGGACACGTGGCGCCCTGTCGCTACGTCGCCGATGTTATCTCTCGAGCAGTTTCTGATGGCGAGATAGTGCCAGCCATAGATCTCTATAGATCTGACGATCGTGAAGACTCATCTCTTGACTGTGCTGGCTGAACTAAAGATTTGGTGCACGTGGCTCCCTCTGATTTTTTGCCATGACATCCGACTCTGCCAACTGGGCAGATGAAGTACCTGACGTAACCCAACTGCTTTCCTGAAACCTTGTCATTATCTTCTTTGGCCCACCAAACCTTGCTGCCGAACATGCTGACTCACCATCGTCAGCACACCCTTTCCCGACGGGCGCTATGTCGCCATGGGAATCTGCTGGCCAATGCGTGATAGCGACATAGCGCTTGCGGCACCACAGAACATTTTTGACCCACGATAAAACTTTTTCGACCCGCGCCATCCTCTGCCCTGCAAGCTGGACCCATCGGACACGCGTCAACCAGTCGCTATGTCGCCATCGTAACCCTCACAAAACTTTATCATAGCGAGATGGCGACGACCATTGATTGGCCTTGATCTAACGACAAAGAACTTGCGAGGCATAAAAATATCATAAGGTTCAGAACTTAGGTAATTTTGATATCTTTGTGGGTATTAAAATATTAGTAATCGGGTAGGTGACCGTTGGGCGGGGTAACATTCAAATTTTGAAATTTGGTGGGGCAAACAAAATGTGGTAACAAAAACTTGATGTGACTATGGAACAAAAGGGTAGTAAAAAGATTAAAGTGGAAAAAATAAAAAAGGTGGAAGAGGAGGGCTTAGAGGAGGAGGTAGGCAGAAAGGGTAGGAGGAGATCAGGAGGACTTGCCCAATCCCAAGCAAGGTGCAAGCAAAAATCTAACAGGTTCAAGGTTGAGGAGGTGGAAGAGGAGAGCTCAGATAATAATGAAGAGGAGATGGAGGAGGAGGATAACTCTAATTCCAAGAGAGAAAAAGGGAAGGAGGATGTAGAAAAAAGTGTTAACTCCGAGGACAATTCTATTGATAATGCCCAGATGTTTGCGAAAAATACTCAGGTGTCGGCTGGAAATGTTGTTATCACGAAGACTACCCATGTATTGGCCAGCTTCACCCTACAACCCATTACTTTCTGTAAACATAGTAGGGAAGTGGACACCTCCCCCATTACCATTTCCTCCCTGGTCAAGGAAAAATCTAAGGTTTTTACTAACCCAAGGGTTTTGCAGGATGATAACTAGGTGGAAAAAGCTAAAAAGGAGGTTAAAAAGGTGAGAACTAAAAATAAGGAGGAGACAGAGGAGCAATTGGAGGTGTATGCCAAATTGGATAAGAGGGTTAAAATTTCAGAAGAAGGGTTCACCACCTTCTCTAAATTTTCTCTAAAAGTCACTCACGCTGCTACCACCACCCTCCAACTATTGGCATAGGAGAAAGAAGAAGCAGGAATGGACATGGAGGATCATAAGCTTCTTTTAAAATTCCTTGTTGATGATTGGGCCTGGGTTCTTTTGGTTGGGAAGGGAAAGGAAAAAAATAAGAATTAAGTTTTTTAGTTTTAAGGGATCCTTGGATCCAAGTTGTTTTATGTTAATTTGTTGTTATTTTTTTTTTGGTATCCAGCTATTGCTAAGACTTGGGTTGGCCTAGTTGTGCCAACAATTTATTTGAGGAACTTAAGTAGTATGGAAATATTATAGACTTCTACTATAGTTTAGTTGTTTTTATTCATAGTAGTATGCTGCTTAGTTACTTGCATAGAATTTTTGTGGCTAAGTAGAACTTTAGTATGTTTTTACTCCAATAGTGTTCACTATTGGTCTTTGATGGTGATGTGTTTGTTACTGGCATTTTGGTTGTAAGGGTCAACCCCCTTGTTTTTTATCACTTTTTATTTCAAAAACAAAAGATCTTAAATTTCTATTTATAGAGATGGTTGGACAGAAGCAAAGGTTGTCATGTTCAAGAACCTAAGGAAAACAAGTAGTCTAGGGTATTGCTTCATTCAGTGACCTAAGAAAAGAGACTGCTATTGGAAAGCAAATAAAGAAGGCTTAAGGGTATGGATGCTTGAAGAATGAACAAACTATCAAAGCAAAAGTGTGTGAAAGCCAAGAAAAATTAAGGACTAAAACAAAGGTATGTAATCTACAAGTTTGTTATGTTATTAGATCAAGGCTTACTATTACTTTCTAATCATTGTACCAGTCTAGGGTAAATCCTTTGGATTAAGGTTGACCTAATAGTCATTTTTAATCCTTTAACTAGGTTACATTCTGAGTGAATGATCTAAAGTTCTCTAACAAGGATCACTCCTAACAGGGTGATTAAAATCCTTTAACCAGGTCACATTTAATAGTGTGCATTGTAACCTTTAACAAGGTTGGCTTTTTACAGGGCATCACTTCAAAAAAGTGCGAATGAGTAGCATGTTACTAGCGATTTTTTCCAAATTGAGTTTCCACGTTAAATCATTGTGTCAAATGTGTTATTGAATCTATTATGTTTTATGCTTACATTTCTACAAAGTTGATTTGATAGTAACCTATAAGTTTAAGTGACTATATGATCTAATGGATGCATGCATGATGAAAGTATTTTGTGGATATGGGTTCACTAAGTTGTGAAAATTTTTAGTTGTACATCTAGACCTTGGATAACTTATTCACCACCTCTCAATTTTTCTAAAGAATTCCAATAGAACATGGTCTGTAGACTGCACAAAGCTTTGTATGGTTCAACGGAAGCTCCCAGATCATGGTATGAAATACTTCATAACTATTTTATGAAGATTTTTTTTGAGAAGACTAATGACAAAAAAAATTTGTATTTGAAGATAGAAGGAGGTAAAGGAATTTTACCAGCTAAAATATGTGTTGATGATATCATATTTGGAGGACAAAATGCATTTTTTAAGACATTTGAAAATGAAATGAAGAAAGAGTTTGAGATATCTATGTTTGGAGAAATAAAGTTCTTTGTTGGATTGCAAGTATATCAGATGAAATATGATATTTACATTACTCAATCTAAGTATGTGAAGAAAATCTTGAAAACTTTTGGTATGGAAGATTCAAAACCTGTTAGTACTCCTATGGTGATAGGACACAAACTATCCAAAACTAATGATTCTACTAAAGTAAATCAAAAATTGTACAAGTCTAGGACTAACAAATTGCAATATTTAGTTCATAAAGGACCTAACATTGCACTAGCTATTGTGATTCTTGCAAGGTTTTCTACAAATCCTAAGGAGAATCATTTGATGGTTGTTAAAAGGACTATGAAATACTTGAAAGGAATAAAAGATTATGGTCTATACACAAGAAGAATGAAAAGTTTGAATTGAGAGCCTATATAGATGTTGATTGGGTAGGAAACATTGATGATAAAAAAAAGTACAAGTGGTGGAGCATTTTTCTTGGAAAAAAGATTGGTCACCTGGACTAGCAAGAAACAAAATCGTATTTCACAATCTATTGTTGAAGCTGAATATGTGGTTGTCGTAGTGAATTGCACAAATGTTGTATGGATCAAATAGTTACTCAAAGGAATGAAGGAGGAAATTACTAAATCTGTGGTACTCTACTATGACAATACAAGTGCTATAAACATATCTAAGAATCCTATGATGAACACAAAGACAAAGCACATTGCAATCAAGTATCATTACTTGAGAGAGTTGGTTCAAGACATAGAAGTGAGAATAAAATATGTGAATACAAAAGAATAGATAGCTGATATATTCACAAAGGCTTTACCTAAGGATGCAAATGAATATCTTAGAGGTAATCTAGGGGTGATACCCCTATCCAAAGCTACATAAGAAGTCAGAGTAGTGCCCTGCATCAACTGAGTTGAATGACATACTTTACAACTTGATGTAGTGGATCTTACTTTAGGACTTTCTTGAAGTAAAGAAGGAGCTGAAAAATTATATTTACAGTCACATGCAAGGTGACAGAGGGAGAACATAAATTGATTATATCTGAATCTATAGATGAAAAGTCTTTGGCATTGTTGTAAAAAAGGGAGATATATGAGAAAGAGGGAGATATATGAGGAAGAGATCAGAGTATACTAAGGAAGGAACACATATTGATAGAGGGAGAGATTTCAATAAAAGGTATAAAATTTCTTTTTGGTATTGGTTTTCCATCAATGCCAAAGAGGGAGATTGTTGAAGTGAAGAAGATTGGTGAAACTTATCATGGAAAAAATATTATTTTGTCATTGATGTCAAACCTACTACTTGTTGGTGATACAATTGCTTACTTTGGTCTAAATGCTATCATTTGTTTGATTGATGAAGAAGATTTGAAAAAGAAAATAACCTAGAAAAGGGTTAAGTTATTTGGTGTATAAAAGGGAGCACTAAGACTAAGCAAGAAAATGATGATATAGTGTATTTTTTATCTACTTGAGGCTACAATGAAAGGATACTTGAGAAAATACTAGAAGAAGACTAAGTAAAGAAATTTGTCTACCAAGCCTGATCGAGCAAACAGTGGAAGCTAAGAAAAGTTAGTGCAGGCCGAGCAGAAAATTAGTTGAAGTTGAGCTGTAAGTTTAGTATGTGCCAAGAAAGAGAAATCTAGTTGGTGCCAAGTGAAGAAAGTTAGTATGTGTCAAGCACTAGTAAAGACTTAGTAGATGTTGTGCAACCTAGTGTTATTGTCGAGTGCCAATAAAATGAGTTGCATCGAACATTTAACGAATTTGAGTTGAAAAAGTTGATTTCTTGAATTGTGTTAAGTATGTGGAAGATAACTATGATGAGATGGTGGCACATAATTCAAGTTAACCCATTTTGAGATAAATTCAAAGAGGATTGTAGAGGAAGTTTCTAGAAGGGAATAAAATGGAAAAATGGGTAGATTCACTGAATTAGACCTAACCCTAGGTTGGATGATTGTGGTTAAATGGAAAAAGACCTAAATTCTCTATATAAGGAGATAGTAGGCCAGAAACAACTGTGTCATGTGCAAGAACCTGAGAAAGACAAGAAGTCTAGGGTGTTGCTTCATATGGTGGCTGAATGAAAGAGTCTATAGTTGGCATACAAAGAAAGAAGGCTTAAGGTGATGAATTATTGAAGGGTGAACAAGTTGTCAAAGAAAAAGAGGATGAATGTCAAGTAGAATGGAGAACTGAATGTGAGATCTATAATTTGCAAGTGAGTTGTTATTGTTATCAGATCAAGTATTGCTATTACTCTCTAATAATTGTATCAGTTTGGATAAATTATTTGGACTAAAGTTGACCTAATAGTCATTAGTAAATACTTTATTAGAGTGAAATTCTAATGGAATGTTCTAAAGTCCTCTAACAAGGCTCACTCTTAACAGTGTGATTGAAATACTTTAACCAGGTCACATTTAACAATGTGTATTGTAACGTTTAATTAGGTTGGCTCCTCACAGGGCTCACTTCAGAAAAGTGAAAATTGGTAGCATGTTATTGGTGGTTTTTTTCCCAAATTGGATTTCCATGTAAAATCCTTATGTCAAAATGTGTGATTGATTTTTTGGTATTTCATGTTTACAATTCTGCAAAGTTATTTTGACCTAGGACAACACTATGCATATGTTTAAGATATTGAGTGATCAATGGATGCATAAGTATACGTTGAGGTACTGAAAGGTTTTATTTGTGCATTTGGATCTTGGATAACTGATTCACCCCGTTCCATTTATTCTAAATTATTCCAACAATAATTTGCATTAAAAAGATCACATAATATAACTTATGATCTCATTGATCTAATTTCCACACTAAAAACCAAGAAAATAAACTTTCCTTAAGACCAAGTCCTAGAAAAAGTATCAATTTAGCCTTGAGGATTTCTCAATTTATAATGAATAGTAAAGATAGATCATTAAGATATTACAATACATGCTACATTACAAATAACATTTCCATAAAGATTTTAAAAATAGCCAACTTCCTGGGAATAATACACTAAAAAGTCTTAGCAAATCCTCACAAAATGAAGAAATGACTATGCTAGGTTAACCATAGAATCATGAACTTTCCTTCAACCATAATCTAAGTGTATTGAATGATACTCATCCTCACCAAAATGTTATAATGAAAATACTAGATGATATCAACTAGAAAGTCTCTCTAAGAATAGCCTCCACAAAACTTTATGTAACTCACAAATCTTCATACCTTTTTCTATGAGCATAAACATAACAACAAGACATGATCCTAAATATGCCTTCAAGTGCACATAACATAGCTCTTTGAACATGAACCATGCCAAAAGAATCTTCCTCTACAACTATTACTGAACTATCTAGAAAATTGATAAGTTGACATCAATGCCAAGAACTATCATGAATGCGACACATAAGTACTCAACCATCTCTTATAAAATCAAATAAACTCCCCCATACAACCAGAACAAGAATTCATGCTCAACACTCTTCTCATAAGACATATATAAAAAATTCATTCTAAAGCATCAGAAAACAAATTTTCTTTCAATTCAAGAAATATGTTAAAAAAAAAAATTCTCTTACAAAATATGAATATAAAATGATTTAATTCCATGTGCATGAGAAAATAAGTATAAGAATGATTACAAAACATTCCTTTAATAAATTCACCTCTCTAAATATGTAATACACCACAATTTAAAAATATTTCAAGAACGTTCATCGAAACAAATATCTCTTAAATGGAAGAAAAACAATCTCAGTATCATCATGATATAAAGATAGAAATATCATTCCCCATCAACATGAAAAGAAATCTATTCAATTAAACATTTGACAACACTTCATTTTAAGGCAGAGGAAAAATTATCAAAAAGGTTAAAAAAACATTGAAGGCTAAACAAACCACAGTATATAGGGATCTATGGATACTAAATACCTCACACTCACTCCAAACAATAACTAGATGGATCAAATGAAAATATGGTTTGTTGCACAACATACATTGGTTTCAACTTTGCAAAATCACAAATAGAGAAAGGATCTATGTCCTTGAAAGGGTTCCTAGGTATCTAATAAAATTAGGATAAGTTTTTAATTATTAAAGGAACACATAACAAGGGGGTTGGCCCATTACAAACTAGAGCACATCAAGAGATTGACAAGCCAATAACAACACAATAAGTGTTACCAAGAATACATAATAGAATAAAATAAAGCACAGAGGCTTAAAACCCAAAAATGTCAAGCTAAACTCATGCAATAAGAGAGGGAGGAAAAAGGTCCTTCCTATACCAACAAATGATAGTCCATGCAATAATATCTTTAGGTTCCCCAAAAAATAAAACTCTGCTAGGACATCTGCTAACAAAATAAAGAGGGTTTTGTAGAGACTAGGCACCAATAAAAAAATCATGTCACAGAGTAGTGGTTAAGGAATTAGGAATAAATATGATCCCTAGGTCAGAGGAAAAAACAACAAATGAGGAGGAACAAACATTGAGGATGAAGCAAGATCAAAGCATGGAGAAGCCTCATAATACAAGAAATACACTCTAGAATGAGCTTCAACAAGGTTCTCTTCAAGAGTATCAACTTCAATGAAAGTTTATGAGTCTTTAGAGGAGGACTCAGAAGGAATGTCAACAAAATAAACTATTAGGTGGTCATTACTTGCAACCTTCCACCAAGTATCAACACCTTTGCGATGAAGAATATAACAATCGATAGTCATGTGACCACTAGGAAAACCATGTCAACAATGGAAAGGGAGACCATAATCCAATGATTAGGTCCATGACCTATCTCAAATTTGGATTTATTTGTTAATGGACAAAGGATACCAATTGGATGCAATAGGAAAAAAAATGGATCATAGAGTTATAAATATATCAAGCATGTAAATTACACCCCCAAATATTTGTACTTCACTAGTAAAGAAAAAGATGAGGAAGAACCCTAGTTTTGAAATTGATTAAACTAGGTCAAGATCAAAAACACAAATTGAACTAATTCAACACAATTTTAAAATATTACACTCACCAATATATAGCCAATGCAATGTGCACATGGTCCAAAGATTAAAAAAACCTAGAATGGTCTTTCCTAGATCATTTATGCAGATACAACCATATATGACATTGACCTTGAAGCCACAAGTGTAAATATGGATTTGTCATATTGTCTCCAAGAAGATGATTACATGAACATTCTGAAGTGATACAACCATTGATTGGCTTGAGACGCCTAAAGAGGAGTGGTTGTTAATGCCTCCATGGTTTGAAGGATTAACACCTCTACTTGTATCAAATCATGACATTCAAACAACATAACATCTTCAAGGAATAATGATTGTCATTGTTCTTTGCATCAATTAAAATAAAATGGAATCATAAACAATGCAGCTAAAAAAGTTGGACCAAATCCCTCAAAGAGATGTTAGCTCAAGGAATTGAAAGCTGCAATGAGTTTAAGATTCACAACAATGGGTATATAGAATAAAATTTTGAATATTTAAGAGATGCACTTGATACGTATAAGCTAAATTCTACAATTATTTCATGCAATCTTCCATGATAAGTTGGATGTCTTGAAATATGGAAAATTAGACAATCAATAATTAAATAATTGAAAATTTTGGTTGTGACATATGGAAGGAAAGCCATAGATTTATAATTATCAAAGACATTATGACTACTTTTTTCAAAAAAAAATGTAACCTTTAAATATTACAATCATGAAATCTCACTCAAAATGCTCGAAACAACTACTCCTTCATAGCTATTAGAGCTGAATCACCCAGAGTATGACTTTCCTCAATTTCTATTAGAATTTTGCTTACTTTGGTTGTATATTTTTTCCTATATTTTAATCTTGGTATTTCAAAGATTAATATAATATAATTTTATGTTGCAATCTCTCTTTGATAAAGGCTAAAATAATAAATCTATTGTGGTAGGCAAAAGCCTACAACACAATAGAAATTTGTGAGCCTTTTACCTTAGAGGTCTTGGGTTGGAGTCTACTTGGACTTAATGTTAGAGTGGGGTTGTTGATCTGTCAACGCCTGATACAAATAGTCAACTTATAGTACACATGAGGCAGTTAAGCCCTTGTCACAAATACTAAGGGAAGCACTGAACATTTTTCCAACAATCTCCCTCTTAGCATCACTTGAGGGTCTGGGGATTCGAACATGTGACCAAACTCTCATACCACTTGTTAGAGTGGGGTTGTTGTGCCCAAAAGACTAATATGTCAATGCTCCATACAACCACTCAACTTATAGTATGCAGGAGGCAATTAATCCCTTGTCACAAATCCCAAGCGGAACATTGAATTTTTTTTGACACTTAACAAATAATAATAACTATCCTTGGCTTCCCACTGTTACCCACCAAAAAATAAATAAATCTATTGTGATCATATAATTTTAAACAAGAAAAAAAATCTATTGTGTTCCTATAAATTTTAAACAAGAAAAAGAAAGATCATTTAGCGAAAAAATATAGAAAAAAAGAATAAAAGAAATTGGTTGTCATTTATTTAAATACCATGCTCTTTACAAAAAAAAACATATATATTGTCGAAATATTTAATATATCTATTAAAAGTTTGAAAATAATTATTCATAATATAAATTTAATCTTTAAACTCATCTATTTACTGTAACTTTTTCACTTAATTAAAATATTTTACAAATAAAAAATAATGATTTGAATGTCTTCACAAAACAACTCAATTCTCCGAACAACATAAGTACAATTGAAAAAAAAACAACTTGAACAACGAAATGTTTACAAATTAAATGTATCATATCTCTAAAATTTCATATTACTAATCTTTATTCAACACCCCTTTTCAAATTGCCAATTGACTAATATTTTAGATGATACCTTACGAAAATATACATTCAAAGGTTTGCCCTTCTTGAAATATTTTTTCATAACCATTTTTGTTTAGTTGGAGAGAGGGTAAGCTTCTTTAAAATTTCTAATGAGATCTCACCCATCTTTGATAAAGGATCACTAAATGTTAGCCAACTTCATCAACATCAAACAATTTATTAAAAAACAAATAATGTGGCCCATTCTCCTACAATTTGAGAATTAAATGCCTTCATGACATAAATAACATATGAAAGTCAAATGAAAAGCATGGACAAATGAATATGTAGGTAAGATATTGTGGGTTGCATTCATAAAAGTCCACATGGTATCATTTAGTTTGATTTGATTTTTTAAAAATCCAACCAATGCACACAACTACCACTTTGAAAATCAAAAATCACAAATAAATGACCCCACAATTCTTGCTTTCAAATTGGATTTCAAATTGAATAAAAGGCCACTATACAAAGATTTTATATTTCAAAATGAATAAAAGACAAATTATTTTTACTTCTTTGAGTGGTAATTCTTAAACATGCCAAGGCACATTCCTTCAATCAACTTCTTGAGAGGGAGAGGGAGTGAAGAAAAGAGAATCCACAAACTTGTTATCCAATTCTAGGCAAAATTATGATCACCTTTTTCTTAGGGTTTTAAAAAGTGAGGAACTTTCAATTTCTTTAGAATAGATGTGATTCCAAGCCATCACATCCACAAAGTGTGGGGTAGTCATGATCATCCTCGTTGAAATGTGATGCCTCAAGTTTTATCACTTGGCAAAATAGATTCATGCTTTTTTTCATATCATAAATATGCAATCAAAAGTATTCTTTTTCAATTGATTTGAAGGTTTGAAAGGGAAAAGTTTGGGTCCATCATTTACGATAAGGATGACATGTAACATATTATTTTTTGATCAATAAACAATGAAGCCTAAATTTATTATTATTATTTATTGTAATTAATCGTAAATTCGAACCCAAGACCTCCCTGATGAAAGACTCACAATTTACTGATGATGCATTGTAAAGTCTTACATGTGTGTGTGTGTGTGTGTGTGTGTAAGAATTAATATTTTATTTAAATTATATAATAATAAATTAATTTTTAAAAATATTATTATTAAATTTTAAATTATTGTAATTTAATTTAAACTTATTTATTAGTATTGCTTCTATTACAAACTCACATCATTTATATTATATTTATTTTAAATATATTAAAATATATTATTTCAATATTTTAATAATTTATCTAGATTATTATTAGAAAATATCTAGAATTTACTGATTAACTTTCAATATATTCAATCTTTTTTACTACAACCTTATAAATATGTCCATTATACACAATAGAAGGATGAATGTGTTATATATGAATGTTTATTGTACTTGTCGTAGGCAATAGTACTATTGTATCCACTTCTTTGGAAAACTATATTAGTTTCTGCCAATCACAAGTTACTATTGTTGAATAATGAAAATATTTCTAAAGTTTTATTAATCTTCTATAATTTTGCCTTATAGGAGCTCTTGTTTCAAAGGTTCTACATATTGCAATTTATTCAACTAAATTCATGCTAAAAGGGATTATGTAGCTTAGAAAATAAATTTAATAATATTATTGCTAAGACAAATTTTTGAATAAAAATATAAAAGTATGTTGATTAAAAATAATTTACACTCCTCAATTAATTTATTAACATTGACACTCATAGGAGATATTATTTAGATTTCCAATTTATCTTATGGATCTTCAATTTATGTATATTTGAATATAATTTGTTTTTTAAAAAAATCTTTAATTTTTTAATACACAATATATTCCCTTACCATACTATTTTACTAATTAAAGTTTTTCTATTTTCTTGCTCAATATAATTCTAAATATTAATTATTAAAAAAAATCATATAATTTAATGCTAAGTTCAATTAATCTTATTTTTTAATTAAATGAATAAACATTTATTCTATTAACCAAGTAATGCTACTATGTGGCACTTGTTTAATAAATTGCCATTATTTTTTAAAAATGTAATGGGGTTCTATGATATAGAGGAAATATATTTTTAATAGTTCATAATGTACTATTGTGATACTTTTTAGATTTTATGCTTTAACAAGTGATTAATTATTTTTTTTGGTTTCTATGACTTAAAAATTAATTGATTTTAAAGTTTTTTATCGATCTAATATGTTACTTAGCATAGATCATGATTGTTAACATTACAATTTTAAAAAATTATTTTTCTAAGATTTGATTGGTTGAATTCATTTAGCTCTTATATTGGTTGGTTGGATTGTAAAACTAATAACTTTTAAAAGTTTATTTTTATTAAGGTGAATATGATTCATTCATGTAGATGATTTGTTTTAATTTTTTATATTTTAATATTGTATTTTTTTAATAATATAATATTTGCCATTCAATTAAAAATATTAAAAAGATATATTTCGTATATTATATAATAGTTTAAGAAATACTATTATATATTCTTATTATTAAAATATTATTATTTTCATATTAAACATGTCATTTTAATATCTATATTAAACATGTTAATTTTCTTTTTCAACTAATTCATATTAGTTTTTTCATTCTTATTGTACTTGTTGTAGACAATGTACATTCACCTGTGCACTCACGAGCTAATCATTTATTAGTATTTTTACCTCATTTGATTAATACTATAGTTTCCATAGATATTTATTAATTTGAAATGTTATATAATTGATTTATTTCAATTATGATTGGCTCAATCAATTTACTCTTATAAGACCCTTTTTTTTGGATGAGTACTCCATATACATTATTTTTGACAAGATTTTATAATTTGTTAAATATTTTAATGTAGTTTTTCAATTAATACGTTATTAATAATGACTTTTTATTTTCATAAATATATTTAATACAAAAATTAGTTTTGTGTTAGGCATGAGCTTACAACACAATGGTAAATTGTGAGCCTCTTATTTGGGAGGTCTTGGGTTTGAGTCTAGTTGAGCTTAATAAATACTAAGAATAATTAATCACAACACATAATAATAATAATTAATAATTAATCTTGGCTTATATTCCTCTCAGCCCCTACTATCTGTAATGCAAGAGTAGTGTAATTTCATATTTTACATATCTTATCTATCTCATTTTGTGTAATAAAAATTATGGAGTCAAATTAGTTTAAATGATAATTAGTCATTAAACTAATATTTGTTGATCATATTAAATTAAGCTTAAATACTTATCTAATTATAATATTAATTCTTTATTACATATATTGTATGTATTTTAGGAGAGTATTTTATTATTTTACATTACTAATAACCATTCTAATATTTATTAAATTTTACTAATTATTAACAATTAACATAATGCTACTGGGGAAGGGGAAGCCTTGGAGGACAAGAAGAAATTGGAGGAATATCCCTTTAGAAGGGAATTAGAGGAACTATTGAGTTCACCCATGGGGGTACTTAAGGAAGGAGAGTTGTTGGAGGAAGGTGAAATAGAGGTTGCCACCCTCTTCTTGGCTCACCAACAAATTGGGGAGGTAATAGCCTACAGGGTCTTATGGCTATAGAATGTGATACTCAAGTAAAAGTTTGTAACCCCTTAAAAATGGTTAAGGCCTCCCCAGCGGAGATTGCAGCTAAAGTAATGACAAGCATCGATAAGGTTGATAAGGAAAAAAGCCCTACCTCACCACAAGAGGAGGATAATGGAGAATGGGAGGTTTAGAAAAAGAAAAGGAGGGGAGGGTAAAAAGCCAGATGTGGGAGCCTGTAGGACTGTTGGAAGGCCGTCTAGTAGAGCAACCAGGACAAAACAAGCAGCAAGGGATGTGGCCAGTGGTAAGCAACTTACACTGGAGACTATTATTAGAGGTAAGAAATGAAATTCCTCTCTTGGAATTTAAGGGGGTTGAATAACCCCCAGAAGCAATATGCTCTAAAATAATGTATTTTTTAGGAAAAAGTTGACCGTGTTCTAATACAAGAAACTAAAATGTCTAGTGCCAATTTTGATAAAATTGTTGGTCACGTTTGGCTTGGTGCTACTTACATGCATATGGAGGCTGATGGAGTTTTGAGGGGAATTGCTACTATGTGGAACCCGAACTCTATGATGGGAGTTGAGGTTTGGAAGGATAGAAATTTCATAATTACTGATTTTTAATCTAGTATTCATTGTTGGGGACTGATTAATATCTATGCCTCTAATAACAAGCTAGGGAGGAAGGAAACTTACGATAAATTAGCTAGGATTACAAAAACTATGAAGGATAAGAAATTGATGTCTATGGGCGACTTTAATACTCCCTTGTACCACTCGAAGAAATTGGGTGGTAAAAGAGACTGCCCAGATAGCTTGCAAGATCTAAATGATTTAATGACCTGAATGGACTTTATAGATGTGGAACTCAGAGGGAACCCATATACTTGGACTAATAATAGAAAGGGGAAGGACCTTATCCAGGTTAGACTAGACATGGTATTGGTGACAGAGAACTAGAATCAACTCAGTAATTCCCATTTGGAGAATCTCACTAGAACTGCTTTAGATCATTCTCCCTTAATCTTTCACTCGGAGGATGGTTTTAAGAGATGGCGAAAACCTTTCAAATATGAAATAATGTGGCAGGCTCATCCAGAATTCAAAGAGAGAGTACAAGAATGGTGGAATATAAGGATAGAAGGTACGACAATGTATAGACTGACCAAAAAACTGGATAATATAAGGAGAAATGTTAAGGGTTGGGCTAAGGACTCATTTGGTGATTTGTTTAAAATCAAAGGTGAGGTAGAGGAAAATTTTAAAAAACTCCAGGGGGGAATTTCTGAAGGTATCAACCTAGACAGTGCAACTCAAGAGGAAGAGAAATATAGAAAAAAGTGGAAGGATATTCTATTGAGGGAGGAAATTTTCTAGAAACAAAGATCAAGAATACAATGGCTTACGGAGGGGGATAAAAACACTACTTTCTTTCATAGGTCTGCCTCTAACCATAAAAGAAGAAATACAATCAATAGGCTAGATGGTGAAGGAGGAAGGATTTATAAGGATTAGGAAGAAATGGGAAGACATGTGGTGGATTACTTTTGCAAGGCTTATGCTAAGGACAATAAGGTTGGGAACCTAGTGATCAGAAGAAGCTTGATTAATACGATACCACAAGTGCTGGGTATGGCCAAAAACACTCACATTCTAGGAAACGTCACAGAGGAGGAGGTGAAATGCGATGTGTTCTCTATGAAAGCTTATAAAGCTCCAGGTCTAGATGGGTTTCCCCCTGTGTTTTTCTAGCATTTCTAGGAGGTAGTTAAACCTGAACTGGTTTGGGCTACTAGGAATTTTTTTAGAACTGGGAAGATGCTAAAGAGGATTAATAAGACTCGTATTGCTCTAGTTCCTAAAATTACTACACTGCTGAGTCTGCTGGATTTTAGGCCTTTACGTTTATGTAATACTATTTATAAGATATTTGCTAAAGTCTTGGTAAACAAAATAAAGCCTTTCTTGGAAAAAATAATTGGCAATCCACAGAAAGGATTTGTCCCAGGGTGGCAAATTCTTGATGTGGTGATAACTACACATGATGTTATTCACTCAATGGAGAAAAACAAACGACCGGGTATGGCCCTCAAATTGGATATCTCCAAGGCTTATGATAAGGTCAAATGAGATTTTCTATATGATGTGTGTGAAAGAGTGGAGTTTAATAATAGGGTCATAAATCTGATTAAGATGATGGTTGGCTCAGTTCAATATTTTGTTCTCCTAAATGGTTCTCCTTGGGGAAACTTTGGAGTGGAGAAAGGTCTAGGACATGGTGACCCACTTTCCCCTTACCTTTTCATCATGGTTGCAGAAGTATTAGGAAGGTCCTTCTCTAAACTAGTGAATACTGGTTGTGTCAAAGGGGTCAAGCCTGCTACCACTGCTAAAACTGAAGTTCTACAACAATTTGTAGATGACACATTCCTTTTTGGAGAATCCTCAGTTATGGAGGCTGAAGCATGCAAGACTATTTTGCATAATAATGAAGAAAGTTCAGGGTAGCAAGTGAACTATCACAAGAGTAAGATTTATTTCTTTAACATTGATGCCCCATTACAAAGGAGGATAAGGAATATTTTGGGTTGTCAGTCTACAAACCTCTTGGATACTTATTTGGGATTACCATTAACTACTAAAGAAGTGACTAATGAATTTTGGAATATGATAGTGGACAAAATTCAAAGGAAACTTGTAGGATGGAAAGGGAAGATCTTAAGCAATGCTAGAAAGTTGAAACTACTCTCAAGAAATCTCTAGGGCATTCCCATTTACTTCCTTACCCTTTTCAAAATTAACCAAAATATGGTGGAAAGGATTGAGAGAATATAAAGGAATTTCCTCTGGTCAAGAACATAAGAGAAAAATAAATTGAGTTTGGTTAATTGGGAAGAGGTGTGCAAGCCAAAGGAAAAGGGGGGGTTGGGAGTAAGAATAATTTGTAACCTTAACAAGGCTCTTCTTACGAAGATTGGCTAGAGATTGGGTGCAGACAACACTGATTGGGGTAATATAATGAAAGCTAAATAATTGTCAAATTCCCCCTTCAGTTGGAACCTATTCAATAATGACCTCTCGGGAGGCTCTAAAATTTGGATGAATATTGTTAGGAGTAAAGGTTTATTGAGAGAAGGGACAAGGTGGATAGTGGGGAATGGTCATAGCATCAGATTTTGGGAAGAGAATTGGTTGGGAGGGAAACCGCTAGTCTTCAACAGATTCAAAAGAGTAATGGAGTTACTTAAAGAAGACATGGGAAGGAAGGTAGAAGACTATATTGATCAGGGGAAGAAGTGGAAGAAACTTTATAAAGATACTTACTCTTAGGAGGATATTCAACTGCTAAAGGAGTTGGAGGAGTTGTTGGGAACATAGAGACCCCCAATTCTATTCCAGAAGGACACTACTATCTAAGACTTAACTTCAAGTGGTTGCTTCATAGTCAAATCAGCTTACAAACACCTTTTTAGCAAGGACCCCCGCCCACCATGGTGGAGTAAGGTTTGGATTTGTAACCTTCTTCCTAAAATCAACTTTTTTTGGTGGACGGTTCAGCATGGAAATTTTTTAACCTTAGACAATCTGAAAAGAAGGGGATTTTATATAACAAACCATTGTTATTTTTGGAAGGAAAAAGAGGAGAGCATTTCTCACCTATTCCTTGAATGTCAGTATGCTATATGGATATGGACGAAGGTCTAGGAGAGATTTGGTCTAAACTGGGTTATGAAAGACAATATGGGTCAATTTGTGGAGAACTGGTGTTGTCCATTCTATCACCCAAGATTGATCTTCCTATGGAAAATTGCTCCACCATATATTTGCTGGCATATATGGAAAGAAATAAATAAATAAATATTTAGGGAGGAGGAAAAATTGGTGGAGGTAGTTTTTGAAATAATGGAGAAATTATTGAAGGAAAATTTAAGGGTTGCCAAATGTAAAAAGCTGAAGGAAGAACCAAGTAGGCAAGAAGGACAAATTGTAGAAAAATGGGGTTGTCATGAGGATTTTTTTCTTTTTGACAACTCAAAAATGTTGAGGAGATAGAAAACGAGATGGAAACCACCTACCCTTACATAATTTAAACTAAATTTTGATGGTGCTACTAGAGGAGGTATTGGAGTGGTAGGTGCGGGATAGGAAGGGTGATGCATTGTTAGTCTATGCTGGTAAGGTGGGAAATGAAAGTAATAATCTAGCTAAGGCAATGGCTTTGTTCTGGGGGCTGTAGCTAATTAGTGAAATGCAACTTAACGAAATAAAAATAGAAGGGGATTCCAAATTAATCATTGATCTAGCTAAGGGGGTGTCCCAACTAGGATAGAATATCCAAACTATCATTATGGATATTAGACATATTCTAGATGGGTTGGAAAGAGTCCACCTGTAGCACATGTACAAGGAAGGAAATAAGGTAGCCGACGTAGTGGCTACCATGGGGTTTAAATCTATGACATTCACATGCTGGAGGAATATGGTGAATCTTAACGAAGACATTAAGTCCTTGATAAGCAAAGAAAATAGAGGGAGTATCATGTAATAATGTCTATAATATTTAATGCTGGGGCCAACTTTCGCAAGTATGAGCCGAAGTGTGCTAAAACTAAGAAAGGTTTTAGGAAAATGAGGAGACGTGGTCATACAAATAGAAATATGAGTGAATACAAATTAAGAGGAATGTCAATTCATCATTATGGTAACCCATTGCAAAATTCAAATTTCTCCTCATTTAAAAGTATGAATGATATCATTTATCAGATTGTTAGAGATTTTTGAGGTGTTAAAATTATAATTCTATACAATCACGAATCTCATAGTGAATTTGCATGGGATTTTGAAGCTTATCAAGAATGAGACTGTAAAAACCTTTTTGCTCATTATTGAAAGACTTAGGGTTGATTGTAGGTGCAGTGCTTTTGTAGATAAGGAGGTTCAGATGCACATCATTGAAGTGGGGAAATGAGAAATTGGCGAGATAGATATGGGTGGGGACTTGAATAGGCTGGAGCCCATGAAAATGGAGAACTTCAAAGATAGGATGGCCACCTGGTTATTGTTGAAGGAGGGGGGCTTTCTACCCTACATGCAGTCAATGGCGGGGTACGATGAGAATTGTGCCCTTCAGTTTGTTAATGGGTAGAACAACCTCAATGTCACCATTAATGGAATCACTTTTCAAGTGAATGAGGAGGTGATAGCCATGGCTACTGGTCTTTCAATGATAGGAAAGAAATGGAAGGTCACTAAAACTATGGACGAGGCCAGTATGAACAATTTTTTTGCAGATGGTGAGGAACCAATGCGCTATAGAGGAGGATTTAAGAAGGAAAAACTGCCAACTCCCTCGGACAATGTGTGCCTGGTTCTTATGAAATATCTGATGCTAGAGGGAATGTTAGGTGTTTTCTACTACTATCATTTCCCTTTTTTGAATCATTTTAGGATTAGGGATTTTATTTCTATCCCATTTTTTCTGCTACATTCTCTTGAAGATATGGTCAGTGATGTTAGAGAGAAGAGAAATAAAGGGAAAAACTTTACCATTATCCACCAAGGCCTTATCTTTCACTTGTACCAATTCCACCTTGTCCTTTTCCCCCCAAGGGTGGTGGTGGTTGAAAACCAACACCACTGTTAGAATTCACCCCTGAGCACCAGTACTAGAACAAAAATTTCTACCCTGCAACCGTCCCCTAGCCATGAAAATAAGAAAAAGGAAAAACCTAATACTGTTGGGGAACAAAAGGGTTGTAAAAAAATTAAAATGGAAAAACTTGTGGTGGTGGAAGATAAGGACTTGGCAGAGGAGGTTGACGAAAAGGCTAGGAGAAGGTCTGGAAGAATTGCCCAATCCTAGGCAAGGCACAAACAAAAATCCAATAGGTTCAGGGTTGAGGAGGCTAAAGAAGAGAGCACAGAAAATAATGAAGAAGAAGGGGAGGAGGAGGATTCCAAAGGAGAAGAAGGAAAGGAGGTAGAAAAAAGTGTTAACTCGGCAAACAATTCTGTTGACAATGCACAATTGTATGCTAATAATACTCAAGTGTCAGCTGGCCATGTTGCAACCACAGAGACTACCCATGTTTCTACCAGCGTTACCCTTCAGCCCATTACCTTCTGGGAGGATAGAAGCAAAGTGGACACTTCCCCCATCAATATCTCCTCCCTGGTCAAAGAAAAAATTAAGGTTTTAACACATGGGTTTTGCAGGATGATAACTAGGCACAAAATGCTAAAGAGGAAGCTAAAAAGGTGGAAGCAGATAATAAGGAAGAGACCAAGGAGCAATTGGAGGCATATGCCAAATTGGAAAAGAGGGTTAAAAATTTAGAAGAAGGGTTCTTCCCCTTCTCTAAATTTTTCCTTAAGGTCACCCATGTTGCTGCCACTACCCTCCAACTACTGGCTCAAGAGAAGGAAGACATTGGAATGGATATGGAGGATCATAAGCTCTTCTTTAAATTCCTTGCTGATGACTAGGCTTGGATTTTGCTGGCTACAAAGGGAAAGGAGAAAAATTTGAATTAAGTTTTTTAGTTTTTGGGGATCCTTGGATCTAAGTTTTTACGTGTATATGTTGTTTCTAGTTTTGCTAGTTTCTAGTTGTTGCTCAGACTTGGGTTGGCATGGTTATGTCAACAATTTTTATGATGAACTCTCGTCATTTGATAGACTTTTTAGACTACTTCTATAGTTTGTATGATTTTGTTCATAGTATTATGCTAGTTGTTAACACACATAAGGTTTACTATGGTTATGTGGAACTTTAGTTTAATTTGTTTAAGTGCTGGTAATGTGCTGGTTACTAGCTTTTTGGTTGTAAGGACCGACCCCCTTGTTTATGGTCACTTTTTATTTCAAAAACAATGAACATTGTTAAAATAATAAATCAACTTACTATTACACATAAGTACAATTAAATGAATAAATTTATAAAGCTATTATTTATATTTTTTTATGATGTTTTAATTATTTTAAATCTTAGTCAATAGAATAAAACAATATATACAAGAGAAAATTCAAACAAAAGATTTGTACTATAGCTATTTTAGTTATATTCTAATTATTTTTTAAACTAAATTTAATTATTATTAATTTTTAAATTATAATGGCAAGTATATGCCACTATGTGGCACTTGTTTTAATAACTTATATATTTGTTTAATTGTATTAGTTAATCTATGATGTAATTCATTTTATTATAACTTTAAAAGGTTCATACTTATTATTTATGATTGAGCTCAATCTTTTTCTAAGTTCTACATCTATTGACATTGATTTGTACATTATTTTTCAGATATGATGCTCCTTGTGTATAAGGTGTTAACTATATGGGTTTTATCACTCTATCAATTATCACTTTGTAGATCTCCCATTTTAAGACTTTCATCAATATATCTTAACCTTGGAATCAATCACTCTTATTTTTTATTTATGTTTATTTGAGTATGAATGATTTCAACATGTTCTAATCATTTATTATATATGATATATTTTCCTTGGTGATATAATGTCTTGCCAAATGAATGGTGGTACATGGTCCATGGATATAATATTCCATTACATGTAATTCTCAATCCTTTATAGAATAGATATCTTTTTTGGAAGCCTGCAAAATAGTGAAATCCTTTATTTCTTCTTCCACCATTCATCAAGAAACGTGGAAACCATCAGATTTCAATGGATGTTTTTATCTACAGTTGTGTTTTAATCACTCATTGGGGATTTTTTCATAACATCTGGACAATCCATTTCAAAATGAGAGATCTTCATCAATGATCATCACATTTTTCTAAGAAAATGTGATCTTTTTAAAGTGGGTCAACACTAATGCATGTTATCCGATCTTGCAAATTTTGATAGTGGTGCGATCTGACTTCTTACAACCATGACACGTTACAAGGACTATCCATTTAATATAGAATTACATCTTGATCCTTGTTCCATAATTCCAATTTATCTCCATGCTTGTTTAATTCTTGCACTTTTATAATAGGGTGCATTTCATTTTGGCTCTTCTTGTCACTTCATGGGAAAGTTGGATTGTGTGATCAGATTTCCTTCTAACTCTTAGTTATTTCTCTTCTCTACAACTCTTAACTCCATGGTAGTTAGAGTTTGAACTTCATGTAAAAATTTGAGTTATGCTTGAACTCTTTGAAAATCAATCTTGTATCTATTTTTTGGGTTCTTCTCTAGTTCATTGCAATAACATTATGCTCTATATTTGTAATCCTTTTGCCTTGCATGAATAAAAATCTTATGTTTACCTTATCTTTCTTGTCTAATACATTGTACAACCTCTTTCCTTGTATGAGTTTTTCTTTTTTTCTTTTTTTTTCTTTCATATTTGCATATCATGTGTAGCCTATTGCGGAATATTGTCTTGTGAACTTGTTTCCTTACAACATTTCATTAGTTTTACATTCATGTGAAAATTCAAAGAGTATATTTGAGCCAAGATTTGTGTATTTAAGTGGTTTATGTTGGCATTAAGTCATATTTTTTATTAGTGACAACACTTATTCAGATTTTGTATGGTTACCAAGCTCTCCACTGTTTTCCGAACAATTCAATGGTTACCAAGTTTCATAGTTCACATCGAGCATTCCAGTGGTTACTGAGTGAATTTAGCCAGTGCAAAGTCTAGCAGTTCAAACAAGCAATTCAGTTCTTACTGAGAAATTTAGTTGTTACCAAGCTTGAGTCATTAGTTCATGTGATGTGAAGCCAGTGTTAATCGAGTGATGGGATGATTAGTGTTTACCGAGTGAAGGCATGGTAAACATGGAATTTAGTTTCTACCTAGTGACACAGTATCTACTAAGTCTCCATTGTATACCGAGTTTGAAGCTATGTTGAGTGGTTAGTATGGATCGCATCTTTAGTTCTACCAAATGCATGATGATGTCGAGTAATGTAGTGGACGCTGTGTATCAAAAAGTCACCTAGTCAACTTTCAAAACCTAAGTTTCTACCTTTGGGTCGACTGAGTAATATTGGTGTTATCTTATGTATTGGTCGACCTTGTAATAATAAGAATTGGATTGGTATGTATGTAATATATTCTATTATACCCAAGTATGAGGTAGTAATGTTTTGAGAATAGTGAAAGTGAATGTGATGATCAACATGCAAATGTGAATCAGTAGCAGAGTAAAGTGTATAGCAAGGTCAAATAAGGAGGAGTCAAGTTACATCTATCACAAAGAGGTGATCAATACTTCAAAGATCTTTATCAACAATTTAGTTGTAAGTCAGATCTACTATTTCATCCTAACAGGTGAATCAACTTCAAATCCTTTAACAAGGTAGACTTAATAGTCTTTTCTTAAATCTCTTTACTGAGTGCATACTTCATTGTATGTTTGTAAAACCTCTAACAAGGTGGACCTAGCAGTCCTAATTGCTCCTAATAGGGTAGATCATCAAAAGTGATCATTGTAAGCCTTAATAGGCCAACTTTATATTGTAGTATTGAAGTTTTGTGGTTATCATCCCCACCTCAGTTTTACATTCTATTTGGAAGGTTTTTGGGTCACCAAATATTATGTTCAAAGTGTTTTGTGATTTCAATTTCTCATGCATGCAGTAGATTAAATCTATTAATGGTAAATGGATTATATTATTAAGTTCTGAATTTGTCAAAAGTTTTGAGGTTACTGATTCACCCCTCCCCTCTTAGTAACCTAGCTAGTCTTGATTGTTTCCAACAATTGGTATCAGAGCATTGTGGTTCTCAGGATAAAGTTTGACAGCTTGAGCAAAGATCAAGGACAATGGAGATATTCAGACTTGACAAAGCTATTGAAAATGAAAAGCTAGATCTAGAAATGGCCATAGCTCAACTCAAGGAAGCAAAAGAGCATCTTTCCCAATCCCTAAAAAGAAGGAAGGAAATTGCAAAATAGATGAATGACCACAAATATTTTGAAGAGAAGATTGAAGATTTTTTCCCCTCAAGCAGTTTAGATGAAGCAAATGATGCAATCAAAGAACTCCTAGAAAAGAATGGCTCCCTGTAAGAAGAGGTAAGGAAATTGAAAAGAGAATAGGAAATTTAGACAATAAGATTGTGTGAAACTTTGGAACAAAGAAATAAGGAAAGAGAAGACTTGGAGGCAAGGAAAAATGAAACTCAAAATCAATCCCTTCAACAAGAAAGTCTTATCAATCAGCTCTCCAGTGAAAATGAAGAAATCATGAGTCCGAGATATGAAAATGAAAGGTTAAGGAATGACTTAAACACTAAAAGGAAGATCAATATAAGGTTGAAAGTTGATCTAAATTCTGAGAAGAAACTCAATGAAAGAATAATGAAATTCCAAGTAGACATGGATCAATTGAATTAGCAAAATGAGCACAATCTTTATAGGAAAAAGTGCAAAGCAGGACTTGGATACAAAGAAGAAGGTGAATCCTCTAAACAAGGTGCTCAAAGGAATCAAAGACCTACTTGCAATTACTATGGTAAGATAGGTCATACATCAAACAAATGTTGGAGTAATGGAAAGGAAAAATTCAATGGAAAATGCTACAATTGCAGTCAACATGGTCATAAAGCTAATGAATTCTAGAAGAAACCAAAGTTAGAAGGCAAATGTCACAAATGCAAGAAACAAGGTCATAAAGCATCTGAATGCAAATCTAAACCATTCAATCCAGCTGAACAATTTGTAAAGGCAATATTTGGTTGGGACTAGAATACTTGGTGTAGATGTCATTATTGTGGAGAATATGGACACATTGGCATAAACTATGCTAGGCATCACTTGAGAAGAAAGGATACTACCATAAGATGTTACACATGTACTGAACTTGGTCATATAGCTATGAATTGCATGAATATAGGTAGAGTTGGAGATGAAAAAAAATCAAAAGCTGACAACATTAGAAAGTAGATGAGACAATAGTGGATTCCTAAGTCTACCAAGCAAGCTAGTTCAAATGATGGTAGTTAAGTCACTCAAGAAGTGGGTGACTCCACCATTTCCAATTAAGTTCCTAAGGAAGAATTGGAATTGCATTGTCAAGGTTACATCTTAAACAGTTCCAATTGCAAGGAAGCAAAATATCTAAATCAGTATTTTAGATACAAAGGGATCAAAAAAGTTCAGCATTAGTAATCATCGAGTAAGGTTGGGTCATAGGCTCTACCGAGCAAAGTCGAGAGTAACATAATTTTGTTTGGTTGCCAAGTTACAAGCTTCTACCAAGAAATCTATTTAGATAATGGATGATAGGCTATAACACCTTATGTCATTATGGCTCTCATCATACTGAGCATTAATGGGAAATTTTTATCAAAAAGCAGGATTTCGACTTCATTTCTACCATGATTTCAACATATTCAAGAGCAGAGTGACTTGTGGAGCTTTCCAACGATCTTGAACATAATTTGCAATGAATTTTTCCAAAGAATTTTCTCAGTTTACTGAGTGATCATGGCATCTAGTAGTAGCAATAGCAAGGAAAAGAAATGATCTAAGATGTTGGTGCAAGGTGTTGAGTGGAAAGCTCCGAATTTCAAATTGTTGCCAACAATTATAGAATCCCTCAACCTGAATGGAGCTTATTCATAGATTGCACCAAAGGTACTTCTTATCAATAATTTGAACTCATTTAAAATGTGCAGTTCAAGAGATAGGAACCCTAGAAATGGATAGTGCCCTAGGTGAACTCTGTGTGAATGAAACTCTTAAGCCCAAGCATAAACACCTAGAAGAGAATGGCTTAACCCATACTCCTCACCTACCACAAAGCTTTTAGATTAAATGGATTAGGTATATCTTGAGCCGAGTCCATAATGGTCAATTGTGGTTAGAGTAACAAATTTTGATTATGAAGAAAATGATTCATCTCATTACTAGACTCCCTATGCTTAACAAGGTTAAAGTCATGAAAACCCTATGTCGAGATGAGCTTCAGAAAAAAACCCTAGCCAAGTGGGATGATAGAGGATTGAAAATTAGCAATGTATCTAATGTAGAACTCAAATTTGGCATTCATATTATTGCTCATAAGATTTACAACTCAAGTCGTCTCAATAGTGTGCCATGTGAAGTAGTTGACCTATTTTATAAGGTTGTTAAGAAGAATTTGGAATATGACCTAGTAGATTTAATGTTGAATTAGCTGCACAAGAATATGGAAAGCATTAGAACCTCAAAGAATAATCCATGCAAATTTGGTTCTCTATTGACATGTTTGTTCTTTTATGTTCAAAATTTTTTCCCTTCTAAAGGCATAGTGGTATGGAGAAAAGACACACCCGTGTTATATCAGATAAATGAGTTTATTGCTAAAATGGGTGAAAATTTGGACAGTATCATGGACAATTATTTTGAAGCTTTTAAGGAAAAGATGGATAACAGGTTCCAGATTTCACAAAAGTTGGTTGAAGGCTATAAGGATGATGTCTCTTTTATGGTTGATTGTGACAGAGTATACATCTAGGCAGTAAGGCCTAGAATAGTGTGGGTGAAATCTCTTCCTTATGAGGTTAATATTGATGAAACAAAAGAAATAATTGAAGCCCTAGTAAATGAGCCTGTAGATCCAAAAGCACCTATCTTTGGAACCTATGATGAAGCCAAAGCCAGAATAGAACTTGAGATCAAGATTCCATAGGCAATGAATAAGGGTAAGAGGAGGATATCCAAACTGAAAACAACAAATGCCCCTCTTATGATTACCAAGGGAAAATATGAAGATTAAGAAGAATCTGAGAATGAAGAAGATGAATCAAAAAAGGAAGAAGAGCCTGCAAGAGAGAAAGGCAAGATGATTATCACCAAGCCACCAAAGCCCTCCATAGTTGTATTCAGCAGAAGATCCAAGAAGAAAGGAGGTAGTGAAGTTGTGTTTAGTAAGCCCCCTCTCACCTTCGAAGCTAGATTGAAGCAATTAGAAGAAGGTGTTGGTATTACCAATTTCAAAGCATTAAAATATGAAACCAAAAAAGATGCTGAGAAGATGCAGATTAAGAAGTTGGTACTGACAAAGATGGGAAAATGGAAATATTCCCCTGATCAAATTGCACCTTAGATTTCCAATGAGCTATTAGTAAGGTTGAAGCAAATATGGGAATCAACCATGCAAATAGCAAAGGACATATATGAACAATCTTTGAGACAATTGTTACCAAGCATTTCCAATGCTGAGGTAAAGGAAGCCATGAAGAAAAATGAAGACAAGAAGACTATTAGATTTCATACTTGTTAAATTTTGGTGTAAGACATAGAGAATGTAGTTAAGGATGCTACATCTATGTGGAAGAATGTCTATCATCTGCACAAACCAAGTGAGAATCTAGTTGAAATCAATGATGATGATGATGACAATGACAAGGATGAAGATAATGAAGAAGACAATACTCCTTGTGTCACCATTGATGATGAAGATTATCAAGAATTGATGAAGGATGGTGAAGAAGATAAAGAGGATAAAATTGAGGAGGAAGGTAGGCAAGAAGAAGAAGAAGAAAGTGATCTAGTTAGGATAGCTGTGGAAGTTATAGCCTCCCTTCCTCACTCTCCAAAAAAAAAGTAACATCATCAATCATGGAGACAACTTTAGCAAGTGTGATTGTGACCACAACAGACACATCAAATGTCCAATCACTCTTCACTCCTTCTTAGTTCAATGTATCACTAATGGAAGTGTCTACCACTCTATCTATTGAGTTGCAACCTTCTACTTCTTCAATGCCCGAGTCTAGTTCATCAACAGTAAGTGCAACTTCTAGTTCTACAGTTTTGGATTCTTTAGTTTTGTCTACTTCAGTTTTGCATGCTCTAGTAAGTACTCCAATTGTAAATACTTCTATCAGTATTCCATCTGTAAATACTTTAATTTTATGAAGTACATCAATTTTGGATTCTTTTAGTACTCTAGTAAGCATTCCATTAGTAGGCACTATACAAGTATTTACTACAAGCCCTATTGTTTCAACTATTGTTTCTATTTCAAAATCTAAAGCATTAGTGTCAGAAGTTGAACTAAAGACTCCACTAAAACTTATAATTAGTGGAAAGGAAATAGAGGAAGATATAGATCTGGACAAGGATATTGAGATTCCCAAGTTAGATTTTGATAATGCTATTGTAGATCAAATGAGATTGGTCAGTCAACTCCTTGAAAAGAAGGCTAAGCAGAAGTAGCTAATAGAAGAAAGAGATAGGGAATTTAGAATTGTAGAGAGTGCCAAGAATATTTTGACAAAGGCTATAGGTGTGGATGTTGATTCTTCTCAACATATTTTGTTACTAGAAGAGGCAGATAATAAATTCAATGAGGATTTCAATGGCTAGGATAAGCTAATAAAGAAAGCAAAGAAGAATTTTGACAATAAAGTGCTTGAACACATTCCTCAGAAAATAGCTATCCATCAGGTAGATCTTTCTTCAATTTTGACAAATCTTGAAACCTCTTACACAAATGTAACATCTCTTTTTGCTAAGTTATGTGATGTTACCAAGCATACAAAATAAATTAAGGGAAAATTGAATAAGATTGATGAGGATCTTAAGTTTAGTGCTCAGAAGTTGTAGCTTGACCCTAGTTCAAGCTCTGCACACCACACGAGGATTAGATTCCTATCAAATATATAGGTAGAGTTATTGAGAGAGGAAGAAAGGATCTGATCTACACTTATAGACATCCAGAACATGATCCTTCCTATCATGGATACAATGCAGAAGTATATTGCTTATTCTAAAACATTGATCCATGAAAACAATTTTTCAATTGCAGATCATATGATTGAACTCTCTACAGAAGTCTAAGTTGCACTTCAAACCTACAAAATTTTGCAAGAAAACTGGGACAAGACCCTAACTCTTATTCTTAAGGTACATTATGAGTTTCTCTCACATTTTGGTGTCTCTATATAAGTAGATTTTAAATATTTGGCATTATTGTCAAAAAGGGGGAGAGATACATGTATATAAGGAGGAGAGATATTTGTATATTCACGTAGTATGATATTATGCCTGATATGATATGCATATTGTATGGGGGAGATATATGCATATGTATATACAATAGAGTTACAAAGACAAATTTTAAAAAATCAAAAATAAAAATTAGCATGACATTGTACATAAGTATTGGCTAATAAGTGTTTTTGTCACTAATGACAAAGGGGGAGATTGTTGGCATTAAGTCAAGTTTTTTATTAGTGACAACACTTATTCAAATTTTGTATGGTTATTGAACTCTCCAGTGTTTACTGAACAATTCAGTAGTTACTAAGTTTCACAGTTCACACCGAGTATTCTAGTGGTTACCGAGTGAATTTAGGCAGTGCAAAGTCCAGAACAAGTAATTCAGTGGTTATCAAACTTCGTAGTGTCTACCAAGTCATCAGTTCATGTGATGTGAAGCTAGTGTTAACCAAGTGATGGGATGATTAGTGTTTACCGAGTGAAGGCATGGTAAACATAGAATTTAGTTTCTACTGAGTGACACAGTATCTATCAAGTCTCTAGTGTATATCGAGTTCAAAGCTACATTGAGTGATTAGTATAGACCGAGCCTCTACTTCTACCAAATATATGATGATGCTGAGTAATGCAGTGGACACTATGCATCAAAAATTCACCTAGACATCTTTTAGAACCCGAGTTTCTACCTTTGGGCTAATTCAGTAATATTGGTGTTATCTTGTGTATTGACTAACCTTGTAATTATGAGAATTGGCTTGGTATATATGTAATATATGTATCATACCCAAGTATGAGGTAGTAATTTTTTGAGAAGAGGGATATCAAATGTGATGATCAACATGCAAATGTGAATTAGCAGTAGAGTAAAGTGTATAGCAAGGTCAAATCAAGAGGAGTCAAGTTACATCTATCACAAAGAGGTGATCAGTACTTCAAAGATCTTAATAAATAATTTAGTTATAAGTTAGATCTACTATTTCATCCTAACAAGTGAATTAGCTTCAAATCCTTTAACAAGGTAGACTTAACAATCTTTCCTTAAATCTCTTTATTGAGTGCATACTTCATTGTATGTTTGTAAAACCTCTAACAAGGTGGACCTAGCAGTCCTAATTGCTCCTAAGAGGGTAGATCATCAGAAGTGATCATTGTAAGCCTTAATAGGTATTGTAGTATTGAATTTTTTTAGGTATCATCCACACCCTAGTTTTATTTTCTATTTGGAAGGTTTCTGGGTCACCAAATATTGTGTTCAAAGTGTTTTGTGCTTTCAATTTCTCATGCATGCAATATATTAGATCTATTAATGGTAAATGGATTATTTTATTAAGTGCTAAATTTGTCAAAAAAATTGAGGTTACTGATTCACCCCTCCCCTCTCAATAACCTAGCCAGTCTTGATTATTTCCAACAGTTTATTCATGTTTTCTATATCTATAGGTAGAGTTAGTAACCACATTTCAATCTAATGAATCACCCCCTTTCATTTCAGCATTTTAATTTTTTGTAATTCCTTCTCCCTTTTCCTCCCAAGTAGTAGTTTAGATGCATCCTAATTGTAAGGAAGTCAACCTTCTCTAGAGATTCAACCTCAAAGTGCAAGTCTTGAACTTGGAGGTTGTTTCCATGTTGCACAAGGTCACTCAAGGATAACACATCGGGAAGGGGTGCAAAATTTTGTGTTAACACTACCTTGTGAGAGGATTTAAGATCCCTTTTTGAGAGATACCTTGTTAGAGTATTTTAAAGACTTTCATACAAGTATGCTTGTTAAAGGCTTATAATAGTTGCAATGGTAAGAAAGTGAACTAAAAAAAATTATCTAAGAATATGGAACACCTTGCCTTGTAGACCCTCTATAATTACCTATAAATATTTTGTGATCTTCTCCTTTTGTTCTATCTTATCTCTATAAGTGCTTCTTATTCACCTCTTCCATTTCATTCATGTACTATACTAACCTCCTATGTATCTATGAGAAATAATCAATTCAACAACAACTCCAAATCTAACAACAAAGTTCAAGTATCCATATATACACTCATATTATCTTGGCATTGAAACGCTAAAATTATCCCTCTCTAAACATGTATTCAAAATTTAAAACTCATAAGTGAGCTAGTCACAAAATATGTATGACTGTTGATGCATAGGTGCATATTCTCATAGGCATGCTTCTTCTCTTATTATTCTACACATGGACTTGTAAACTTACAATTTGAAAAATTGTTGTTTTGTCATTGATGTCAAATCTATTGATGTGACATAGTGCTACCTAATCTAAATGTCATATCTATTTTATTGATGAAGAGGATTTGAGAAGTTTCTCATAACAATAGCACCTGGAGAAAGGTTGAGTTATTTAAAGGATGTTACAATGGACATTTGATTAGATAGACTTTGATAAAGAAAATTAATTTTTCATGTCAAGAAAGCTAAACAAAATCGAGCAGCAGTATAAATTATAGTTAGTTTCAAGTAATGCTAGTGTCAACCGAGTTTTAGTTAGTGCTGGGAAAATATAGTGTTGACTAAGCATTGACATTGACCAAGCAAGATAGTTGATGCCAAGCCAAAAAACTTTATAGTGACTGAGTATTTTAGTGATGACTGAGTGCCAAAATTTAGAGATTTTCGAGTGAGAGTATAAGAATGAATTCAAGGAAATTGTAAGATCAAGTTGACACAGTTGATTTCTTGGGAGATGTAAACCATGTTGAAGATAAGATTGATGAGTTGGATCATTGAATTCAAGGCAAGGATTAGGTAAATACCTAACAAATGAATTCTAGAGAAGTTTCTAGAAGAAGATCAAGAAGACAGACAAATACAATGAACCAAGTTGAACGTCATCGTAAACCCTAAGATCTATGATGGATGTAGAAAATGGTAAAGCACAAATTTCCTATTTAAAGAGATATAAAGCTTAAAAAATGACAAGTAAGAGTAAGAGTATGAGTATGAGTACGAGTGCATGTGTGGTGTGTTTGTATAAAGCTTGTATGTAAAGAGAGACATATAGAAAAAGGTTAATCATAAATGAACAAGAGTGTGAGTGGATTCGAAGCTAATAGAGAAAGCTCACATATATGATATTTTTATTGATAAGTACATTAGAGAAGAAGGCTTAAGTTTCAATGAGAAGAGTGAACTGATTTCTTGAAGGGTGTCTAAGAAAATCAAGATTAGAGATGTCAATGCAAGGCTTACTAGTAAACTAACATAAGGTTCAAATAGAGATTTGAACCTACAAAAGTGAGTTGAAAAAACATAGATCAAAACCTATTGTTTTCTTTCTATTCATTGTAAACAGTTTGTGTTGAAATCTTCTAAACAGAGGTTGACCTAATAGTCATTTGAAGACTTAACAGTCTATATAAATCCTTTACTTAGGTGACATTCTAAATGGAATGACCAAATTCCTCTTACAAGCCCACTCCTAATAGGGTGAATAAATCCCAGATTACATTTAATAGTGTATTTTTTAACCCTTAATAGGGTTTTCTTCTAACATAGATCACTTCAAAAGAGTGAAAAAGAGTGACATGTTCCTAATGGTTTTCCAAAATTAGCTTTCCATGTAAAATCCTAATGTCAAAACTATGATGAATTCTTTAGGTGTGTTTACACTTGATAATGTTTTCATTATGCAATGTAAGTTAGGTTTATGAAAATTTTATAGTATAGACTGAGTAACATCAGGATAAGCAGAATAGTAAAGCGTTTATTGTTTAATTGTTCAAGTGGTACATATTAACCTTAACTGATTCACCTCCTCTCTCCAAACCCCCCTGTCCCCCCATAGTTATTCGTAAACATATCCAACATGTCCTTGTATCTTTCAACCACTTCACATTATGCATATCGTATCACTATCATACTATCCTTTAGTCTTGTCACACTATCAATTATTCATCTTAATTTATTTGTGTTCAACTAACCTCTAAGAATATCTATTGGTCTAAGCTTTGAATGCACCATTCCTTTGGTCTTAACCTATATGTCATTCTAGTAGTGGTTGCATTGTCTTGCAATGCTTCTTGTTAACTAATTGTCAATCAATGACAATACTTATGTCTCTATGATGCTACATCTTAGTCATTAATGTTTGTCAATCCATTCATTTCATTGTAACTAAATAAGTCCTCCATACATCTAAAACATATATCCCTCCAAGCTTGATCATTTTTAGACTACACATTTGATGTTCCAGGCAATAGTTTCACCTATTCATCAAAAAACTTTTATTTCTGCACCTTCTCAACACCACTAAACCTAGAAGAAGAACTTGGTTTCTCCATGTCTGAGGAAGAAGAATGTTAGGATTCATATATATATAAATGGATGTGGGCGAATTAATACAAATAGATACTTCAAAAACTTAAACACAAATCTACTACACTATAATATTAAATTCCAAACAAGAAAGCATATGACCAGTATCAATAAATAAAGTATAATAATATCAAACTACCACACACAACACACATGACACTATGATTTTGGCATTTTGGAAACCCTTGTTAGAGGGTGAAAACTATGGTGGAGATGATACCCACAAGCTTAGAACTATAGTTAATCAATTTCCCAATTAGGAGGATATAATTAACCTTTTTGAGGGTTCACCCTATTAGGAGTGATTTGTACCTTGTTAAAAGTACAACAAATTTAGTAGGATCTACCTTATTAGAGGATTGACAAAAATCTTCTAAGAGCTTACCCTATTAGGGAATTTACAACAAGAAAATCTTAGAGTTCACCTAATTCATGAATTTAAATATTGTAGCTATTAGGTAATTATTGTGGTTCTAAATTTTTGGCTATTCAGAGCCCTAGCCCAAGGTCTGAGTCCTTTTTGAGGTCTTGTCTAGTGTTTTAATTCATGATTAGGTCCTAGCTGGAGAACCCAATTGTAAGAAATCAGAGTTTTGGGAGAATATAGACCATTTTTTGTAAATAAAAGGTGCATCAATGCACCTCAATAGGTGTGCTAGTGTGCCAAATCTTTTAAAAAGAAAGAAATAGGCATTTTTGTGCATTAGCACAACACCCACCGAGGTGAGGGTCTATATTACTGCCCACCCCCCTTCTCCTCACCACTTCTCTTATTTCTTTTCTCAACACTCTTCCTACTACAACTACAAAATATCTTTGGTGTGATTCCTCCCTCCTTTCTTTGCCTAATACTCTGCAAGAAACACAAAAATTAAGTTAGACACCAAAAATGGTGCACATCAAAACACCTCCCCAAGTGCAGTAATGCACACCATTTTCTTTTTTAAAAAGCATGTCAAACTTCAAACAAAAAACTAAAAATATATAAAACACACCTGAAGTTGGGTATGCATCAGTGAACCTGCCTGGGTGCATTGATGTGCACCCAATTTTGTTTTGAAAAGACAAAAAAATAAAAAAACTTAGGAAAAATCTCAAAAAACATTAAAAAATGCAAATAAACAATGAATTTAGGTGTGCATCTATGCACCTAACTAGGTGCGTTGATGTGCAACTAAAGTCATTAAACCGTTAGTACAAACTTTTAAATGGGTTGCACATTAGTGCACCCCATGAACACTTTATAAATCTTGTAAAAATAAAAAGGGCACATCAAGCACACCCATCATGTGTATCTGGTGTGTCAATTCTCATTTTTTTGCATTATAGGGGTTTAAATAAGGTTTTTTCATGTTTTCAGGCAAATTAACTTTTAGGGTTTTGGTTATGTCACATCTAGGGTTTAATTTATTTATTTCTTCTTTAATTCTAGACTAATGGACATGATTTTTGTGAATATCCAATGGCATCTTCATAATCCTCCCTTGGTGAGAAAATGGTGCCAAAACCAATAGTATTCAAGTTTTAGGGCATTCCTACCAAATCACAATTTCAAGATGAGTCCTCAAAAATTTGAGATATAGATTTAGGTCACACAGATCTAGGAAAGTTCTTAAAGCTATGCAATAAACCAACTGAGAGGTCCCAAATGATATCAGTGTTGATCTGATCAGGGCTCATTGGTGCAGCATCACACCCAGTGTCAGTGTAATCTTTAGAATTGATTATGACACTTGCAGAGCATTTTGTTCCTTAAGAGAGGGTAGTCAAGAGTATTATGGGAGAGATCGTCCTTGATCTATGACCTAAGAACATTGAGAAAGTATTCGATCTCCCAAGGGTGGATAAGTTCATTCAACTAACCTATAAGCAAGCAGCAAGATGGTACTGGGAACACATTGATGAAGCTTCTAAGATTATCCAGTCCTCATACCTTATAAAGAAGACTCCTTTGGGAAAGGAAATGAGCAAAGTAGACATGACAAGAGGATACATGAAGCAGGATATTGGATAGTCAATCATACTCTTGAGTAGAGTTATGAGTTTTCTGGTAGCTAGACAACTAAACATTTTCATGGTGCATTTTATTGAGACAATAAAGAAAGTAGAGATGCCACTAGATTGGGCTTCTACTCTCAGTTAGAATTTGGGTGAATGGTTGGTGGCAAGAAAGAAAAATAGGAAATTTTACATGACATCATACTTGGTGTACTTGTTAGCCACAAGGATGACAAATTATCTAGTGCTCTATAAGAGGGGCAAGATGCAAGATGCAAATGCATGGTCATATATTATATACCCTTAGCTAGTGAAGAAGAGGCTTTCAAAGCAAAGAAAAGAATATAGAATTGTAAACGATGCTTTCATCTTTGAAATAATCTAGTTCATAGAAGGGGATTATGCAAAGAGAGTATTAGAAGAGGCAGCTACATTAATATCACTAGTAGGAGCCTATTATATCTAGTTCCAGATATTTACATATTTAAGGGTAGAAGGTACAACTATCAACCCTAAGAAGTTTCCTAAGTATACCAATGATAGACTTATCCTCCTGGAGATTTCTCGACAACTCTTGTCCACATATGACAGATTTAGAAAGCAAAAAAAAATGTGTTGGATGTGGCCTATGACTATAGGACCTTTTTAGGTGGATCAACAGTAAGATATCCCCTCTTTTGAATGTGAATGGGATCAATATCCCTTGGAAGAATATAATTCTCCTCGTCCATATTTTGACAATATTGGAACAGTACAATATTTAACAAGCAAAACATTTCAACATGAAGAAGCTATTGAAGATCACTGAATGAATGTGACAGATGACTATGATGTTCATATAAGGGATTATTGTAGGATGACTCTATATTTAGAAGAGAAGGCTTTAAAGGTAAAGATCCCATTAAAGACTATACAATAAGACTTAGAGGAGTTGCTTGACCCATTATTTAATAGGGGCAAGATTGGCAACAAGCCCATCATGAATGCCGAGATAGACAAAGAAGAAAACTCGGATATCAACCATAGGGCAAGGCACATCATCAAATTGGTGCAGGATTGGATCAAGAAATCATTCAAGCTTGATCCGGTTCCTCAAATAGTAGTCTTTTATGCTTAGGCCTATCTAGCCAAAGGTCAAGGAGCAAAGGTCATGGTGCCCATGTTTATAGCTCAGTCACTAATAGGACTAGAAATGGTACACCAACTTGATAGGCCAATTGGTTATTATTGGGCTAAAAATGGTAAAGATAAGGGAAAAAGGAAGAGGAATTCTCCTCAACAAGCCAAACTAGAAGATAGTGAAATTTAGGGACCTCCACAATAGGAAGGGGAAAATATAAAAGGGTCAGAGAATGTAGAAGCCACACAAGCCCAAGGTGATCCCCAAGTGCTTCCACCTGCACCAAGCCAAGGGGAAACAAAAATAGAAGTACAAGAGGTTTCCCCACCTTGACAAATTGGCATAAAAGAAGGAAGATTAAGACTCCAATAAAGAGGAGACAAAAGGTGATCAAGAAAGTAATCCCTTTCACATCAATCCTTGAACCTATTCCAAAAGAGATAGAAGAAGAGGATGACGAGGATGAAGAGGATAATCTACCTTTGAATTAGAGAACTTAGCTGGCTAGAGCCATAGAGGAGGAATGAAGGAGAAGTTCTATTATTACACCACCATCTATTCTTAAGCAACCCATTCAAACTACCACATCAGAAGATGAGATGCAACAATGGATAGATGAGAAGGATGTGGAGGGCACTAACATCTTTAAGATATTCGATTTTGACTTTATACCCATGGGTACTGAGTTGGTCAGGGATAAGATTAGAGACACACCAAATAATCAACCTCATCAGGATGATTGGAGTCAAATGCCCCCGAATCAAAAGGACCTGAGGTAGTTCTATCATCCCAACTACATGTCACATTTTGTGTAGACAAGGCATCAGCTAGCCCTCTGCCTCCTAATACAAAATTCAAATAGGTCCAAGTGGAACATGAAGAGGAGCCACAACAAGTATCCATCTAGGAAGTGTTAGAATAAGGATAGATAAGTAAAAAACCATAGAAAAATTCCCAAGACACCAAGGTGAGAATTGTTGGCTCCATAGATATAGAGACTCCTAGTGGGGATCTCTCATAGTAGGAAAAGACTCTAGAAAGGAGTGATAAGGGGAAGAGCATTGTAGAATAGACCCTTCTTCTTCAAAATTTTTTTTTTGATTAGAACACATGCCAAGGTGGCTGAGGAAAGAAGTGATAATAAACAAGAAACTACAATTCACTACTAAGGAGGAGAATGGAATGGAATTGATAAAAGTTCTAAGGAAACCTAAATCACCACCAAGGGATGCTTGAGAACTAGCCTTTTTCATGAATGATCATAATCAAGACCTTTTTGCTCATGTAGCTATCCCTCCTCCAAAATCAAATGTTGAAGAATTGACTCTGAGGGATTATTACATCCAAGAAGTTATGCTTGGGAAGCCAACCTTGGAGACTGTGAAGTTGATGGTAACAACAAAGATGAAGGAGGTGTTTAGGAGCTTAGAGCAGGATGGTACAAAATTGATAACACTTTGGCAATAAAATGAAATCCTAAAGGGATATTTGAGAAAAGTTGTTTGCCCCTTGGATCCCACAAGCCCCGAAGATACTTTGAATGCAGCAATTGAGAGAAGGGATAGGGGTACGATGTAGTTGGACCCATTTTTGAGAGCTTGTCAGCAATGGCAAGAATTTTTTTAGGAGAAAGACATATTGATAATCCAAGGAAATATTAAATTATTACATGTTATGTAGGAGAATGCAAAAAATTTAGTGGAAATTTTGAATCAAGATTTCGGTTTAATAGATGAAGTGCATACCTGGGGAAAAGACTTGCAAGCATTACAAGCAATCAAAGACCAAAGGTATTAGATGCTAATGGATGTATATACAGAAGAGGAGCTAGATAAAATTGATAATTGGATTGAGAAGATTATAGATAGTAATAAATTAATGGAAAAATTACACATGTAGATTCATAGGCTCAAGGACCAAGCCCAAGAGTGAATTTTGGAAGCAGAGAAACATTATAGTGATGCATGTCTAGACATTTTTGAGAATGATGCATGGGAAAAGCTAATACCAGTAGAGGTAGTAGTTTAGATATTTTAGAAAAATTTTGATGAAGTTTCTAATGATGAGGATACCCGATAGGTATTTAGAAAAGAAGAAGCTTTCTTAGAGCTTGATACACAACTCAAGGATTTTGTAGAAACTCGTATAGAAGTGGATAACTATAGGTAGAAAGTAAAGGATAAATATAATGCCTTAGATTTACTAGATGTGGCTCAATTCATGAAGATAATAGAAAAATTCAAGAGAAAATATTCAAACATAGCTTTGGGATAAAGGGGAACAAAACTCAAATGCCAGAATTTCAATTTTGACACTTAGTGAAATTTTGCATTTTTGGAGCTTGCTTTCCAAGGTGCGCTGGTGTGCTAGTACACTGGTGCACTTTTTGAAACAATATCTTGGAAGATTTTGAAGAAGTTAGAGGTGCACCAACAGTTAGTTGCCAATTTCAAAATTTGTGCTTTCCATGCATCAAAAACACATTCTGACAAATAGTTTAACTCCTACAAACGCCTAGTGAAGATGGAGCTTCTATTTTTGGCACTTCCAGATACTTCTACATCAACTAAAGGTTCTCTTCTTCTTATTGTCTCATGTTTCCTTTTTTTTAATACATGTAAAGGCTCATGCATCCAATTAATGATATAAAATGGATGGAGTCTTACTTAGCGCCAGTTAGATAGATAGTTTGTACATAAATAGATTTGTTTTATTAGTTTAAGAAGCATATGATTGCATAAATATATCTCTCACTCTGAGCACAATTAAATAGATAATTTATTATAAATATAGGATTGTAGTATGTAATTAGGGCCACCATTATTTTGCAATAATATATGCTTTTGGTTCTTGCATTATTGCATTATTTCTAGTTGTGTGATCTTTTAATTCTAGTGTTTGCTACATGTTTAAAAATTTCGCTGATGTACTTAGTTTAAGAAGAGATCATCATATCATTCCTTCATGGATTTTCATCTCACATGAGCAGATTCTTCATGGCCTTCTGATCTGATGAAAAGTGAAACATCTTACGATTATTGAATTTCCCATCGACGATTGCATCAGTAGAATTAAGGAAGCACTACTCCTATTTTCATTGGTTACACACTGATCTTTTCGAAAGCTTAACTCGTAGATGTGTTTTTTCCATAGCTTATGTCCATTAGGATTTACTTTTCATGTTATTTTCTTAAACTTCTTGTCACCTTATCTTTGTTATTTTCTTTACTAACCCCTTGGTTAACTTAGACATTCATATAGTTGCATTGTTAGATTGCATTCATCTTTAAAAAAAAAAATACAAAAATATATTCTTTTTGTGTGGTTATTCTTTTTGAAACACAAAAAAAAATTCTATATCTTATCTAAAGTTATCAGAACCAGCAAAGGCCTCCTTGTGAACATTCACATTAATCTTCAATTGAGTGGATTCCACTAGGTCACAAGATCGCCCAGAACCTTGGAGTTGATCCTTGGACTAGATTTTCAAGAGAGGAGTTCAAAAGGATTCCTGCCATTAAGCATCATGAAAAATGATAGCTCAAAAATAATAACTAAATTGCTGGTTTGGATTTGATACTCCTTTCCTATTAGATCCAATTAGTTCTCTACTCTTCTACAACTATTTTTTGCTCTTCTCTACTAAATGCCTTGGTCACATTGTTTGATTTTTCTTCAATGATGATGACTCTCACCCTTTTGAACTAAAGATACATTTTTTAATATATATTCCATTAGTCTCAACTTTTGTCTCTTAATCTTGACCATTTATTCAAACCTTACTCTTCTTGCTTGATATGCTTAAGATTCTCACCTATCTTGATATCTCAATATAATTTTATCTTGATAATGTCGGCCTTCAAATATATTTTCATGTATATTACTTGGTATAGTCTAAGTATATTACCTTTCCTAATTCATCATATTACTATTTCCTTATAAGTTAATATAATGAACCAACTAATACAAAACAAAAATCTCTTAACCTTCACTCTTTAGTATCACTTTGTCCAACATAATCACTTTAACTAAACCTTTTGACAACCTCAAATCTTTCTAACTCTCCTTTGAGTGTTTTTCTTTTGTTTTCCACTTGGATTAATCCAAAATCATCTTACCTCTCAACTAATTAAGTTTTGGTCATGATTATGCACTAGAATAATCATGTAGATTATGTGGATGTGATCACATCTCTTGATTTATCTTCTACCTTAATCATTGTAGGTGCTTTCTATGCATTGAAAAACATTATGCTATATTCACCAATTGACATATCCATTTGTTTACTAATCATATTTTGTACATTCTTTCTTCACCAATTATCCTTTTCTAATGTATACACATAGTTAATACTTGTGGCTGTTCACTTTAGTGGTGAATATTATCAATTTGGCAAATTTTGCTCATCAACCAATGCTAGTTTGTCAATTTTTTTCTACATATGTGATATGGCATGTCACCCCAAGTTTACCAAAAATAAGTTAAACCCTTGGGCCCATTACCATAGGATTTATGTCATCAGACCTTCTTTCAAAACAAAATATCCAATCAAAAATATTTTTTGCACACGACAACTTAAACACATTCGCCTATGAATCCTGAAGCATAATTTTTTGGACGACCTCATTTTGCTCATGGTTTTCAATTTTTTTTTAGAAGAATGATGACATTTTCGCCCCAAATATGTAAACATGTGTCAAACACTAATTCAATTTCACCAACTATATAATGCATGCCCATATAATGGACGAACCATATTCACCTTGGAAATTTTAGAATACATGTTTTTTACTACATAGGCTTCGTCAAGTATGGGCTATAATATTATTTTAGAATTCACCAATAAAGAGTGGTATAAATACATTCATAGATCAGTAGGTTATCTCAATTCCAATTAATAGCAAAGTCTCAATCTCTCAAATTGCCAAGATCATTGTTAGGCGAGTTGGGAGTTTGATGACTGCATTTTAGCCAAAGGTGAGTAACTTAGACCCCTATCTTTTTGTTCTCTATAATTTTACTTTGTTGTTATTTAGTAGATATAAGTTATTATATAGGTGGTCACTTATTAATTGGGACCACCAACTAGTCCTACCAAATCATCCAATAACTAGGGAGATCTATGACATCTATATTTTATAGTGTAGGTCATATAACCAATAAGTACTATTTAGAAAAATATATGTAATAGACTATAGTCAACTATCACTTTTTGGACAACTTAAATTTTATGGAAGCCTGTATTTCTTGGGAGATGTCAAACATGAATAAGGGTAAGAATCCTACATATGGTGTAAGTTAGGAAAGGCCAGCCAAATGCACTCACATAACCTTATCATCATATTTTAGTAGCCAAAATCAAGAAGCTACAACATCACAAGTACATTTATAAGATTCTCAATCAGTGCCATTGCCAGTTCTACTAGCACATATTGAAGAAGTTGGTGAACCTAATATCTCTTATCATGATGAACTTGAAGAAGTTATAGATGAATAACCAAAGTAGCCAAGATCTTCAAGTCAATACCCAAAGTAGCTAGAAAAATAAAATAGACTTGAATGAGAATTCCAAAGATGGTGATGATGCATGACCACGAAAGAGAAAAAAGAAATACAATGCAAAAACTGATGTGATATCCAAAAAAGATCAGAATTGGGATCTATTAATTAGGAAATTTTAAATAGAATGGCCCTTAAAGTATACATTCATTAAAATTTTATGCAATCCAAAAGAAGGTGAGACTCTGATAGAATGCAAGTGTATGATATACACAAGGATAAATAAAAAGGAAAAGAGGTTGTAGCTAAAAATTGACACCATAGAAAAGCATATGGGTAAAGTTTATGAGAAGAAAATCATATATGGAATAGGAAAATTAGTGACAAGATGGAAAACCAAGGAGGAATTCCAACATGTTAAGGATTCAAAAATCTTAGAATTTTAGGAGAAAATACAGACAAAGCCTAATAAAGTAAAAGGCTCCATTGAATCTCTTCTTGAAAAAGCAATAGAATTTGAAGAAATGGGTGAAGTTATTTAGTTAACTATTGTCTTCTATATTTTGAGCAAAGGGCATGCCATGATAGACTCCCCATCATTAAGTGGCTTATTACACTTTGTGAAAGTTCATTATTATCTGAGGAGTCACTAGTCAATAAATATTGGATGGAAATGGGCAAGTTGTCTTGCTAAGCTTGAAAAGGAAAATATCAAAGAAAAAATTAAAGATTCAAATTTCATTGCACTATGTTTAGATGAGGTGAAAGAAATAGACAATACTTCCTTGGTATGCATGCATGTCTATACTATACACAATTTTGTTCACCAACCCAATCTACTAACTATTGTTAAAATGAAGGATAGTTCAACAAATAAAAAATATTTGAACTAGTAAAGAGTTCTCTAATTTAATATGGAATTATAGATGAAATGACAATTTCCAAAAAGTTGGTGTGTGTTAGAGCTGGGAGTTTTAGTAATACAAGGCCACAAGAATGGTCTTCTGAAAAAGTTAAAAGATTTTCTTTCACCTTACATTGTTGGCAGTCATTACATGGCCCATATAATGAATCTAGCTTTTGGAATTGTGACCAACTCTCCAAAAATATATAGATTTTGTGTTTGAATCAAAGAGATCTATAGGCACTTTTATTGAAGTCTTAAATGATTTAGGGAATTTCAACAATTTTTTGAGGGACTAACTAAAGGGAAAAAAGCTTCTTAAGGATAATAATACTAGATGGATCTCTTTGGATGGACCATCTCACCAAGTTTCTTTTTTAATATGCATTGTTTCTTGTTATAATGGAGTCAACTCATGATGATCAGGGTGGTCAACATAAATGGTGAGCTACTTGAAAGGTTAAGTAATATAGAGACACTCTTAACATTAGTAGCTATTCTCCCCATGCTAGAGGAAATGGAAAATATAATGAATAAGATACAACAAATATTTATGTATATTGAAGAATATAATACATTGCGTAAAATGACATGCATGGCTCTTAATAATCTTTATAGAAATCCAAATTCATTTTCTGTGTATGAATTTTTTTTTGGGTGGATGAGAATCACATATTTGGATAATCTTGATAAATTTTTAAAAATTGATTCAAAGGGGGAATTATGTGCCAATAAATGGGGTCTTGAAATACCAATACACTACTATGGAAGGCCTATGTCCACAAGAAAAGGAAAAGAAAGTGTTTGAATGATTGTTGAGTCTGTAATGAATTCTATAAAGGATATTTCTTATAATATTTCCTTAGAAATTAGAGAAAGATTACTTCGACATGAATTACTTGATTCAATGTGTATTGTGTTTCCAAATTATTGGAGTTTAAGAAGTCCTAAAGATTTTAGAGATAATTTTTTAGTTTTGATAGATCAATTTTGAAAATGCAAACAAATCAATGGGGTAATTGTAAATGGAGTTTTAGATGAATCTCATTTGAGAGAAATGTCCTATCATTTTTCTATAACATTGAAGGAAAAATATGATCTTATGTTGAACCCTAGAGGAGAAGGATCAGTAACCAAACTTTAGAGAAATCTAGATCAGAGAAAAGTGTTGCGGGATTCAATATCAAAAATTTTCAAGCTAGCTGAATTATGTTTGACCATGATATTGGGGTCTATGGAGGATGAAAGATTTTTCAATGCTTTGGGATTTCTAAAGTCAAAGGTAAAAAATAAAATAGACAAGAATTTGGAAAATTGTTTGAGTTGTATACATCCAGATATGAAGTCAATAATTTTCCTTATGAAAGGGAACTAAAATTGTGGAGGAAGAAATGTCAAATAAGAGGTTTGGGCAACATTTCAAAATTTGAGATCACTAACTCAAATAGTGCTACTAGTATTGGTAGCATTGATGTTGAAGCTAAGGATCACTATCAGGCAAGAAAAGGTATACAATCTAGAGAAAACATGAAGCATGATGAAGTAGTATTTGAACTTGATGTTAGGTTACCCATAAACAAAAATAAAAATTATATGCAAATATAAACAATATCAAAAAATAATAAATTGGACATAAGAGATCATAAGACACCAATATTTAACATGGTTTACCCAATCCCTAGGCTATGTCCACCAAATAGAGAGTCTAATATTATTACAATCTAGTGATTACATCCTGATTATAATCTATAATCCCTTATAGCTCAATACCACTACAAGAAGAAATCATCACATCACACCTTATGAAAATCCCTAATCCTCAGCCCTTTTATACAAGTATTTTTTCCACTTTAGGGTTAATATTAGTTACAACATTTTGGCCCAAAAATGTTGATAAAATAGCCCCCAAAAAAATTCTCTAGCCTAGCTAGGAACCCCACCGATGAATTATGTAGTATGTACAGTACTTCCATGATCAATAACCACAAACTAACAATCTACCACCTAGGAATTAATTAGGCTCCACACTAGACAAAAATCTCCCACTTGGAGACTAATCCTACTAGCTATGTGGCTACTCCATGAGGCTCCCACTAGATCAAATCACCTTGGACTCTATTTTTCTTTTACCTTGTTTAGTCTAGAAGACCAATAGAAGATGAAGAGGAGTTCAACTTCTCCCTTGACACTACCTTTGTAAACATATCTATTGGATTGTCATATGTATGTATCTTTTCTATCTTTAACTATCCATCATCCAAAACTAACCGAATGAAATGATATCGTAACTGTATGTGTTTTGTCTTAGAATGCATAGCAAAATTCTTCCCAAGATGAATGACACTCTAACTATTTGTAAACAAATAACTATCCTTTTGTGGGTGTCCCAATTATCTCAAGAAGAACAAAAGTCATATCATCTCCTTGGCTACCTTTGTATCAAAAACATACTCTTCCTTTGTAGTGGATAAAGCATTCACCTTCTATAACCTAGAAACCAAACTTAGTATTAACCCACAAAAAATAAATACATAACTTGTAGTACTTTACCTAGTATCAATATCCCTTGCCAAATATAAGTCAACATAGCCCTATAAATCAGTAGTAAAGCCCCAAAATGAAAATACTTATTGGATGTTCCTCTCAAATATCTAGGAATCCATTTAACCACATTCTAATGCTCAAGGCCTAGCTGTCTCTTATACCGACCAATGACTCTCACTACATGTATAATATCTAGCCTCATATATACCATAGCATACATCAAGCTTCTTGTTACTGAATCATAAGGTACCTTGGACATCTTATCCTCCTCTTCTTGTGTCTTTGGACACATCTCCTTAGTCAAATTCAAATGACTAGGTAAAGGTGCGCTGACAAATTTAACATTCTCCATAGAGAAATGTTGCAACACCTTTGCAATATAATTAGCCTGAGATAATGTCAATTTTAAGTTCTTCCTTTCTCTACAAATTTTTATACCAAGGATTTGTTTTTCTACACCCAAATTCCTCATAGCAAATGAATGTGCTAACTAGCATTTTAGCCTCTTAATATGATCCATGTTAGATCCAAATACAAGCATATCATCAACATATAAACATCAAATAATATAGTTTTCATCATCCAACCTCTTAAAATAAACACAATGATATGAATGAAACCTATTGTATCCATGCTCATGCATAAAACTATCAAATTTCAAATACCATTTTCGAGGTGCTTGTTGCAAGCCATATAAACTTTTCAGCAATCTGCACACTAAGTTCTCCTTACCTTTGACCTCAAATCCCTATGGTGGTGCAATACATATCTCTTCATCTAAATCACCATGAAGAAAGGTCATTTTAACATGAAGATTCTATAAATGCAAGTCTTTAGTAGCCATAATACTTAAATTAGTGTGAATAGAAGTCATTTTAACAACAAGAGAAAATATCTCATCAAAATCAATGCCCCTTTTCTATGGAAATCCTTTTACAACTAACCTGGCTTTAAATATATATTTTAGGTCCATCCTCTTCTTTCAACCTATAAACCCATTTATTCTTTAAATCCCTTTTACCTACAGGCAACTTACATCAATCCTAAGTGTTATTTTTCAGCAAGGAGTCAATTTCTACTTTCATTCTAGAATCCCACTAAATCTTAGTATCCACCTATACAACTTTATCATAACATTTAGGTTCACCAACATCATTTAGTCAAATAGAGTACAAAGAGGGAGAAAATCTTTTTGGAGGTCTACCTAGCCTTGTTGACCATCTAACATTCATTGGGGTGTGTGGTATTTTTTGTCACAGTTGTTGTAGATCATGAGAAATTGTTGGAACATCACCTTTTGGAGTATCATCCAACACTACATAATCATCTTCTTTATTCTCATGTTACTGCAATAGATCTTTGTAGAACACTTTCTCATTGAATATGACATTCATGCTTCTTAAAATTTTATAATTTTCAAAATCCCAAATCCTATAACCAAATTAATCAATGCCACATCCAACAAATATACATTTCTTTGACTTAGCTTCCAAATTGGTTCTATTTTCATAATATATATGTGCAAATGCTTCACAACCAAAGGTTTTGAGAAAAGAATAATTCACCTTCTTACCAGTCCATGCTTTCTCTAGAACACCACAACCCAAAGGAGTAGAGGGAGCTATATTAATCAAATATACAATAGTATTGATAGTCTCCACCCACATATTTAAGGAAAACCCAACATATAACCTCATGCTCCTTGCATGCTCTATTATTGTCATGTTCATGTGTTTAGCCACTCCATTTTCCTATGGAGTCCTTAGAATAGTTTTATGTCTAAGAATACCATTAGTGGAACAATAAAATTCAAATTAATGACTGCAATACTCACCATCATTATCAGATCTAAGACATTTTAATTTCTTATCAATCTCATTTTCAACTAAGCATTTCTAGTTCTTAAAATTTTGAAATACATCAAATTTTTGTCTAAGGAAATAAACCCATACTTTTCTAGTTGCATCATCAATAAATGTAACATAATAATGAGGTCCACCAAGGGAAGATACTTGAGATGGTCCCCATACATCTATATGCATAAACTCTAATTTCTCATTTTTTGTTTCCTTCCCACTCTTCACAAAATTCACTCTCTTTTGTTTTCCATACACACAACTTGCACAAAAATCTATATTGACACATTTTAGACCCAGTAAAAATTTCTTTCAATGAATTAATTTCATACCTTTCTCACTCATGTGCCCAAGTATATAGTGCCATAGTGTTGTATAAGAATCTACAACAACTATTTTTTCTCCCTACTCAATTGCAGTAATTACTCCTAAACATTCATTTTTATCTAAAATAATTAAAGTAGAAGGAACAATATGACTTATAAAAAGTTATAAGGTGCCTATTTTCACACATTTTTCTATTACAAGGGAACCTTTTGAAACCTTCCAATTTTTTTCGTTTAAAGTAACTACACAACCCTCATCATTGAGTTTCCCTGCTAAGATTAAATTCCTACTTGGCCTTGGAACATGTATTACCTCATGTAGTAGTCAATGATTCTCATTTTGCAACTTAATCTTAACTTTTCCCTTTCCAACAATTTTACAAGGTTCATTATCCCCAAATAAACAAACCCAAAATTTCCTTGGACATAATGAATGCAATAACTTCTATGAGGTGTAGCATGAAATGAAGCTCTAGAATCTAGAACTCGAGAGTCATCAACACTTTCTAAAGAAAGAAGCAAAGCATCCTCTTTAGATTTGTTACTTACCGCATTTTCTTCCTTGTTCCCTTTTGGTTTATCTCTTTCATTATTCTTTTGAGTCCATCAATTTTTTTCTTATTTCTTGGCTTCCCACAATACCAGCAATCTCTCAGTCCTCTAGATTGAGACCTCTTTCTCTTTGACTTTCCTCTTGATTTCCCACGATTTCTAGAATTACTTCCTCTCTCATTCATTTTACCTCTACTTTGTGCATTCAAAGCACTTCATGACATAGATCCACCTAAGATTTTTCTATGAGTTTTCTCACTCAAAATAACACCAATCACATCATCAAATTTTAGGATAATTAGATATAGAAATATTATTACTCACAACCATTACCAAGCCATTCTAGCTTTCTGACAAAGAACACAAAATCAAGAGAGCCCTAATTTCTTCATATAAATTTTTATTCATAGAAGATAAATAACTAGTAATATTATTAAACTCATTTAAATAATTTACAACAAATCTACCTTTTTCCATCTTCATATTAAATAAATGTTTTATGAGATTGGAAGTGAGGGCTTTTCATACAATTTTACTAGGGTTTGCATCAACTCTTCTATCATCTTCGCTTTTGTAATGTTGAATGTCACCAATGGTGTTAGGCATAATTGAATGTTTCCAAGTGCCTTCCTATCTAAAATCTCTCATTCCTCATCTGTCATAGTGCCTTGTTTTGTGGTGTTACCTTCCAACAGCTTCCATAAATCCTTCTAATAAAGATAGTCCTCCATTTGCATTTTCCATAACTAAAAGTTCTACCCATTAAACTTCTCCACCTTTAGCTTACCTTTGTTTGCCATCGCTCCCACTTAACCATGTGACTTTTATGTAGAGGATAACTAAAAAAACAACCTTACTCTAATACCACTTGATAGGATTAACCATAGACAGAAATAATAATTACATGCAAATATAAAGAATATTAGAAAATGCTCCTTCTATTTCTAGTTTCTTCTCCTACCCAATTATCCCTAGTTCTTCTACTATTTGGGATGTTGTCCAAGGAGCTAAACATATTTTGAATAAAGGTTGTAAATAGAAAGTTGGAAATGGATGCAAAGTCAGATTTTGGGAAGATGAGTGGCTCTTGGGTCACCCTTTGATAGATGATTTTGTTGATATTAATTCTATGGAAAGATGTAAACAAGTACTTGGGGAATTTGTGAAGAATCACTAGTCTATCAATGGTTGGGTTAATATTGTTGACTTGAACCAAAGTTTTCCAGTATTCAATTTTCTCTTAATGCTTGTAGACTTTATCCTAATTAGGAGGATATAATGGTGTGGGGGATTAAACCTGGTGATTATTTCATGGTCTCTTCTGTGTTTAGATTTGAAAATAAGGTCAACTCCCCCCATAGGCTAGAGCTTGGATGAAGGGTCTGATCCCTAAAATTAATATTTTCTTCTAGACTATGCTTCAAAATAAAAAAATTACTCTAAATAATTTTCAAAGAAAGGGTATTAATTTAGTGAATGATGTTGTCTTTGTAAGACAGATTTAGAAGATAGGAATCACCTTTTTATGAATTGCATATATCGCTAGAATTTTTGGGCTTCTCTCCTTCAATATTGGAATTTTTAGTGGGTTCAACCTAATAATATTGGTGATTATTTTTAGAATTAGATTTGTCCTATTAAAGGTGTTGAAATTAGTTCTCTCTAGAAGATTTCTCTTCCCCATCTTGGTTGGGGTATTTGGAAAGAAAGGGACAATAGAATTTTCAAAAGTAAAGAAACTCTTGAGTGGGTTGTGGGTCAAAATATTATTAGATCCATTAAAGAGAATTTCAGAGCTTAGATTAAATTTTAGTGATGAAGTTCAAATAAGGAATCCTATGAATGTAATAGGAACTAACATAAAATAGGATGACTAGAGACAACATGTGAATTGGAGGTTTCCTCCTTTGGATTGGTTGAAAGCTAATTTTGATGGATTTGCTAAAGGGAACCCTGAAAGAGCAAGGTGTGGTGTGTTGGTCTCAGATTGGTTTTGACAATTGAGTATCAACACACTTAAGAAATATCTGAGTTGATGCCAAGTATAATATAGATGTCGAGCTATAGTATGTGTCGAGCCAGAAATTCAATAGGTGCCAAGTTATTCAAGTGCCAAGCAAGTTTCAAGTGTCGAGTGAAAATTGATGTCGAGCCAATAAATGTGCCAAGCAAGATAGAGTTACTATAGGAGCCAAGTAAGACATAATTCCTATATGTTTTGAGCATTAGTAATCAGTAAGTGCCGAGTAACATAGAATTAACATAAGTGATTGTGCCCTCACAAACTCTAATGTAAACCATTTTTGAGCCAACTCAAGATGAATCTCGAAGGATCTAAAGGATAACATCAACTCTATTACATTCCCTATGCAATTAGCATACAACTAATTAGAAAAATGGAAAGAATTGAGCAAGAAAGATGGATGAATCTATATCATAGATTCATACCTAACCCTAAGTCTCAAAACCTTTTTAAGGAGGATGAAACCCCATAATTTAGTGTCATGTGGGAATGCATGAGAGAATGCTAGCAAATTTTTGAAGAAAGTAAAAGGGGTGAGAAGAATTAGAAGAAGAGTAGTATTGCAAAATTAGGTTATCATAATAGAGTATCAAAACTATGAACAAAGTTATATCAGATCATAAAGGATCAGATAGATAGAACAAGGATCTAGAATCAACATTTGAAGATTGTAAGTCATTAGGTCAACACATTCTACTATACTTTCTAGCCATTGTATGAGGAGAATGAAAATCCTATGATGATAGGTTGGTTTAAAAACCATTTTGTAGAACCTTTAACAAGGTGTTAAATCCTTTTAATAGGGTGACATTCAAAGTGAATTTTTGTAAATCCTTTAAACAAATCACTTTTAACAGGGTGCACAGCCTTTAATAGGGCATTCCTTTCACAAGGTAGACCATTGGTGGTGGTCAAACTTTGTAACCTTAATTAGTTACATATTGCTGTAGTGATAAATTGTGGGTGTCATCCCCACCCCAGTTTTACCTTCTCATTTTGGAGGATTTTTGGGTGATTAAATGTTGCGTTATCTATTTTCATGCATGCCTTTACTTTAATGTCAATTAGAGATGTTAGATGCATGTATTGATTTTAGTTAAATAGTTTTAGAGGTTAAATTTTTTTAGTTTTGATTCACTCCCCCTCTCAGAAGTAAATCTTCCCACTTGTAAATTCCAACAATTGGTATCAGAGCTAAGTTCTCACAAGGAGAAGCCTTATAGCTTGGAGAAAAAATATAAAATAGAATTTTACAAACTTGGGAAGATCATAGAGAACTAGAAGATTGAGATACATCTCATTCTACATTCCCTAGAAGAAGCTAGGGGAGAATTGAGAAAATCCTTAAAGAGAAGAAGAGAGATTTCCATAGCTAAGAATGATACATAGTACAAGGAGATTGACACCTCAAAAGTGTTTGCAAATGGAGATTCCAAGGAGTTTGATGCAGCAATAGTAGATCTAATGGAGAAGAATAGAGCTCAAGTAGAAGAAATTAGAACTCTCAAGATTGAACAAGAATCACAAGCCATGATGCTTTGTGAAGTGACTGAACATAAGAAGATGACAAGAGAAACCTTGCCAATAGATTGGAGGAAAATTTAATTGAGCTTGCAAGAATTTTTAACATGCAACTAGACACCCTAAGCTAGATGATCAATGCACATCATGAGTTGAATGTTAAGGATATTGAGATCTCCACAGTGAAGATGCAAAATGAATAACTACAAAATGACTTGAAAAGAGAAAAGAAAATTGTAGAAAGCTTCAACAAACCTAATGAAGACATCAAGTATTTTGAACAACTTTTGAAATCACGAAGATCTAACAATGACACTTCAGGACTAGGATACACTAGCACTGAAAAAGGAGAGTCATCCAAGACTGTAGAAGAAAGAAGTGAAAAAGGTAAGAATACTAAACCCACTTGTCATTTTTGTGGTAAAAAAGGACATAACTCTAATGTGTGCAGAAGCAAAAACACCAATCAACATGAAAAACCTAAAAACATGGGTCACTGTCACAAGTCCAACAAGTAAGGACATCATGCACATGACTGTAGGACAAGAACTATCAAGACACCAAGATTTGAAGGTCATTACTACAATTGTAAGAAGTATGGACATAGAGTTTTTGAGTGTAGATCAAAGCCTATGTGGACACCTAATCAACTAGCAAGGTCAAATAATCATGGACATCACTACAATTAGGACTACAACACTAGGAAAAGTTGTCACTACTAGCAAGAGTATGGACACATCCCTAAAAATTGTATAAGAACACATTTCAATGGAATCTATAGTAGATGGTTGAGCTAAACTACATGCTTCAGTTGTTTGAAGGGTAGTCATATTAGCAAAAATTGCCCAACAAAGTCAAAAGTACCCAACTTAGAGTTCAACAAAGGAAAAGGGAAGGTGGATGTTGAACACATCAGAGGAGAGATGAATAAAAAATGAAAGAAGAAAGATGGAAGTAGCACATCCAATGAAGGGATCACTTCACCCAAAAGGTCAAGTGGTCACACTTCATCCAACTAAACAAAAGGTGTGTGGGACTAATATAGAAATCCTTTATCACACATCAGTTTCAAACACAAATAAGTACTAAAAAGGATCAATCAACATAAATAAGAGATGAAAAGTAAATAAAATTTCCTTTAGATGCTGAGTAAAATCATAGTATATGCTGACATGTCTGTCGAAGTCAGTAGAAGTCAAGTCATTAGTTGTGGTCGAGTTAGTAGTGGATGCCAAGTGAAAGGAAATTTGTATTGAAGTTGAGTAAGGTAAACTCCAGTGTATGCCAAGTGTTGGAAAGACAATGGAAGCTGAGTAAAGAAGAATTGCTTAAGGAGCTAAGTGGACAGCTGTACAGGCACTAAGCATTAAATGCTATAAAATGAAGGGTATATGATTGCATTTTGTATCATTTTTCACCATCATGAGTAGGAAGAAAGAATGAGAAGAGCACAGAAAGGAGTTTGAAGTAGAGAATCAAGAATTTGAGAAAATTTCAACACTATTTCAGCACAATTTCTTCAAATTCAAGGTATTTTACTTGTGCCGAGCTACATAGTTTCAAAATTTCTTTCTGTTGAAACCCTAGATTGCACAAATGGCCTCTAGCTCTAGAAAACCTCAGGATAAAGAGCTATTTGAAGTCCAAATAGTATCAATTGAATTTAAACAACCTAAGTTATGACCTATTCCCGAAGTTGCGTATAAGAATGACCCTATCGGAGCCCTATCCATAATTCCTCCTAAGGTTGTAATGGTTCAAGATGTTAGGAGATTCTATAACTATAAGGTTAGTGCTATTGGAGACATGGAAATCAGAGAGGCATATAATAAATTATGTGAAAATGGGGTCTTGAAAGAATAATTCTAAATCATTGAAAAAAAGGGCTTAAGCTGTGCCCTAGATAAAACTATCGTGTTTAAGACCGAATGGATCAAAATTTTGTTAAGTAGAATACATGATGGTAGTTTTCAGTTAGAAGATGGGCCATTTAAAATATCAAAAAGAATTATTCATAGGGTAACAGGGTACCCAACCCTACAATAGCCCAAAGCACTGAGGAGTGACTCCAAGGAAGCTATTGAGAAGAATACTAGAGCTAAATGGAACAAGACAAGCATGAGCATTGATACCATCAAGGATCCTCTTATTGATTTTTCTATTAGAGTCATTTACCATAAATTCTACCAATCTATTAGACATAATAGTGTTCCATGTATTGCAGTGGATGTTGGCTATAAACTTTTTAAAAAGGATCATACTTATGATCTAGTTGAACTACAATTACAATAGATCAATGAGAATTTGGGAGCTATAAGAAGAACAAAGGGACCTCAATGTAAATTTGGAGCAATTTTTTTATGTATATTCTTCTATGTACATAATGAATTACCCTCTTATGGAAAGGTAAGTTGGAAGACAAACAGGTCTATAGTAGCCCAAGTGAATGAATACATAGAACAAATGGGAGCCAATTTTGAGACAATCATGACTAGTTATTTTGAAGATTTCAAGAAATCAATAAAATAGAGACTTAGGATTTCAATCTCACTTGTGGAGTAGCATATAAATGATATTTTTTTTCTTGTTGATATTGACTATACCTACATTCAAGAAACCATACCAAGGTTAAGATGGCTTAGGCCACTTGGTTATGAGATAAATATTGATGAGGCATCTACAAAAATTACAACATTGCTTGCAGAAGAAGTAGATAAGAGTGCCCAACACTTTGGTACATATGATGTTGTGAGATCTAAAGTGGATATGGAATTGAAGACTGCTTCTATATTGAAGAAAAATGACAAATTAGTGAAGAATCTCAAGGCTAAATTTGGTGAAGGCTCAACAAAAGTAGAAGAAGATGATGATGAATAAAAAGAAGAGGAATAGGGGCAAGGGCCACTAGAACTAACCCAAGGCATGGGTGAAGATGCTGAAGAACAAGAATGTGTTGAGGAAGAAGATGAATCACTTAAGACACAAGAAGATGAAAGCATAGAATCAGCCTAAAGGCAAGAAGAAAGCTAAGCCAAGCCCTACAAAACCTACCACTAGAGCAGATACAAGGGCTACAACAAAGGTGGCCAAGGAACAAGAAAAGAAGAAAGCTATAGAACAAGGAGGACCAAAAAAGAAGAAGCAAAGAAGAAAGTATGTGGCACCTCTAGAGTTAGATGAGGAGAGGATAGAGTCTGATGACAATGGACAGTTTAGCATGGTAAGTCATACCACTAAATCTAATTTGAAAAATATTTGTGACAACATTAGGGAAAATGTAGACTTCTCAGGACTCAAAGGTATTGACTTCAATAAGTTGACAAGAGAGGAACAAAACATGGTGGAAGAATCAATATACACCATAATGGAAAAGTTCAAGAATACTCCAATTAAACTAGATAATACTATGCCTAAGGATTTATATTCCATTGTAGAAAATAAATGGCATTACTACCTAAACATGGAGAAGGAAATAAGAGATTCAACATTGGCTCATGTGATGCCTAAACTCACAAAAGGCCAAATAATCAAGGCTAATAAGAAGCATGGGAGAAAATTTTCACCCAAGTATAGAGCATTCATTATTTTGCAAAATAAAATTGAAGATGTTGTGAAGAAGTCCAATTTAATGTGGAAAGTAATTTATAGACTCACAACTGTAAAGGAAGGATAGGAAGATCTCGTTGAGGGAAGGAAAAATGATGAGGAAGAAGAGGAAAATGATAAGGAGGAAGGAGGAGAGAAAGAAAAGGAAAAAGTTACAGTAGAGAAGGAAACACAAAAGGTTGATATATCAACTACTGAGGAGTAGCAACATTAATAGAGTGTGCAAGACACACAAATGCCACCACTAAGTCCTCCACATGTAACACCCACACCTGCAAAGATAGTAATTGTAAAGGATGTTCCTAACACTCTAGTCAGAACATCAACCCATTGACTACAAAGGATCTTTAAAAGATCCTTCACCAAACTACTTTACAATCACAACTATGTACCAATCCAATTTTGGTGAGTGTGGAGGAACTTTAGAAAGTTGTAGCTCAGATAAAAAAAGGAGAAGGTGAATGCACAAGAACCACCTTCACATACTCCAATAGCTACAAGTGGACAACTACAAGAGAAAGCAACATAAGATGCATCAGGTAGGGTTGATTCCATAGCTATAGTCATAGTAACTTCAATTATCAAGGAGCCAAAAAAAGGGCAAATAGCAAAAAAAGATATCTCTATTCCTACAACACAAGGACAAGGTGCACCTCCTCAAATTACAATCATGTATCAAGGTAGAGTTGAAGAGGACAAGGAGAGCCTTAAGGAGAATGAATAAGAGGTAATTCAAACATTAATAAACTTGCCTACAATAGGGACTCCCACAGGAACAACACAACAACTGAGCACTGATGTAGTACCACTTTAGAAATCAGCACAAACATTGAGCTCTACCAAGGTTTAGGGACTTTTGAGAGACCATTATAGTAGAGTGGTGGATATTGTGGCTGACTAGATAGAGGGTAAAGCGGTCATTAGGGATGATATGATGACTTGGCATGATTACCTCGGCAAGGAGAGTGAGCTAATGGTGATTATTAATAATGATATGACATATTCTATTGAAGGAAATATTACTTAAGATTGAGAAATTTATTATGACAAGTGATGGTTTTATTGTAGATTATTTGTGTATCTCTAGGAGGTACTATTGTGTCATCATCAAAAGTACTTGGCACGTTTTAAGGGTGAAAAGTTTTTTTGAGATAAAACATACCTTTTTCTTAGTTGAAGTTACTTCTTTTCAAAAAAGTTACAGAGCATGTTGCACTATGGGTGGAGATTTGAGGAAACAAGAGTCATCTACCTGCAAGGAATGGAAGGCAAAATCTATGGTGTGGGAAATTCTTTAGAAGGGAAAAGTGATAGCATACATCGAGAAGTTACATGGATATAAGCCCCATATTATTGATTATTTCTTCAAGAATTGGACTAAGGAAAGGGTTACTCTTCATGGCATGATAGTGAATTTGACTAAGGAGTTTATTGTAGAGATAATTGGTCTTCCTATGGGGGGGCTAAAATTCAGAAAGGAAACAAACATATTGAATGTAGTGCTCAAGAAATTTTTGAAAAATGATATGGAGGAGAGAAGTCTTTTGAAGAATGGGGACTTCTATGACCTGGGCCAAATCAAGGTAACCTAGCAAGAGCTCTTATCCTATATTCGTGAATATTTCATTCTGGATGGAAGATCAAAAAAGGTGCATAAATTTCATTTTGTGTTTTTAAACCACTTTTGGTTTAAAGATAGGTTTTTCTTCCCTTTTTATTTGAAATTATCTCTGCTACATAGTCTTTAGGCCTATAGGAAGAAGGAAACTAGACTTGTACTTCATGAAGGTCTTATTTTATTAATTAAAAATTATTGTAGGAATAATGCAGTAAAGCTTTCACCTATAGCAGAGAAGAAGAGAAAATTGGTCGATAGTGGGCCTCATTAAAAGATGAGTGGTTAGAAAATTAAAAATAAGAAGGTTAAAACTAAAGAGGGTTATAGTGATAACAAGGGCACAAAGAAGGAAATTAAGATGAAAAAAATGAAGAAAAATAATGAGGAAGCTATGGAGTTTGAGAAAAGTGCAGATGATGAGGATAACACGAAAACAAAAGATTTTAGCTCTAACCTAGATGATTATTCTGATAGTAGGGGTTTATCAGTGGCTAAGAATGAGGGGGAAAGTAGCAATGATGAAGGTACGCTCTAATACCACTGACAAAGGTACACTTTGATACCACTGACAAAGGGCCACACCACCCTTACCAACTCATGACAAAGAATGCAACAAGATCTCTCAAGATCCAATCCAAACCCAAGCTAGCCCAGATCCACACTCTGGTCGAAACCTCTGAGATCTCAACTTGTGCTCGCAAGTCACCAAGCAACCTCCTTGTTTCTAAACCACAGTCACTAGCTCTTCTCACAAACCTAATCCAAGATCCAAGTGTAAACTGCCTCACATTCGGCGCTCTGTCTACACACTCACAAGTCTATCACAATCCTGCTATAAACTGCCTCACATTTGGCACTCTGTTCACAAACTCAAGAAAACTCACTCTTCACTTTCTCCTTCTCTTTCACACTTTCCAAGTTTTCCAAGCTTTTCAAGCTTCACCTTCCACAACTTTCACCTTTCCAAGCTTTCCTTCCAAAGCTTCAACTTCTCAAGTTTCTCCTTGAGCTTCCACTTCTCAAGCTACTCCTTGAGCTTCTACTCCTCAAGCTTCCCCTTGAGCTTGATTTAGAAATGCTCATATGCCTTGCTTAAATAGGCACTTACCACCCCATGCATGACTTATTCACAACCTTCTAGAATTCCTCCACAACCTTCTACAACTTCCACAACCTTCTAGAATTACAACTAAGCACCACCATGTGGCCCAATTAGAAAATTATATTTCCTTTATGGATCACAACAAATATTAAATGCAAGATTTAAGAAACTTTCCACAAGCTTCTAAGATGCCACCTACACACCTTGATTAATGGAATGACAACTAATTTCTCATTTTTTTATTTTATGCCACCTATGCACCTCGAAAATAGAAATTCCTCTTTTTTTCTTTTTCTCCTTTTTCCCTTTTTATTTATTTATTATTTCTCCTCTAATTTTCGTCACTTTTCTCTCCTCCAGAATTTTTTTTTTTTTCCAATTTTTTTAAAAATTTTTAATTTTAAATTTTTTTCAATTTTTATTTTTCAAATTTTCCCATGCAAGATGCTCCTGCATCAGACTCCCACGGTAGATAGAAAAGTGTGTCCCACACTTTGACACCAAAAAAGAAAGATCTACCACCATCTTCATCTTCACCAAAGGTTTCCACCTCAACGGGGACAAGAAAAATAGCATGCAAATCTTCCACATCTGCATTACTCTATCAAACACCAAAATCTCAACCATCCAATTAGCATGCTCACTCCCAGGCACAAACTGAACATAATTCTTCATTACCAAACTCCCATTCACATCAACAACTAGTGAATCCATACCAGCAATAACAAGCTCCACATCAGCAGCCACATGTAGATTTCCATCAATAATGTCAAACCAACAATATCATTGCTCACAAAAAGATGCTCTATAATACATAACTCACCTCCAACAACAACCGGATCATCCATGACCAAGTGCTCACCAACATCAACTAGATCAGATCCATGACCAAATGCTTTGTAGTCTCCATGTCAGACTCAACCAACTAATCATGAAAACCAACCTCTATCCCAACATCAACAGCATTAGGAATATCCTCATCAACAACCTCTATTTGCTCTACAAGTTCTGCATCAGGCTCTACAAACTAATCAGCAAAACCAACCTCTCTCACCTTGACCTTCTTAGCTTGATCAACCAATCTAGCATCCAACCGAGAAAACATCTTAAAAAAATTCCTCTCCACTATATCATAGATTTTTGCAATCATCTTAGGGTCCAATCCTCTTGGAGCCATCTCCCAAGATCTTCGTAAACCCTCTGCAACAAATCCTTCCTACGCTCCTTGTGACAACCAAATTATTTGCAAGTCAGATTGCAACCTGCCACCTCGCACGAACAATCAAGAACCACATCACAAGTCTAGGACAACGGATCTACAATCCACAAGCTCTGATAAACTTTTCCCAACCAAGGTCCTGGTACAAACTGCCTCACACTTCGGCGATCTGCTTGTACACTCAAGAACTCTTGCTCTGATAAATTTCACCCAACCAAGGTCCTGGTACAAGTTCCCTCACACTTCGGCGATCTACTTGTACACTCAAGAACTCCTGCTTTGATACCACTGATGAAGGTACGCTCTGATACCAATGACAAAGGTACGCTTTGATACCACTAACAAAGGGCCACACCACCCTTACCAACTCATGACAAAGAATGCAACAAGATCTCTCAAGATCCAATCCAAACCCAAGCTAGCCTAGATCCACACTCTGGTCGAAACCTCTGAGATCTCAACTTGTGCTCGCAAGTCACCAAGCAACCTCCTTGTTTCTAAACCACAGTCACTAGCTCTTCTCACAAACCTAATCCAAGATCCAAGTGTAAACTACCTCACATTCGGTGCTCTGTCTACACACTCACAAGTCTATCACAATCCTATTGTAAACTGCCTCACATTCGGCGCTCTGTTCACAAACTCAGGAAAACTCACTCTTCACTTTCTCCTTCTCTTTCACACTTTCCAAGTTTTCCAAGCTTTTCAAGCTTCACCTTCCACAACTTTCACCTTTCCAAGCTTTCCTTCCAAAGCTTCCACTTCTCAAGTTTCTCCTTGAGCTTCCACTTCTCAAGCTACTCCTTGAGCTTCTACTCCTCAAGCTTCCCCTTGAGCTTGATTTAGAAATGCTCATATACCTTGCTTAAATAGGCACTTACCACCCCATGCATGACTTATTCACAACCTTCTAGAATTCCTCCACAACCTTCTACAACTTCCACAACCTTCTAGAATTACAATTAAGCACCACCATGTGGCCCAATTAGAAAATTATATTTCCTTTATGGATCACAACAAATATTAAATGCAAGATTTAAGAAAATTTCCACAAGCTTCTAAGATGCCACCTACACACCTTGATTAATGGAATGACAACTAATTTCTCATTTTTTTATTTTATGCCACCTATGCACCTCGAAAATAGAAATTCCTCTTTTTTTCTTTTTCTCCTTTTTCCCTTTTTATTTATTTATTATTTCTCCTCTAATTTTCGTCACTTTTCTCTCCTCCAAAATATTTATTTTTATTTTTTCCAATTTATTTTTTTAATTTTTATTTTTTATTTTTTTCAATTTTTATTTTTCAAATTTTCCCATGCAAGATGCTCCTGCATCAAGCAAAGAAAGGAACATGGAGTCATAAATGATTTTAGAACCCTTGGGGTAGACTAATGGGAACTAAAGTGAAAAACCTACACCTAATATAATGGATATTACTGATGTTAAGAGTTTGATGGATTCTAAAATAGAGAAGAATGACGAAGGAAAAGACCTAATCATTAGAAATCAGTGCTTGAATAAGGAGAATTAGAAGGAGATGGTGGAATAAAAGGGTTTAAATATTGAAAACTAGATTTACCTCAAGGAAACCCAAGAAATCACTAATGAGTCCACGAAAAAGTCTGATGAAGAGATTAGAGATAAAAATAATTTGGTGAAGTTTTCTTCCCTTCACAAAGCCAAGATAAAAGTAGATGCTTCCCTTCAAGTTGACTCCTAGCTCTACAAAAAAATAATTGTCCTAAAGAAAAAAATTGGAGAAATTCATAAGGATTTGGATTAAGAAAAAATGAAGAGAACCCAATTAAAAAATCAAGTTGGGAACATCCCTAAGAAATTAAAATAGTATGAAATGCATCTTTGTAAATTGGTTAAAGACAGTGGGAAAAAATGGAGGTGGTGACTTCTAGTTTATGTGTCACAACTACCAATATAGGGAAAAAGAGCAATGATAAGATCATGTCACCTGATGCTATCACTACCAAGATATTGGGTGGTTTGAGTAAACAAACAAGACAGAGTACAAAGAAAGTTGTTGTTAAGGCTCTTGGTCCTGCTACAGAAGACATCCTTCAGAGTACTGTAGAGGTTGGCAAGGAATTAGCTAAGGTCATTAAAGAACTAATTTAGTAGTTGGTCTGGTGTCTTGGTGTCTAGTCCTTGTTCGGGTTGTAAGTTCTAGTCTTCTATTTTTGTTTCATTTCCAACTTTTTCTATTATTAACTCTAGGTTTTAGGTCCTTGCAAAACTTGGGTTTGAACTATGTTTAGTTTTTTTTGGTAATAGATCCCTATAAAACTTTGTTTTTTGATGTTTAGTTGTGGACTTTAGGTTTCAGGTCCTTGTAAAACCTAGTGATTCTTATCACTTATCTTTTTTTTTTGTAAGGGGTTTTGGGTCCTCTCAAAACCTTATTTTGTATTAAAATAATATCATAAAATAATAAATCAAACATAAGAGAACATAAGACACCAAGAGTTAACGTAGTTCACCCAATCCCTAGGCTATTGAAAGGAGATTGTTAAAGTGATGAAGATTGATGAAACCTATCATGGAAAAATCATTATTTTGGCATAGATGTCAAACCTACTACTTGTTGGTGATGCAATTGCTTACTTTGGTCTGAATGCAATCATTTATTTGATTGATGAAGAGTACTTGAAAAGAAAGGATAACAAGAGAACCTAGAGAGAGGTTGAGGTATTTGGTGTATAAAAGGGGCACTAAGGTCAATCAAGAAATTGATTATATAGTGTATTGTTTATCTACTTAAGGATATAATAAAAGGATACTTGAGCAAAGACTAGAACAAGGATAAGTAAAGAATTGTGTCTGCCAAGCTTGATTAAGGAAAAAATGCATGCCAAGAAAAGTTAGTGTAGGCTGAGAAGGTTATAGTGGAAGCCAATTAGTAATTTTAGTATGTGTTGAGTGAATAAATTTAGTATGTGTTGAGCACTAATAAAGACTTAGTGAATGTCGAGAAACCTAGTGTTGGTCAAGCATCAAAAGACAATGTTTTTTGAGAAAATAGACTGTTATTGTTGAGTGCCAGTAAAATGTGTTAGATCAAAGATTTAATGAATCTGACCTAACAAAATTGATTTTCTAAATTGTGTGAAGCATGTCAAAGGTTACAATGCATATTGTTAAATGTGACCTAGTTAAAAGATTTCAATCAGTCTGTTAGGAGTGATCCTTGTTAGAGGACTTTAGAACATTCTGTTAGAAATCCAACATGTTAAAGGATATACTAATGACTGTTAGGTCAACCTTAATCCCAATGATTTACCTAGATTGATATAATTGTTAGAGAGTAACAGAAAGACTTCATCTGATAACAATGAGTCCAATATTATTACGATCCAGTGATTACAACCCAATTATAATTTTGTATCACTTACAACTTAATACCACTGCAAGAAGAAATTATCATATCACACCTTATGAAAATCCCTAACCCTAGGCCCTTTTATACAAGTATTTTTTCCACTTTAGGATTAAAATTAGTTATAACATGTCGGCCCAAAAATGTTGATAAAATAGCCCCTAACCTGACTAAGGAATTATCAAGTGTGTGCAATACTGCAGTGATTAGTCACGACAAACTAACACTTGATGACAAGAAATTAGAAGATTTGGATGATGAGATATTGTGTTAATTCAGAAATTTATTAATTAGTAGTAATTACTATGGTCTACATTCTAGATTTTGGACAATATTCTCTAAATCTAATCATAATTCATCTATCATGCATAATAAGCTAGATCATTTTGTAAATGTCTAATGTCAAAAAAAATGTACATTTTATGTCAGATGATGCCATGAATCGAGATTCATTCAAATTTTACCATTACTATTATTTTTTATTTGCATTATTATGCTCATATGATATGTTGTTATGGTACAATCCTTGATGATTTTTATGAAAATGTAGCAATTCAAATGATAAAATTCATATTCATTCTGTTTGCTTTTTTACACATGATAATTGATAAAATTCAATGAATTCAACTTGTAAAAGTTAAATTTGTATACCCAATTTCATAATCATGAGTTTAAAGTACTAAATTTACAACCATTGCATTTAGAAAATGACCCTAAATTTCCTTCTATATAAATATAGAAATAAGGGAGCAACAATAGCTTTGGGTCATTTTGCCTCATTGGAAGAGTCTTAAAGTAGCACCAAATTCACTATTAAAAACATTTTTTGTCTTTTCATTTCATAGACCTATTAAGAAAAATAACATTTAGATTCTGCTACATTTATCATGTTCAAGAAACAAAGTTCAAACTTTAAAATCATATCAGATAATTACAAATAGAAATAAAGTAAACACTAAAAAGATGATTAAAATCACTTTCCAAGTTTCACATACTTAGATGCCTGATGGATGTCTTATGATATGATTGAAGATTTGGTCAAATTTTTTAGGATGTTGAATTATTCTTCATTTGGAGTTTGAAATTTTTTTATGTTATAGTAGATGACCTTTAACTCCATTAGACTAACATATTTTGAAGATTTACTTGAAAGTAATGCTACATCCAATAGTGCATTCAGATTTGCCAATGGTTTGATGCAATTCAAAAAGCCTTCGGGAGTTGAATCCTAAGGAAAGTTGACTACTTCAAACATCATTTTGGCCTCCAACTCTTTTTTGTAAGCTTCTCTTCCAACAAATGGCATTGATGAATTACTAGAGCAAGGATTAGGCAAACCAAGACTTATCATTATTTTTTCCCTGTCATCCATCTCGGTGAGATTTCTCCCAATTAAGTTCAAATTGTCATCTCCTTCTCTTATACTCTAGCATTTTTTAATGATAGCTAATAACTTTATTTATGGACTAACATGGTCATGAACTTCTTGGTTTGCCAAATACCTATCACTATGTTTGTTTTTTATGTGTATAATCTATCTTGCAGTCATCTCAAGCTTAAAAAGGTCATTTTTCTTCTCAATCTTCTCTTTGATACTCCCATAAACAACTCAAAAACTTTTCTACAATTCAAACCAATCACACAACCTATTGGTACTTTCCATAATTTCCCCCCACATTTTTTCTTTAATTAGCTTGACTGAATTTTTGAATTTTTTTTCATTTGACTCAAAAATTTGTTCTCATAGGTTGTGATTATTTTATTTTCTTTTTGTACCTCTTGCAACATTTGTGACAACTAATTTTCACTTTTTTTCTTTATTTCCTCAACTTTCTCTTCCTGTTGTTTTTCCTTTTCCCTCTCATTCTCCAATTCCTTATTTATGTTACTAATTGTATGTCTACTAGACTCCAACTTTTTGAAAATATTCATTGTAGATGCTCTTTCATCCTCAAGTTTTTTATTTGATTCTTTCAATTTTTCCTCAAGTACTATTTTACATCTGCATCCAGATTAACATGGTTCAGAGTATCATTAAGTTTCTTATTTCTCTGTTCCAATTATTCCTTCAACATATTGAGTTCTACTTCTCTCTCTACATTTGCATCACATAGCTTTTTATTGCTCTCTTGCAATCATTCCTTTAAAGTTTTCATTTCTTCCTCCATATTTTTTGACTGAGGTTGTGCACTTACTTCTTTTGAGGAAGTACTGATAATCCTTTTCTCTATTTCTTTCAACCTGCTATCTGTTGCTTTCTCCTTTGCCTTTGCATTTTCTAGGTCTTCTTTTAACTTTTAAATTTCCTTCTCCAACCCTTTTTTCTCTCTCTCCATCTTGTATAGTAAATTGTAGACCATAGAGTTGGTCTTTTTTGCCACATTGAATTTGTCCACATTTTTGTCTTTGGAGTAATATAGACATTGTGCTAACATGAAAATTTGTTGGATTTATCTCACTCTCTAGTAGATTATTATCTATTTGTGGGGAGTGACAATAATAAACACCGTCATTTCTTTATTTGTGTTATATGTTGGAAATATCCAACTCGATGTAGGCTCTTGAGAATGAGTCACCTAAAGTACACCCTTCCTGAATGACTGATTTATTTTTCTATTTATTGTTGTGGTTTCTTAAAAATTTATTACAAAATTGTTGAATTCAAATTTTGGGTTTGTTGATACAATACGATGTTTGAATGGATAAAGAGCACTTGCAACATTGTACTTGTCTCTAGCAATGCCCAAGGTTGTAATAATTACATTTTGAGGATTACCAATAGCATCACCCCTTTCTAATCTTTCCCCACTACCACTAACAAGTGGAGTTTTTGGATTGTTCTAAAGGTTTTGTCCTAAGGGATTTGTGACTGGCATTGTATCAGTATGAGTATCCAAAATATTTTTCTTCTTTGCATAGTGTTGGAATTCTTTTAGAATAACTGGGGGGGGGGGGAGATCAATCATTAAAGGTCCAGATGTACAAATAAAACTTTTCATAATTTAGTAAACCCTAAAACTTTCTCAACCATGCATGCATCCATTGTGTATTAACCAAAACTAATATGTTACTATTAATTCAACGTGTAGGAAAGTAAAGCATAAAACATAACATATCCATTAGTACACTTGACATAATGATTTAACATGGAAACCTAACATGCTACTCCTGTTTCACTCTTCTAAAGTGATGCCCTATTAAAGGCCAACCCTGTTAAAGGTTACAACACACACTATTAAATGCGACCTGATTAATGGATTTCAATCACCTTGTTAAAAGTGAGCCTTGTTAGAGGACTTTAGGCCATTCACTTGGAATACCACCTTATTAAAGGATTTTCCAATGACTATTAAGTCAAACTTTGTCCAAAGGATTTACCCTAATCTGATATAATTGTTAGAAAGTAACAGTAGAGCTTTGATTTGATACAACTTACAACCTTACTTGTAGATTATAGATCACTATTCAGTCCTCAACTCTACTTGCCTTCCTATCTTTGTAGTTCTGACAGCTTGTTCACTCTTCAAGCATTCATCTTGTAGCCTTCTTTCTTAGCTTGCCATTATAGACTTTTTAACTTGGGTCACTTGATAAAGCAAACCCTCTCCCTTCACCTTATCATATTTTTGCATCCAAAACTCTCTAACCTCTATCCAACTTTGCTTCATGACCAAAAATCCCTACATATAGGGAATTAGAACTCTTTTTCTCGCTCATTATACATCTTAAAAATTAGGGTTTTTGATGGATTAGGTAGCATACAATGTACCTACCCCATATCTTGTCTTCTCTATAAAATTCTCCTAGAATCCATTTGAATTTGCCTCCAAAATGGTTTACATAAGATTCTGTGCCTCCAACTCATCAATCTTATCTTCATCTTGATTTACAAGTTCCAAGAAAACAAACTTGTTGGCTTTTAATTGGTGAATCTTTGATCTTTTTTATAATGCAACAGCTCGGCATTATCAATTTACTGATGCTTGGCACATACTGTGTTACTTGGCATCTATTGTAAAATCACTTGGCATCAACTAGATTTTACTGGTGCTTGACATCAACTGAAAATCACTCAGCTTCAACTATCTTGCTTGGCTTGTGCTAACTTTGCTCAGTACCTTCTATCATCTTGGTCAAGCTTAGCAAATGAACTTTGCCTAACCTTTTTCTTCTAAACTTTCTAAGTGTAGCCAATCATTTTGTAATCTCAAGTAGATCATCAATACATTATGTTATCACTATCTTAACTAATACTCACACTTCAATACATAATCGTAACTCAACCTTTCCTCTAGGTACTTTTGTTACATCTTGTTTATCAAATCCTCCTCATCAATAAACTAAGTGATAGTTCTTGAAGCATATAAGCAATTATCATACCAACATGTAGTAGGTTTGACATTAGTGACAAAACAATGATTAAAAACACATAGTCTTATTTCAAAATTCTTCTACTCAACTGATCTTTTCAATCATATATCAAAACATAATAACATTCAACTACACTAATCTGGTCAAATTTTAGTCACATCATACTTTTTGAAGATGAAACATCATGGGAGGTTAGAATTCCACTGTGGATGAATAATGGCATGGGTTTACCATTTTTTGAAGAACTTGATGGGTCATCTGACTCATCTCTAATGATTGGTTTATGAACATGTTTTGGCAGCTCTGGTATTTGGAGTGGATACTAATTTCCTTGAACTATTACACCTAGTCCACCATCACCTAGATAACCAATTTTTTCTATCATATTTTCCCCTATGCCATATTTTTCCCTTCTCTATTGATTAAGTAGAAATATATTGTCCTGTTGAACCAAATATACTTCTAGCAGTAGTAGTTGGAGTAGTGGATTCAGTGGAACCATTGGTAGTACATGTGGTGGTGGATGTAAGATCCTTACAAACCTCATACTCATTGTCTTCATCATCTACATCATGTTGTGTTGCTACTACATCTGGATGCTCATTATCCCATAATTTTATAAATATTTCATTCTCAGGCAAGTCTTCAAAATCTGCAGACATCTCAGGTTTGCCAAGATTCTTCCTCATTTCCAAAAATGCATTTTTTCTTTATCAAAACCAATGTACAACTACACAATCTTTATTTGTGGCATTTGGAAGATGTTTTTTACTTGGATGATCCACTATCTAGTAGAACTTGTAGGATTTCACAAGCTCAACTTGTACAATTCTTTAATTTGTGCTGACAATTCCTAATGGAATTTTTTGGGGTTTTAAAACTACCAAGCAAAAAAAGACCTAATGCCAAGATGAAGAGGAAAAATCTCAATCTAAGGGTTAGCTATTTCCTATATTCAACTAGGAATTCTTCAAATCTAGACCCAACATTAATAGAATCATAGGGATTCTCTACACTTCAGGCTTTGCAGGGCTTAAGTGTGTGCACCTTAGAGATAAAATGACATAACATTAATAGACCCAACATTAATAGAATATTATTTTCTTCAAAATATATCCCCTATAGTAGAAATGGTCACAATTCTTCTTGAGTTTGTAAATAGCTTTTGATTACAACAGCTAACTATGACACATAGAGAACTATTCCAAATAAGTGTTGACCAACAGTTTTATCTTCAAACAATAAAGTAAAAGTTGATTTGATTTTGATTTTATGCTTCATGCAACCCCATAATTTCTTCAATATGAAACTGAATATATGATCAATGCCATGTCCATTGGTATTTAGAGTCTACCCATTAAAACTTTGACCTAATTAATTGCCTTATAATTAAATATATTAGCAATTAACCCTAAACCCCATTCTTATGAATATGCTTCTTATATGACTGGAAATCCTACCAATTTATTGAAGCATTTACTTAATTCCTTTAATTAAAAGCAACAAAAAATTGATATACAACCTATCCTAGTTGCATTAAATTGCATCAACCTTGTTCATTTTATCCCAATATAACCAACACATAAAAATGGAGACAAAATTTAGAGAAAATAGATATGGTAGAACATTCCTTTTGTATTAATTTTCCTTGAAATTCATACAATACTTGTATATACTCATAAATACTTCAAAAAATGACAACTTATCATTTTATGTTCACTTGCATTCTAATATTTGCAGATGAATACATAACAAAATTTACACAAAGACTAACTAGACTAAATACAAAATAGCATAGCACTAAAAATTACATGGATTTTGGACCTTAACTCTACATATTGGAAATAATTTTATAGGAAGGATTTCAAAAAGCTTTATATGGGAGGACAAATTTCAAAAATCAATTGGAAAGTAAATACAAAGATATTTTTCATTTAGTTACATTCAAACATTCTTTGTATCTAGATTAAAACTTTGGATGCAGTTGCAAAACTGGTAGGTGGCAATATCGACAAGTATCTTTTAGAAAATTTTGTTTATCTTTAGCTCTTGTCACCATCCATTCTTTTTCTCTATTACTTATGCCTTCAAATACATCCTAATTGTACCTTTTTGTTATACTAGTCAGTGTATCTAGATGGTAGGACTTTGATGTCTGCAATGACTTCCCATATATCAATATCTATATCTACATCAAGCCACATGGCATTTATATATGTATCTAACTCATCTAGGCATTTGATTCACTTGGCATCTATTATTGTCTTAACCTTAGAAGTTACTTTAGACATCTCCTCCTCTATCTTGTAAAGTACATCAATCATATCTATACTATTGTAACACTTGCCTCATTATTTCAATAAGCTAAAAACTTGGGATGAACAAGAATATTATCAAAAGAAGATAACCACTCTACTCAATCTTTAATTTTTACATAATTATCCAAAATTGTAGGCACAAAACTGGGTGTACCTACAATAATTATCTTCATCTTATTTTGGATCAGCTATATTTTGCCACTAAAGAACCATTTAGATCCTTTACTTTATTGATCATTTTTCTATTATTTACAATGGTTATCTTTGGGAAATCTTTCTTTTATGCCAACATGTGCACCAAGTTATCAAAAAATGGAGTATGTGGCTCCCATGTAGTGAAAAGTGGAGATAATAAAGCAATAGCCTTTGAAAACCTATATTTTTCTCCTTGTAATGCAAGATAACTGCTATGCACATTTTGAGAGACTATTTTCAATGCATTTATTTTGTGAATTAACAAGTTTTTGTTTGTTCTAATTTATGTATCCTTGCTTGCTTCCAAATCTCCCTCATCAATCTCCATTGCATGGCTTGATGCCTCCCCTATTTCAAGTGCTTGGCCTTCTATCTGCACACATTTGTCATGGATCTCTGTAGTAGTTCTAACAATTTTCTTCAATGTTTCTACCTCTATTTCTAGCTTGATGGTTTTCTATTCCAAGACATAAATTTTCTTCATTTCTTCCTCATAAGCTCCTTCCAACTATGCTTTTAGAGTATCCATTTTTGTTTTTACCCAATAGGGGCACTGATGTATGCATTACAGAGATTTGATCACTGGAAGTAGAGTGTGCATTCCAAAAAATAACATTCCCTCTAGGGGATTCTTTGATCTTCATTAGAGTAGGCTTCTAATCTTCTAGATCTAAACTCCATATTATCATTGTTTGGGCATCTATATTATACCCAAAATCTCTCAATTCACCAAGTTGGTTTTCATCCTCAAATGAGATAGACTTATTGTAACGCCCCGCCAAGAGATCCAAAAGAATTAACCTACATTTTTACTAATTTTTCCAAACAATTTTTTTTTTTTAAACATGAAAGTTAACCATTCACAACATACACATAGTAGAGGAAGCAATAACATGTAATCATCTAAAAGCGTACATAACATGTTACATTTCTTAAGGATCCCAAGACGTTGAGTCACATTTAATTTAGTTAAAACTAAGACTAACAACTACCACATCCACACGAAAGAATTAATTAGAAAGTCCAATGTCCATATTATACATTTTTTCCTAATGCCTTTTGGAAAATTAAATTTGGAATGCTCAATCATCCACTATACATGTCACAGGTTATGAAAGGTTAAAAAGATTAAACATATGTAAAAAATAAAGATACATCATCCTCATTGAATCCATGATACAAGTGCAATAAAGTAAATGAAACCATTAACATACATGATACATCCATCCATCAATAAAGATATAACAACCATCATAAAAGATAACCATCCATCATAAAACACAACTAACTAAGTGTGTGGTTCCTCCCAACTATCAATAGCATCATTAGACCATCATGGGCCCTAGCCATCCCTCTGCGTGTAACATCCCAAGTCACTGAAGAGATCATCGGTATTACAGTAATAGGGATGCCACTCCTAAAACATACTACAACATATGTAGAAGGAAATCTAACATGCTACAACATATGCATAAAGAAATCTAACCATGCAAAATAAAGCATAAGATAACATCATCTAACATAAGCTAATCATCAATATAAGGATAGGTGTCCACCATCATAATCAAAGAATGCATTAGCCAGGGTGTCTCAGATGGATCTCAAATGGTAAGAGTGAAAAAACACTACCACCCGACCGAGTGGAACCTAAATGGTCCACTCCCACCATGCTGAGGAGATAGTCTCAAATCATAAACAGGTTATCAAATCACATAGCACAAAAACTCTCTAAGTCTAGGAATCCTAAAAGTATACTAACTCAAAGGTTCTAATCACAAACCAACATCTAATCCTAGAGGCACACAAAGATATGTAGGAACCTACTATCTAAGTAGGAAAGTGTCATCACACAGATCATGTTAGAGTTACCCTAGTAGTCTCTCTATAGACCCTGACCCTCTAGTGATCCCTATGCGAACACTAGTATCCTCTCATACTGACGAGGCATACTACGAAATGCAAGGTCAGAACCAAGTGTTCTCTCTACTCCCATCCTAGTTTGTACTAGCACTCGAGGCATGGGTGAGAACATACAATTATCTTATTAAGTTCATTTTAATCCCCATTTAGTGTAATTTTTTCACTTATTAAAACAACTTACAATGAGTTACCCTGGCAGCCACTTAGGGCCCCGACCCCCATTGCAAGCCACCTCCCGACACTACAAGTAGATAACCTACCCTAAGATCAATAAAAGCACAAATCCATAATCACATAAAATCACCCCAGTCCTGAACAAGCAACTAGAAAAATACCAAAAGATAAACCACAATAATAAAATCAAATTTTCACAATATCCATCGGTCCTCATTGAGCAACCGTATAAAGCTCAATATCCATATCAATGATAAATCACCATATCCATTGGTTCTCAACGAGCAACCAAAAAGGCATCTCAAAGAAAATAATACTGATCGAAGACTCCAAAATGGTCGAGTCAAAACATGTCACAACATGCCATCATCAAGAATAAATCAACACTTTAGTCTCATGAAGGCAACTGGAAAGTAATCCAAGTATAACTAATCGATGACTCAAAAATGGTTAAGTCAAGTGTCTCAAATACATACACCTCAGCTTCACACAAGAAGACTGGAAAGCAATAACAATCAATAAATATAAACATCTCATAGAGCATGCCATCACATTACCATGGTTGGGTTTTAAAAGAATCGAGACCAAATAATATCAACATGCCATTACATTTTCATAACTCCCAAGCCTCTGGTAGACATCCTAATTGGTCAACGCTATAGGACCACCCAAACCCCAAACATGGATAGCATAAAGAACAAGATACAAACACATATTTTACTTTGCTTTTACAATCACATGGTTAAGCCAAAAATGAGGTTTCAGTTTTCGTTTTCAAGTGTATAAGATTCTTCATTTAATCTTCAACTCAACCCATTCATTTTTTTGAATAAAACACAGAATTATCCCTCCATTATTTTAAAACAATTCTCTAAAATAATCATAAGATAATTATTTACTTATTTAAATCATTGAACTAGTTCCCATTGACTTTTAGATAAAATCATTCACATTATTCAAAACATTAGAATAATACTTATCAACTTTCAAATAATTAGTTTACAATTTTCTTTAAACACTTCAAGGACAACCATTCATTTAAAATAATCCTCATTGATTTTAAGTAAAATCAATCTTACTAATAATTCAATTATTTAATTCCACTTATTAATATCTCTTTTCTTTTAATTTTCCCTCATTTAAAAATCCATTTACTTAAATTGACTAATAATTAATTACACTTCTTCTACTATTAACTGGTGCAGGAGCACAAGGGCCAAGGACAAAAGGCCTAGAGGAACTAGGGTCACTAAATAGATCCTAGGGGAATCAAAGGATGAACATAACCTTGAAGGGTCATTTGATTGTAATAACTCCACAAAGGTCACTTAATAATGTTTTGTTTATGTTTTAAATGTTTTGATTGATCACTTTGTAAAAGGATCAATGATGTAGCCTTAATGGCATTTTGGGAGTTAGTGTACCTAGGGTACACTTCAGGATTCTAAGGTAGATGAGTTATTTAAAGACCTTCAAATGTCCAATTTATTTTAATATGGAAAGTAGAGCCATAATATGGTGTCAAATGTACTTGAAGTGCCTAAAAATGTAAATTGCCAAAAATTGGCAAAATGAAGCCTAGAAGGCTCGTAGAGGGTTTATGAGATTTAAGAGTGGTTTGAGGATTTAAAGTTGGGATAAAAATCTTGAAAATACTTTGGAATATTAATAAAATGCATAATGATATAGGGCTATCGAAGTTTCATACAATACCAAATTAAATTCTCTGCACAGTCCTAGCGTGCTGCCGTAAGGGCACAGTCCGCTTTTTGTATTGAAAAGACTTGTCATTTGGATAAAATCTTGAGTATAAATGTCTTAGATTTATATTGGTTAATATTTTAATTCATTTCATGCTTTGATAGATTATTTTTGTGAAGTTTAAGCACAAAGAACTCTTGGTTAAGGAAAATGGAGGAATGATTGTCATTGAATAAAATAGTCCCAGTACGGAGGTCATATCTCCCTAATGAACTGTTGGATCGAGCCAAATTTGAAATATGTTGGAGAGGGCCAAGTTGCACCAAGTCTTACTGGAGCGATTGAATAAATTTAGTCTAGATACAAATTTATGAATGTCTGAGTTCGGGTCTATGTAAGGGGTAGCGACAGGGCAGTTTGTGATGAATTTCCTTCATAAATAAAACTAAGGTTTCCTAATGTTTCTTTGTAACCAAATAAAAATTAACATACATATCTAGATTCCAATTTCAAGATTGAATATTCATTCATAGAGTATATTCATACACATATAACAGACACAATGAAGACAGGAAGAGAAAGAATGTAAATGGAATATGTGAAAATCACGAGTACACCTGGATACTAAGGCTAATTTGCTATGCCTCAGAAGTCCATAGAAAAATCCCTTCCTTCTCCAACATTCACCATTCCTCCAAGAATCAAACCAACCGAAACCCCCAAGTGACTAGAAGTGCTTGTAGAAGCATATGAGCATGTAGAAGCATATGAGCTTGTCCATACACACTAGGAGAGCCTCTATTTAAAGCTCTCTAAGATGCATCTAGAATGTGTCTAGAAAGAACTAGGAGATAAGCATGACAACTAAGCACATAACTTCTATGTTGTAGACACCATGTGCTCAAATAATGTGCTAACTCCTAAGTGTAGACAAAACGTGCATAATTAGAGTGTAAACTCTTGTGTTGTCAACATGACAACTCCCAAGAGCTCGCATACTCCTATGTGAATAAATATAATGCACATTAATTTATTTAATATTCACTTTATTTATTTTTTATTAATTTATTAATTTTAAATCTCATGCACTCACTTTAATAAATCCACTTGTTTTATCTTAATATATTTTAATCACATGCATGCATCACGTGATCTAGAATCTTTTAATAATTTTGATATCTTTTCCATTTTTAAATTTATTTTTGAAACTTAATTCATAAAATATTTATTAACTTAAATAATAATAATATTATTTAGCATTTATTAAAAATGAACTCTAAATATATTATTAATAAAATAAATATTGTCACGTTCCAAATTTAAACTTATAACTTTTATCTTCAAATTTAATTCTTTTATTTAATAAATTTTCCAATTAATTAAATAAAATAAATATTAAAATATCATATTAATTTTCCAATAACTTAAACCATTAATTAAATCTTTTAATTAGGCTTAATTAATAGAAAATATACTAAAGACTCATAAAGTAAAATACAAAAACCCATAATAGCAAAACACATACAAAATCAAATTAAGGGGTTAATATCATGAATTGTGTCATCTGACGCATTCGGAGGGTAATCAACTCAGATGCTTTTCCTAATTTTCAATTAAGACAAATGGCTTAAAGGGTTGGGATTTGGAATTGAGAATTTATCTCCCCTCTCTTACCATTGAGATAATGCGATAGGGTACGCTCATCCTAGAAATTCAAGGAAGTCGATACTCGATACCTGCAACCTGCATAAAATCCATGCATCTGCAAGCACAATATATACTAAGCTAAACAGGCAATAGAAGGAAGTGGTGCATCATGTAGATCCCAACTAGCAATTGACTATGACTCCCTTCCTTAACCACATCAGAAATGCCATACATAAAGAAAACAAACACACACACCATACACATGCAAGTATGGGGTAAGTATCCATAAGAAAACACATATGGTAATAAATCATCTAACTAATCATCATCAACAACTGAAAACACTGAAATAATCATCATGCATACATGAAATATAAAGTACCAAGTAATCTCATCATATAATAAACTGAATCTGAAACAATATCTGATAATCTCAAAATAATGTTACTAATAATCATTAACATAAAACTAGCCCTAAAAGAGTTTGATAATGATAACAAAAATGCGACCTAGGAGTAGGCACTACACTTATCTTGTCTTCTCATTTGGTCCAATAAGAAAGAAGAGTTGATGTCCCATATTGGGAAGACAATCATTCCACTTCTTCTTACCAAATCCCTTGCTTCTTCTATAGTAAGGGTTTCAGAGGAAATGTTATACTCTTGTAATTTATGAAGTTGAGCAACTACCTCATCAGAGTCCCCTGGCTTCATCTACAAAGACAACTCATTTTTCTTCAATTTGAAGAAAAATATTTTTTATGTAGTACAAGGTAAGAGAATCCCTAATGGAGATGTCCCAACTCCAAACAAATAACCACATGTCAAAAAAATAATAATAACACAAGATCTGATACCAATTCACAACTCTTTATTCATAAAAACAACTGATTACATGCAATGTGCCAAGTTGTAAGGCCTTCCCAACTATGGTCAAATACAAAAAAATTATAGTAGTTCTCCAAGATCCCTCAAGATCCAACTCAATTCCTAGCTAGCATAGATCTGTAACACAATAACAATATGGTAGCAACCTCCAAGATCTCAACTTGTGCTCACAAGCCACCAAGGAGCCTCCTTGTTTCTAAACCACAACCACTAGATCTTCTCATAAACTCCCATTCTAGATTCCAACTCAAATATTTTCTCTCCATCTCCCACAATGAACTTAATTTCCTTCTCCTTATTCTTATTTCTTAAGACACTACTCAAGCCCTCATTAAATAGCTAGCTAAACCACAAGTTAGCTAGTGAAGCATTTAATTACAATATGGGTCCACCTTGGAAGAGTAAACCATAACTATAACAAACATGAACAAAACTAAATGAAAAGTTATATTTAGTTCCAAACATGACCCAATGACATGTACCTATCTTAACAAGATCTCATTTCATCATACAAAATTGCACAAGATGAAAACTCCACACGTTTCCATGAAAATTATCCGAAAATTAATGTTTGAGGAAAATGAAACTATCTCCTAGCTTCAATTGAATCAATAATTTTTATTTGAAAAAAAGGTATTAATTTAGGTCCTCTAAAATCCCTTGAGTTTTCAAATTCTAATTCACTAAGGATAAGTGCTCATCCATCAAAAAATTCATGCAAAAAACTCATCACAAAAATTGATACTCCAGGAGAATTACCATATCTCCCAACTCATAATTAATTAATACATTCTCTCTTAACCATAGATAATAATCTAAGCTCTTTTCAATACCTAAAATTTTAAGCCTCTTAATCATTTTGCATAATTAGTTACGTCACTTGCAATAGGCATGTAGAAACCAGAAAATACAACTCCAACAACAAGGAAAAATGGCTCTAACTCAACTCAATCCATCCAATCTTTATGAAATCATGAGGAAAGGTTCCCCAATGTATCTCCAACACATCAGTAACCATGAAAATTATAACTCCACCAAAATCCAAGCTTTTTTCTCCTGAATCAAACTCCCCAAGTAAATAGAAAAGTATGTCCCATACTTTCATGCTCAAAGAAAGATTTGCAACTAACTTCATCTTTAGAAAAGGCTTCCACTTCATCAAAGTCATTAGAAATTTTTTTTAAAATAAACTATATATGATTCATCCAATGAAACATAAAATCAAATAAATATTAGCAATCCAATCAGCATGCTAACTACCAAGAACAAACTAAACATAATGCTTCACCAAGAATCTCTACAACTGATCACAACCAGCAACAAAAATATCCTCAAACATGTACTTCATGTTAGAAACATAATGTAACTCCAAAAGCAAGTCAAAAAATATAATCTCAAACCCCTAATAGAAAAATTATGTAAATCCTTAGCTATGTGAACCACAAGCAGATTAGGAACATACAGATCCACAGTATCATGTAGATCCAAAACTAAATCAACAACTAGTGAATCCACACTAGCAACATCAAACTCCATATCAGTAGCAATATCCATATCCTCAACATATGAATTTTTTGGTAAACGGATTTTTTCTCTCTATTTATGACTCAAAAATGCCCTGATTCATGAACAAATTATGATTACAACAGTTTGGAAAGTGGCTTCTTGAAGATTTACTTTCCTTTGAATTGTTAGGTATAGATCCCTATTATGAATTTGAAATGAATTTTTTTAATTCTTAAATCTAAATAGGGTATGTTCTTAACTAGAGAATAGGAGAGGAAAAACTAAGTCAAACCTATAAAAAATTCAACTTAGGTGAGAAGTAATGCTTTGAGGGTTATTCAAATCTAACAAACTCACACATCTTATGAATTCATAGCTAATATGCACTAAGATTAATTGATCTATCTAGGAACTAATTAGTGGAGAAAATTATATTGAATGAAAAATCTAATGAATCTCTTTGAATTTTAAGTGACAATTCCTATCACATTCAACTCACTATATTAAAATGGGGGAAGTAAAACTCAGTTTATTCCTCACTTCAATTCCAGTTAAAGAGAAACAACAAGCTAATAACAACTATTTCAAATGGAATAGAAAATGATTGATACAAAAATACCATTCAATTGACTCTGCAACCTCAAGTCTTTCATACCAAAAATTTTCCAACCTTTTATTTATCTTTCATTATCATACATATGAGATTCTGGGATGACCGTTACAAAGGAAGTTTAACCAATTCATCTTCTCAAAATTGAAAAATGACAAAGAGCCAGGTTGTCTATTACAAAGATTACAAAATAAAAATGGAAAGGGTGGAATATGAATCACTTCACCTTCTTTCCTTTCTCTACTTTTGTCCTATAGGCATTTGTGGCAACAATAATTAGAATCAGCTCTTCATGTCTTTGTACATACATATTAGTATATCTCAAGTGCCATCTAGAGTGTTCACTAGTAGAATTTGGGTAAATAAATGACTACATGACTAAATTTTTTAGTCACATGACTAATAATGATGAAATTCTATTTTTTTTTGCAATTAATAAGTATAAACAACTAAATAAATGACTAATCTAGTCATTGAATAAAATCACATTCTTAGGTAAATTGAAATGATTAAATACATTAGCAAATAAATGACTAAATAGCTAGTCACCCAAATAAAGAATACTAAATGAATGATTATTTCTTTTTTTACACTTTTTTAAAAAATAATTATAGGATATACAATGTATATGTTGCTAAACAACCAAATCATAAGTATAAATAAGTAAATGATTAATTTGATACTAAAGTAAAATAATAACTAAATAATTAGTTTGATGAATAAGGAAATCCGGAGGGGGAAGCAAGAAAGAGATGAAGAGGCACAAAGAGCGATACAAAGATGGAAAGAAGGTTTACAAAGAGAGAAAGAGAAAGATAATGAATAACATAACATATTTAATAAAAAATAGTTATCATTTCTCAACCCATTTCAATATGTGATAGGATCATTTACATACAACTTTCTTCATAGTTTTCTAAAGCTTAGGCAAGTTAAAAGTATATCACATTGAAATAAAACATAGTAACTCTATTACTAAAATCACACTCTATTCATGTGACAACACTTAAGAGTGTCTATTCTTTTCATTCAAGAAATTCAATTTATAAAATTTTGAGTCATTTATTGATCTCTAAAATATAATCACATTGGATTCATTTTTTTAACTTACCCTATGAATCTTTCAGTTGTTTGAATTCTGAGAAGATGTTCCCATCTTTTGAGACATATTCATCATTAGCTTTAAACTATTATAATTATATATTATTATACTAAGTGTAAATGATTATTTTTATTTAATCTTAAATAATGTGTTATTGAATTATAAATTAACATTAGTTAATAACTATAAAATAAATATTTATATAGTTATATGACAGGTTAATTTTTAATAAATATTTTATTCAATATTAAATGACAAAAATTAAATTAGATTATTTAATTTTATATTTTAATTGAATATTATATTATATTATAAAATATTATTTTTAAAATTAAATTAAATAAATATTTTTATTTTAATTAATAACTAATTTTATATATAGCACAATAATAATTGAACAATTTTGATTAAATTATACTTTATAAGATTTTTGATAGAAAAATACAACTAATATTAATTGATTCAAACTTAATTATAACATAAAAAGTTATTACACATTATTTTCTATCTTTACATGTATAAAGGGACGAGAGGATTAAAATAAAACACATAACAAAAAAATAAAATGAGGTTGTGCATTTCAATTAAAATTAACTTAATTGATATTTTAAAACTTTCATAGTGCTAGGAAAATTAATGAATAGCATAACCACCATAATAGTGTCAATCTATGTAAACATTTAGTTATTATGTCAATTATAAATTAGTCCACATCTCTATATGAATACACTCATATATTTACAAGATTTAAATGACATATATCTCTCTTCTTTCCTCTCTCTCTCTCTCTCTCTCTCTCTCAATATATATATCTTCCTATATTTTGATCTCTTTTAGTTTTTTAGTTGGGTCCATCTCTCACTATACCTTTATTTATTCCAATAATACAATATATCCATATTGTGAACTATTTTTCTCCCTCTTATTTTATATATATATAAGTTTTATTCTTTTTTCCATATATATATATATATATATATATATATATATATATATATATATGGGAAAAAAGAATAAAAACTTATACAACATAGGTACATAATCAATCTAAATAAGAATCTTTGAAGTGTCCCAACCAAAAACATTGAAATTTACAATGCAAAATTAAAATAAAAGATATAATGACTCTTGTCATCTATACATCTCAATTCTGCAAAAAGAAACCCCTATTTAGAGACCTCAAATCTTGTTTAACAAAAGCATAGGCAGAATCCATGTTAAATTTCCATTAGCAGTTCTTTTTCAAAATCTCAACTTACCCCAGGAAATATAAAACCGTTATAATGTTGGACTATGTGAGGAATTGTAGGGAAGGGATGGACGTTTGTCTCCATGGTAGGAAGGAAATGAAACTTCTATAGCTTTCGAGCAACAATAATATCCACTTCTTCTTGGATTGTGGGATAATGCAATTTGGGTTGCATATTGTTTCTATATGTATTTGTATAAGAATTGGACACAAAATCGTGGGAAGAAGAGTTGCTCAAAATTTTATTGGTAGAAATTGCAACCCCAACAACTTTCCAATGGATATGGGTACACTATTCAAATAGGGCAGATTGATGGAGGGTTTGCAAATTTTTCATGGTACCTATAATTACTTAAACCCTTCAATGTATGCATACCTGTCATGCCTCTACATTGAAAAAAATCCTTCGAAAGGGAGAAATTAGTCCATAATCATATGGATCAAATGAGATTTAAACCTAACATGTTTTTAAGAAATATTATTGTCAATATGTATAGAAAGTGTGGGAATTTGGATAATGCTCCCCAAGTGTTTGACAAAATGCCTGAAAGAGATGTCTACTCATGGACTATAATGGTCACAACTTATTCGAAACATGGGCTTATGTAGGAGACATTTCAAATGTTCTTCCAAATGCAAATAACAGGTATCCAACAAAATGATTTTATCTTGGCAAGCATTATCCTAGCCTGTGATGTCTTCAAAGATCTAAATTAGGGTATGAAAATACATGGATATGAATTAGATGTGGTTTTTAGGATGATGCCTTTGAGAAAGTGGGCTCGTAGATATGTATGCTAAAAGTGGGAGGATGGAGTTTTCACACTAAGTGTTTGATAAAATGAATAAGCAAGATATACATTCATGGACTGCTATGGTCTCTTCTTACTCCAAGCATGGTCTTACCAAAAAAGCCATGAGTCTATTTTGTGAAATAGAACAATCAGGTTTGCAACCCAATCATTTCATGATTGCTAGCATTCTTCTAGCTTGAACCCACTTGGCTTCTTTTGGGTAGGGTACAAAGTTGCATGAATTTATAAGTAGCACTTGCACCAAATAGTGCAAGATTCTAGCCGATATTAATTATAGGTGTGTAATTTTATTTTTGTAAATAGATCTAAACTTTTTAAGCATGTAAGCCTTTGTTCCCGCTTATAAATTTTCAGTTACTTTTTTTTCATTGTGTGTAACATCCTAATTGCTACTCCTCTTCACTAGCATTTCATTTTCCCTTCTTATTTGTCAACTTTCATTCCTCAAAAGGTTTCCTTCAGCTCATGAGAACAAATACTGAAACTCAAACACAAGAAGAGAATATTGTCCCTAATGTAAATATTGTTTTTTGTTCATTCTCAAATTGCAGGCAATATCTACCTTGTTATTGCTTAAGCTTGGACCAAATGGATTATCCTACTTTCCAAATTTGATAGCAACTCATGCAATTTTAGCTTAATGAAAACACATTAAGAGAGTATATTTTGGCCACATCACCTTGACCTACAAAAACTAGTTTAGGGAACAACTTACTAATTTAATAATTATGAATTTATATATGATATAAGTTTTCAAGAATCTTTTTGATATTTTTGAGCAAAAATATGTATTTAAGATGCTCATTAATGATACTCAACATTATGAATTCAAAATAGATTAAAAAAAAGAGAAACACATGTTTAATCAATCAATTACATGTAGATTAGTGGTGATCAATGAAAGTTGAGAGTACATCAATATATGACAAAGAATTATAACAGGACAAAAGTGTCTTAACCTAGTAACTAATCTAGTAATAATCTGAGTGAAATGTAACCAAATCTAGGTACATATATACCATGATGCCAAAGTCAATGACAACCCAAGAAAATGAGAAGACCATAAGAAAACCAAGCATAGGAGAAAAAATAGTGAAATGAACCTAGCCATAGAAACAAGGTTGAATCTCTAAAATAGTTACCAAATAAAAAATGGCTCAAAATCTTAGAGTAGTAGTCTAAAAGTGATATCCAATGAGTTTTAATAAATGCCAATTCAGTTGTTTGTAGGAATTTTTTGTAGAAATCGTCTTTGAGGAGGTGAGTCAATGGAGGGGTATTCAAACCTTTTGAAAATATTGGACCTGGTACTCAATGAGTTGTGGTTAACTCCAAAGTCCTCTATATAAGGGCTCCCAACTGGAGTTGTTTGTTGCAATATCTCAGATAGAGATGGAATCTCATGGAGTGCTCCATGTAGAATATAGATCTACTAAAATAGTTTAAGATCCTTTAGAGTAATATACCTCATAACCATGTCCTTATATTTGTGGATGTGCATATCTCAAATAGAGATGGAACCTCATGGAGCACTCCATGTATAAAATAGATTTGTTGAAATAGTACAAGATGTTTTAGAGAAAATGTAATCCATGGTGTAAAATGCAAAAAATAGATTTGTTGAAACAACTTAATATCCCTTGGAGAAAATGTGATTAGTAGTGTGAAAGGTGGCTTCTAAAGTGATTTTTTTGGTAGAAACTAGTAAGAGTTGTAACAAAGGTTTTAATTGCAATGTATGCTCTAGTACAAATTTATATGTTCATATAGTACATTATACACTCATAGAAATGTTACATCTCCTATACATATTTACATGATTATATAATACATTTTTTCATTGCAAAACATTAGAGTTGTGTCATTTTTAACATGAGAGTTTTGCATTACAATTATGTGTCCATTGTTTCTATGGCATTCCTACATATGGAGGCCAGATGTTGTCTAAAAAATTTAGGAATGAAGCTTTAGATGCAAATGGATTATCAAACCTGTATATTTGAGCATAGGTTATAACTTTGAATGTATCATATAATCCTTCCAATGCTTTGTGTTGACCATCAACAGTATCCATTGTATTTTGTATTCATTGAAAATCATATTATAAAATCTTCCACCATGGTGGCATACCTATTGAAAATTTCTCATTGTAGCATGTCAGTCTACAATAATAGTTTTGGTAGCAACTTTAAGGTTTCTCGTGTCTTGTTAGAGTCAATCAATAGAGACAGAGTGTGTTTTAGATTCTGGGACATTATTGCTTGTGGAATTTTTTGCAATGATATTGCTAGTTGGCTCCATATCTTGATGGTGACCATACCACATGCACAAATGAGCCTAAAGATTATGCTAATAGGAGAACTATTTTAGGTTAAATCTATGGCTACTCTATCCTCATATTTCATCTCAAAAATTATTTATCATGGTGGTTCGATCAATATATGGATGAGTACCTTATATGCAAGAATTCATGGCTCAAATTCATGTTTCTTAGGCCACTTTGGATTTCAATGGAAGTTTGAGCCAAAGCTGGGATGGTCCAAGAAGCTTTGGATATGTTTGAGTGAAGGGCAAAGGGTGAAGAGAACCCCATAATGTTTAAGTGAACTATTTGAAATATGTTTGATGCATTTTCATTTTTTATAATGTTACTAAATAATTTTAGTTTTTGGAATTTTTTTAGAAGTTTCAGAATTCATAAAAATAAATGTTCTTCCCTTTTTAATAGTAAATAATAATAAATCTATAATCTATAAAAATTAGATAAAAGGGGAAATTAATTATACAAAACCCCAATACAAAGGTTTCTCATGGATGATCTTTTTTGGAGGCTACAATTGAGAACGAAGATATTGGACATACTAAACGTTGCAAAAGAAGATATTGTACATACTAAAATTTCCCTTGATTCTAGCCCCATCGAGAGAGGATGGGTCCTAGCAGGGAAAACATGTGCGAGACTCTCATAGAAAGGCCTCAAAGGGGAGACAGTCCATTTTTAGGAGCCCATATATACAAGAGGACTGGATGTTGGGAATGAAACATATGGTAATACCCTCTCTTATTTTGGTGGCCTAATTTCTATCTTAACAATATTTTTATTTTAAATTGGCAATGTCGCTTAAAATTTTTATAAACTATATTTCTTCAAATATATATGCTCTTTCATATCATGCTTATGTAGGTTATAGAAACCTATTGCAGACAAACTACTATTTCTAAGTATCATGGGTTGCTAATCATGTCAATTTCCTCAGAGGTGGCCATGAGCTGCAACTTAAGCTTGATCAAAGCATTGGTACAATTTTGACCATTTTATTGTTGAATTCTAGCTATGAAATGTGTATTATTTAGTGATTTTTGTCTTCAAATTCAATGTTTGTAGGCTTAGGATTCACTTCCAAGAAGAAGTACCTATTTGGGAACATCTCCATGTAAATCAAACTAGTTCTAGGAGGCTCAACAGGCACTGTAACTACATATTATGTATGCATAGTGTCTCTTCTATAATGTTTACCTTTTTAGAAGTATTTTTCAGTTGTGCTTTTAGAATCGACTATGTAAACATCTACTCATAAAAATTTTAGATCAACCTCTATGATCAATCATTAGAATGAAAGAGAGAAAGAAAAAGGGAAAAAAATGTCAGTATAACATTTTTTTCTTAAAAGAAGTGTAACAAAGAACATGCTAAGATTTTGAAGGGTATCATATTTTTACTTCTAATAATCTTATTGCAGTTGTCATTAGAGGGAGCCAACCATGATGAGCTAGATTTTGAGTTTCTTAGAAACAAATCAAGAGAACCTTATGTTCTTCAGACAAATGTATTTGCAAGTGGTAAAGGTGACAGAGAGCAAAGAATTTATCTCTGGTTTGATCCCCCACAAACTTCCACTCCTATGGTGTACTCTAGACTCCTCAACACGTCTTGTATGTTAAATTTTCTCAATCAGTATTCTAAAATCAATTTTGTAAATATATAACACTATTTCTAGCTATAATCTCCAAGCCCATTTTGATTTTCATGATTGTGTTGTGGTTATATTGATTGCCGAGTCATGGTGGATATATTGAAGAATGGAAAACATATGTTAACTTGTATGTGATTAAATTTTTTTTGAAGTGATTGCACATCTAGAAACCTATTTGTTATTTTATACAAGCACAAAGATAGCTAGAGCCAAATATGACAAGCTGCAAAAAAGTGAACACTTCAATAGAATTTCTACCCTCCAAATAATTGTAAGTGTGTGCCATTATAAATGTGATCATAGTGAAAAAATTCCCTACACTTCCTTTACATATTTTCTCACCAAAGTGGTAACTAGAAGAAATCACCCTATTCTATGGCATGGTCTTCTAGAAATATACATGGATGAGAATGAGTCTAGCACAAGAGTTTTGTGGTAGCTCTTAGGATAGATAGGTTTCTCAAGAAACCATTCTTGCAAGTAGGTCACTAGCAGGGCCACCATAGTAGCTTCGTGATAGGTATAAGCACAAATAGGTATCTACAAGTATCAATGTGAGGTCTAGTAATATTGGAAGGAGGCAATTACCTATTAATATTTAGGAATTTTTTAGGTACTACTATTTTACAAGTGATAATATTGATTAAAATTAAAAAGAAAAAACTTCGTGGGGCTAGGAAGAGAACATTAATATCTAGAGAATCTTAGAAGACTTAACATTCAGGTGCCTCATTATTATGTAGATTACATGTTGAATTAATTTATTTGGTGTACTTTCATATTTCAATTAAAGAAACGAATGCATACATAAGTCATCTAGAGACTAATTTCAAATGTATATGGTAATAATTTATATTGCATTACTATAATAGTTATCGGATGTTAGTTTTAGTATCATCATTTATGTGTTGTAAACTTGGTAGATTGTAAAGCCATGAATGATTCTTTCCTCTAACATCTTATTGGTAAGCTTCCAAAGTAGCCATTTTCATACTTCTCTTTTTCTTTTTTCTTTTTATGAGTTTGTTAGGGAATTTATTCCTAGAATTTGGAATGTTTCTTTTCTCTATCCATCTTTAGAATTTATGAAGGGTTTTGAATGCTCTAGGACTACCTCAAACAAGATATATGCTAGGAATATTTGATCCTTTCGCACCTCCATATGGTAAAAAGTGACTATTTCAATTTATTGTGTTTCATAGTTTTTAATAGATGTGATTCTTTAATGGGGTTTGATATTTTAATTTATTGCAAAGGTCTATTTTGTTGACATAAATTGCATAATCATTTCTATCTTTTTTTGAGAAGTTAGCACAAGAAATAATACTCGCGTGTGGCCAAAGTTCTCCAAATTATATTTTGTAAGTCTATCACTACAATAATTTAGAGAAATGTAATTGACATAAAATATAATTTTAGAATGCTTGAAAAAAAGAATTTAAAATTGTTGAATTGTTATTGATAAAGATTTAGATTATTGTTTTTCATAATAACTAAAATAATTTGTGTTCTTTGAGAAGATTATATCATGTTACAATGACCATGATCATGGTAGATCTAATGTTGGGAAGACAACTTTGTCAATTTTTTGCATTATTCTTTAAAGGGTACTAGCTCAATGGAAGAGCACTTTCTTTAAGAGTAGGAGGATGGTGGTACTAAATTAATGATTAAATAAACAACCAAATATACTGCCATATATACTACCAATTAACTACCATATTTACTACCCAAAAAACTGCCAAATCAACTACCATATATACTACCCAAAAAACTACCAAATATACTACCATATAAACAAGTAAGTAACAACAATAAATGACTAAATCAATGACCTAATCAATGATTAAAATAGTTTTAGTCATAAATTTGGTTGGGAGATAAATGTTTGGCAATAAACTACCATTGGTCATGTGATCAAAATTAGTCACATACCTACAATTTTTAGTAGTTTATTTAGTAATATATTGTTGTTTTTGTACTAGTGGTTCCCTAGCCAAATCTTTGACAACATTTAGTCTATCTTGCAATTCCTCCATGGCCACATGTATGCATCTAACAATTTTTTGAAGCTCAAACACTCTGTTCTGGTGCCCTGAAGATATGCTTGTTAGGCTATCTATAAAATTGGAGAAATTATTTTGCATGATAGTGACTCCAATTACTCATTTTCTTTGCCCACTAGTCTTTGAATCTATGTGTAGTCCTTTTAGAAGTTCATAATCTTTGTCTTGATCCTTATTTACCTTCTCTTTGATCTCCTTCAAACCTTTCTCTACCTCCATGACCATTTTTTACTTGAACTTTATGCTTTGTAACCATTCGAACAAAGGCTCATCTCCTTTTGGCAAAATCTTAGCTTCAACAACTTCCTTTGATTTTATTTGAATGATCATCTTCAACAAGGATACACAATCATCACTTTTAGTCCACTCTATGGCTAGGGTATTTCTATTAGATGAAATGTTATCTTTCTTTGTTTCTAGTCTTAAGATAACATTTCTAATTTTCTCTACAATGGAGAGCCCTTCTTATTTAAGCTTGTCACTCTATTCTTTACCAATCTGGCCAAAATGCCTATCTTCCTAAAGCTAGGAGATAAGTGCCTGAACCTCAGAGGTAGTAGGATTACTAGTCATGGGAATTCCAGAGATACTCACCAATGGAGTGACCAATTGTCTAATAAATTCATTCAACTCTTCTATCTCTGCCGTCATCCTAACCTTTGACAATTTGAGGCTTTCCAACTATCCTTCAATTACCTCATTTGTCGACTTCCACAAGCCAACCTTGGTGTCATGTCTAGCTTTCCCAAGATCTACTGAATACAAAGTAAAATCATTGGCAGACATATCTTCAATTCTCTTGTCTTTGGTGAGTTTCGCAATCTCCATTATTAAGTACCCTATTTCTACATCTTGTCCTAGAATAGACAAAGTCTTCTACTTGTTTACCTTACTCAATGTAGACACAGATCGAACTATAAGAGATAAGGTGTCCTTACTGGGAACCCCTTCATCCTTTCTCTTTCTCTTTCTCTAGAGTTTCGTCCAACCAAAAATAAATTCCTATCACCTTCGAAGACATCATGAGTGAGTCTATACTAAACATTTTCCTCTTGACTAGAGTAATTATCTTCGTGGTTGAGGAGAATGGATTCTTTTGGGCTTGAGACACAAGCTTTGAAGACTCTTGGCCTTTCCCCATTTCTATAATCTTCTTAGCTGCCTCATCCAATTCAGTGGATTCACTATCGATGCTTCCTCCATCTCCCAAATCTACTACTTGCACTTGAGGGCTAATTGGCTAGAGAAGTGTAGCACTCATGGTTGGAATAGGACTACTATGAGGTGAAGGAACTGGAGTAACAATACTATCTTTAGGCTCCTCTAGTTTCTTCTCAATTTTTGATTGAGCACCAATCATTAGAGAAGAGCCATCTTGACATGTTTTTCAAAGGAATGTTCTTGTCTAGAGGTCGATCACCTCCACTTGCCAGTTGAGCTGGTCCTTGAGTGATGGCTAGGGTCACACTTGATGTTTTAGCTTGTGAGGAGGTAGGAGCAGATGTTGAAGGAGCTTGAGTTGGGGTAGTTTTACTTTGGCTTCTTTTGATTTTAGTCCATTCTACTCACTTCTCAATCCTTTTAACAATTTGGGCCATCATAATATCTAGATCATCCCCAGGATCTTGATAGGGCTCTAAACTAATAGGGGTATTTCTTATCTTTGTTAAATATGTATTGCTATACATATTCTACCCATCATCTTCAATTCCTTCAACATTATGGTTGACTTGATACATTTTAACTTGATCCACTATGAATCTAGCAAAAGCACGGTCCTAACTTTCAAATTCATCTTTACAATCTGCCCAGTAGTCTTCGACCATGGTGATGTGCTTGATCACACTTCCAATCTACAACACTTCTAGTGCATACCCATTTGGGTCAAACATGGGCCTTAAGACCTCATACATTTCCAATCTATATTTCATCTTGAAGGCCTTCAACATTTTCTTTGCATCAGAATGGGAATCACAACTAAAATTGCCCACCTTCATAGGGAACATGTATCCCTTTTTCTTTAAACTCCCGCTTAGCATGTTCACTTGGATTTCTTGCCTCACTATCTCGATCAGCCCAATCATTTCACTCAGGTACCTCGACAGCTTTAAGGGGAATCCATTGAAAGTGGCAAGACGTAAATAAGAGAAAGATGAGAACTGGATAAAATAGCTTTCAAACTGACTAATAGCCACCATTGCTTCTAGACTAAATCTCCTCTCTGGGCATCTTTGAAGCTCCCTACAAATTCTCATTGTAAACACATCATTAACTCTTATATATTTAGCTCAACTATTTTCTAATTGCAAACATGGGTAGAATTCATAAGACTTCACATCATCATAGAAATTTTCTACCCTTGGAAGGCCCGACCATAACTATAGAGAAGCTAGCATGTAAATAAAAAAAGAAGACATATAGAAGGTGGTGTAGAAATTCGTAGGACTAAGAGCATTGCAAAGATTCTCACTTTCCTCATGAGCCCAGTCAATATATTGGGTATCTAAATAGATAACTTGTACCAAAAAGAAATATTGCTCAACGAAATTCAGAGCTTCTACCTCACCTTTCAATTTGTACATGAGAACCAAAATATCTACAATCTTAGGTTTGAGATTAGTACCAAAAAGGGTCTTAAGGACCTTACTCTTGGCACTCTACAACTTTTGAAACCATGTCTACATAATCTCCTTTCTCCAAACCATTTTCTTTGCTAAGAACTTAGACATGGCTCCACCAATTGTCAAGTTTGAAAACTCCTCTCACTCTGGAATTTCATAGACAATTCACCACTATTTTTCTATCAATGGAAATCAATATTGTATCATCAAGCAATACAATCTTCCTGGTATCTAGATTATTTTGATTTATGCATTCATAGATCAATTTTGGGGCTTGGACTGCCACTAGGAAACCAACTACTTCAACTAGCCCATATCCTCAAAGATTCTCAATTATGGGATGAATTGGCTCCAATTTTACTCTCTTCTAAAAGTCTTGCATATCATAAAAATAGAGTGAAGTATCCATGAAATTATACGGTGTGGACTTGATTCCATTCAACTCATCAAAACCCACAAATCTGGTTGTCATTCTATTTGAGAATGAAATGAATTGAATTTTGAATCTAGAAGAAGAACATGATAGAAAATTCACAAACATGGACTATTTGAAAAAGTTGTGCAAATTAACAAAATAATAGTTCAAGAAAGAGTGGTAGTTTGAATAACTGTTTATGTTTACATCTATATAGGAGTCTCAATTCACTCATTGATCCTTAGGATTCATGCCACATGAATGAATTAAAGGATAAATTTGTTGAAATAGTAAATGTGGGGTTCTTATTAGATAACTTGGTGTCTTTTCACTATTCCATTGGCCCAATAGTAACTTTCCATCCTTTCACACTTACATTCCTATTTCCCATTAAGTTTTAGGAAGTTATGAATAGAGTATTCTGTAAGAAAATATCCACCAAATCAAATCCTACCTAATAGATCTTTCTCGTAATGATTGGACTATTTCCATTATCCTCTTAAAATATTTTCATGCAAAATGTGGGTCCAATTTACTTATAAACTTGATTTTCTTTTAAATGTGGAAAATCATCCTCATGGGTTGATAACCCACTGAAGAGAAGACAATTTTCATTTCTTTGCCCAGGCCTTCTTTTCAACTTTGCCTTCTAACTTATTGCTTCCTTTGGGTTCAAAGATGTCCATAAATATTGAAAATATTAGTTAGGGACTTGCCTCTCATTTCATTCCTCTAGAATTTCCTTTTGTGGAAAACAAACTTCATGGGTTGAAAACCCATCAACGAGAAGTTGATTTTCAATTTTCTACCAAAGATGATTGTGAGAGTTATGATGAGTCTTTAATACCACTTGAGGTAGATAATCATAAAGTAAATAGGAATTCATCACAAGGCATTTTATCTTCCTCTTATTGTGGCTCATATGCATCATTTGGTACTCTTCACAAGAAATTTCCTTCATGGGTTGAAAACCTACCGAGGAGAAGGTGAAGCCCAATTTTCTGCAAATTTCTTCTTTTCATGGAGAATATGATAAGTTGCAAGAAAACTCAACTTTGTGAATAATCTTTTCATGTTGTAGGAATCTTTATCGAATTAGGTACTAAGCTACCCATAAGACTCACAATATAAAGGAAAACCACCTAGCTATGAAATGTGGGGAAGGGAAAGATGAAAAATCCAATGAAGACTCCTTCCACTTGAGAGAATTTGAAACTAGACTCGGACATACCTAGGAATTACTAAGACACAAAATTTTCCACTTTGCAAAATGGTTATAGGGTGAAAAGTGGGGCAATAGAATTTAGATCCATATCAACAACCATATGAAAATCCTCATAATTAACAATCTCATCAATGTCATTACTCATAACAAGATGCTTTGCAACATGTAACTCATCACCAACAACAACTTGATTATCCACAAGCAAGTGCTCTATAATTTCCATGTTAGACTCAACCAACTGATCATGAAAACAAATCTCCATCCTAGCATCACCAAGTTTAGGAATATCTTTAGTAACAGCCTCAAGTTTCTTTGTAGGTTTCACATCAAAATCCACAAACTAATCAACAAAACCAACTTCAACCTTGACCTTGTTATGACATTTTCTCTCTTGAACAACTCTCTTAAATAGCCAGACAACTCTCTTCTAGATCAGTAGACTCCAACTCTAGTAGCATACAACTTCCTTCTTTTGTTTCTCAACTCTTTTAGAAAAAATTAGCATCCATAATAGCATCCACCCCATCTATTGTCTTATTAATTCTTCTCTCCATCACATCACAAAGTTTTTCAATCAACTTAGGGTCCAATCCTCTTGGAGCCATCTTCCAATATCTTTGTAAACCCTCTACAAAAAATCCTTCCCACACTCCTTGTGACAACCTTGAAATTTTTGCAAGTTAGATTGCAACCTACCACCTTGCATGAACAACTAGGAACAAATCACAAGTCATCGAATATGGATCTACAAACTCTTTGTGATGATTCCTCAACAAGATCAACCTTCCATCTTTGCATCCATCAAGCCATCAGCAAGTCCTCTACAAGTGTAGGTTAGATCAAAATATATAAAATAACACTCCAAAGAAATTGATCCTCAACACAATCACCACCAGATCAAACTCTTCTCAGATCACCTTCTCTGAACCTAAGGTCCTAGTGCAAATTGCATCAACTTTGATGATCTATCCACACACTCAGGAACAACTATGCTCTGATAAGATCAATCGACCAACTAGATCTAGCCTTTACTCTGATACCACCTAATGTAGTATAAGGTAGGAGAATTCCCAATGGAGATGTACCCACCCCCAGTAAATAACCACACAGTGTAAAATAAATAATAACACAAGATCTGATACCAATTCACAACTCTTTATTCATAAAAATAATTGATTACATACAATGTGTCAGGTTGTAAGGCCTTCCCAATTAGGCCAAATATAAAGAAATTACAATAGTTATCCAAGATCCATAAAGATCCAACTCAATTATTGCTATCACAGATCTATAACACAATAGAAATTTGGTATAAACCTCCATGATCTCAACTTGTGCTCACAAGCCACCAAGCAACCTCCTTGTTTCTAAACCATAGCCACTAGCTCTTCTCACAAACTCCCATTCTAGATTCCAAATTGAATCTTTTCTCTCTAGCTCCTACAATAAATAAAATTACCTTCTCCTTATTCTTATTTCTTAAGGCACTACTGAAGCCCTCCTTAAATAGCCAACTAAGCCACAAGTTAGCTAGTCAAGCATTTAATTACAATATAGGTCAACCATGGAAGAGTAAACCAAAAATATAACAAAAAAGAACAAAACTAAATGAAAAGTTATATTTAGGTCCACACATGACCCAATAACATGTCCCTATCATAAAAAGATCCCATTACATCATACAAAATTGCACAAGATGAAAACTCCACACATTTCCATGAAAACTTCCCAAAATTTGATGTCTAAGGAAAATGGAGATATCTCCTAGTTCTAATTGAATCAAGACTTTTTATTTGAATTGAAGGTGTTAATTTAGGTCCTCCATATTCCATTTAGTGTGAAAATTATAATTTACTAAGGATAAGTGTGTATCCATATTGAAAGTCACACACAGAAACCCATCACAAAAACTAACAAAAATTGATACTCTAAGAGAATTTCAATATCTACCAACTCATAATGAATTAATAATTGTACTCTTAACCATAGATATTAATCTAGTCTCTCTTAAATACCTAAAAATTTTAGCCTTTTAATCATTTCACATTATTAGTTATGTCCCTTACAATAGGCATGCAGAAACTAGAAAATACAACTCCTAGAGCAAGGAAAAATGACTCTAACTTCAACTCAATCCATCCAATCTCTATGAAATAATGAGGAAAGGTTACCTAATGTATCTCCAACACATCCATAACTATGGAAATCATAACTCCACAAAAATCCAAGCATGATTCTCCAACATCACTTTTACACTCCTATGTCTTGATGAAGTTATCATTACTCATGAATTTAGTTGCTTCTATGATTCTATCATCAACCATATGAGCTTGCAAATATAGATTCTTGGCCCTTTGTTCATCCTCTAATGCTTGGGATACCAAAAATATTATTCTAATGTCATAAAAATATTTATTTCCGCTTGGAAAAATTTGGAGGGCCTTTTGTTGAGCTTTTTGTGGCACTTCCACCATCTTTTGTCTTTTATTTCTTTGCTCTACACATTCAGAGATCTTAGGAATGTCCTCTTCAGGTCGATCTTCTTTAGGCTAATACTCATCATTAGTGACCTTAACAAAATTTATCATCTAAATATTCAAGGTCAATCTTCTTTCTAATTGCTTCAGGGACTTATGATGCTAACTCATCAAAATTCTCCACACACTTATCCAATCTAGACCAACAGTCTTCCTGGGGATAAAATCCCTTGAAGGATGGATTTTCTTCTCTCATCTCCTATTCAAAACTAACAATGCCTCTATACTTTATCATCCTTTCCTTGTATAAATCTTCATTCAACCTATCAATAATGAAATCCTCTTCCCACATTGGTTTTGTAGGGGGCAAATGATATCCTCTCATATTTTTCAATGCATGTCTAATTACATTCCAAGGGTCTTAGCTTCTAGCTGGTACAATTAGGAATTTATAATTTCTTAGGTAGGAATCAGCCTCTTCTATGGTATTCTTACTTATTTCAAAATCTCCCACCTTGGTGCATCTACAAAAAAAGGTCCCTTTCTTGACCAATCTCCCTAAATAGTCCCTATTTAATGAAATTAATTGCTAGAAAACTTCTACAATTCCTAGCCTCTTAGGGAAAAATTTAGGAAAAATATTGGGTGGCTAAGGGCATCCATATATTTTAATGACAATATGTTCTTCAAGTAAAAATACACTTGCCCAGACATGTGTTGATTGTTTACCAACATCGAAACACATTTTAGGTTTAACAACCTTTCTAATACTCCTAGGGATTCTTTCATTTACTATTCCTATTATTTTTAAGATAGGATGAACAAAATAATTATAAAAGGAAATAACATTGGAGTATGGATAAAACCTTTTCCATATTCTTGTCTACCTTTACTTTGGTAACCTTTCTCCCCATTCCTATGTGGACTCAAAGAAGCTTTGATCCAACACATCAACATTCTTGAATAGGATCAAATGCATGATCATTGTGTAATGTGGGAATCTAAAATTCTCTAGTTGACCTTACTGAGTAGTGGTGATCTCCTCATGTATCCTATCAATTATGTATGTTTCATAATCATACCCAACATTCGTATTGGGGTCTTGAACATTTAAATCCATAACATAATGTCCACCCAAGGCATTAATGGTTCCATCTGAACTTAGGACCTTGCTCAAGCCATAAATAGTATTTTTGAAATACCTCTAGAATAATTCAAGAGGCATGATCCTTTCCACTTCCTTCTTCTTTCAAATCTCTCCCTTTTCCTTATGAAGTAAAGGGATATGTCTTTTCATTGCTCTACTCATATAAAAATTCTTATGATTCTCAAAATTATCAGTTAGCTTATCCACATTAATAGGAAATGCCATTAGGCCTCCTAGGTCAAATGCCTTGATGAATATCTCTTTGTGTAAGGCAAAAAATATTCTTACATCTCTCCTATGAAATTATTTTTTGACAAGATTATAGCATTTAATTAAGGCCTTCATCAAGTCTACATCCACAATAACCTTTGGCATGATTAACTTGCCCAAAATTCTTATCCAAGGGTTGCAAACTGAAACTTTCTCTACTCTATTTTTACAGAAGAACTAAAACAACTCATATCCATTTCTATCAGGAACCTCTGCATCTCTACAAAAATCATACGGATCCCTAAAAACATGATCATTTGTAACTTGTACATTGCTAGAATTAGGAAGAATGTGTATCCATTCCTCTATGAATGAGCTAGGGATTTTCATTGGTGATGTTGGTTCTTTAATTACTACTTGTGCAATCAACTCTCCTTTATTCTAATCCATTTCTTCAAAAAATTCAATCAGCTATGTATATTGTATGCTGAAAATTTACTGAAAATCACTCTGCAACTCAAATTTTCTTAGAAAACTCAAATAATTATGAAACTGGTAAAGGAAATCTTTGCATCCCTTATAATTTATCTATTTCTACAATGAGATCGTAGCATTAATGGCATTTAAGATCAGCAAAATTGAAAATCTATCAATTCTAAAAAAGTAGTCTAAATCTACACTTTGTTATATCTTCATACATCCAGCTCATGTTCGTTTTCTCTAGCTCAAAAACAATCATTAGAACTACTTTTATGCATTAAAATTGATAGCTCTGATGATGCAAAGAGTACCTTATCATTGCTTTGCCATATTTTCTATGCTTTTCTTGTTTTTGGTAGTGACCAAGTGAATAAGGTTACCTTTTTAATATTTCACAACCTCACATCTTATCTTTTTAACTATTGATTTAGGATTGTGATGTTGCAATGCTTCACATTTTATTAGTATCGCTTCTTCGCAACCTCTACACAAGATGTTCATTCTAATCATGTGATGTTGTGCCAAGCATTTTTCTTTAACATTTTATTTATCTCATTATATCACAACTTAATACTTTGACTCTCTATGGAACTATGTGAGACTTCTATAAACACTTTTAACTATAATAATTCCTTTGTTTGCATCATTATTTATTTACCTTAACTTTTCACTTGCGAAGATGCGATCACTATTTTGTTTGACCATTATCTCCTTTTGCAACTTTGCACCTCTAATCATAACTATTATGTAAACCCTTATGAACTTGTGCTACTCTTTAACCTTAACCATTGTAAACTCATATCTAGGTTTGTAACTTCAAATTTGTAACTATAGTCAAACCTGGAGACAATGCAATCCTGACCATCAGCCACTTTGTGACCTTTACTTTTAGTCAATCACTAACTCACATGAAATTGCGATAATATAAAAAACTTAACTGGATGATCACTTGATCACTCCATCACAATTTAATTTATCAGTTTTCTTCAGACCTTTCTGATCTAGCAAAAAGCATTTCTTCTAACTATTAGGCTTCTTTCACATTTTTGCAACTGAGAATTCACCTTCATGACTTAACCATGCAACATGTAAAGAAGGCTTTGACTTGACTATCTTCATTTCATTTTTCTTTCATGACTTAAACCTTTAACTCAACAAGTAATTTTGCAAAGACACAATCATAAGCTTTCGTAGCCTTGCTTCATTAACCTAGGGTTTGCTTAACTCACTTGTGAAGATGCAAATTTTGTTAACTCTTAACCATCACTTCCTTTTCATATCCTCATAGCTTAACCTTCATAGTTTATTAGATCCCCTATGATGTTGCACTCACATTTAAACTTAACCTATTCTCTTTATCACAACATCACCATTTGAATTTCTTTAAGTCAAAAATGACTTGCAATAATGTGTTCTTCATTGTTTCGCTCAATTGCACCTCTAACACAATATTGATAGTAACCGTTGTGAAGCCGCACTAAGTTGAAAGATAGACTATTTCACCTCTTCACAACCTTGAAAAGGATTAGTGAGTAGAATGGAGTGATGTTGTGATCATAGAGACTATGCAACATCAGACTTAAAATATATACAATGATCAAATGAACTCAATTGACTTAAAAAACAAGATTTTTCCCTTAGGTTTTCTTCATATGAGGTTTACACAAATTTTAGAAACCCTAATCAAGGATAAACACAAATTTTTCTAGATTTTCATAGATTTTGACGAAATTTTAGGCAAGTGAAAATTCAAACCATCAATAATATTGTTATCACTAGTGCATTTCTCCATCTCTATTTATGTCTCTCCTCATGATTCCATGTTTTTAAATCTTGAAATCAATGACATATTCTCATGTTGATATTTACTTGCAAAGTTCCCATTCTATCAATTGAAGATAAGTGAAATGAAGGGATCTTGTTATCTTCAATTGCATATCTAATTTCCTTAATACTCCTTCAATAGATAACAAGATCCCAAATATCATGGAATTCATCAGTAAAACTTGGCATTTTAACCAATTTGTGCATGTCAAAATATAGTTTCTCAGTCCCCTATATTTTCTTTTGGGTTGTAATTTTACTACCAATGCCAATGCCGCTTCTCTTGTATTTTTTTGTCATCCTTGAAAATTTACAGAACTATACATAGACACATATTTCAATTTATAGACACAGTTAACCTTTAAACCCTAAATTGTATTTCTAATATTTAACTTTGCAAATTACCTAGCTGTTAGAAAGTAAAAAATTCAAGCTTACAATGCATGATAAGTTGAAAATTAAACCCTAAATTCTACAAATGATACTAGTTAATAAATTCTAGAAGATGATGACTAGTACAAAACCATGGAAGAAGAGATAGATCAGATTGAGAAAAATGAAACATGGTCTCTAGTTCCTAGACTAGCTGATAAGAATGTGATTGGTACAAAATGGGTGTTTAGAAACAAACTTTATGAGAATGGTGAGAGAACAACAAACAAAGCTAGGTTAGTTTGCAAGGCTATGCAAAAGAAGAAGGACTAGATTATGGAGAGACATTTTCTCCTATTGCAAGAATGGAAGGAGTGAGAACATTACTTGCATATGCTACATACAAAGGTTTCAAAGTCTACCAAATGGATGTGAAGTCTACTTTTCTAAATGGTATACTAGAAGAGGAAGTTTACATAGAACAACTAGAGGGATTTGTTGATGAGAAGAACAAGGACATGGTCTGCAAGCTACACAAAACACTTTATGGATTGAAGCAAGCACCTAGAGCATGGTATCAAAGGTTGCACAAATATCTTGTAAAGATAGGATTAGAAAGAACAAATGACAATAGTAACTTGTACATCAAAGCTGAAGAAGGTAAAGAAATTTTGATATCAAAAATATTTGTTAATGATATAATATTTGGAGGAAAAGATGTTTTATGCAAAAGATTTTTCTGGTCAAATGAAGCATGAATTTGAAATGCCAATGTTTGGAGAAATCAAATTCTTTGTTGGATTACAAGTACATCAGTTAAAGCATGGCATATTTGTAACCCAATCCAAATACATCAAGGAACTACTCAAAAGATTTGGGTTAGAAGACTCAAAACCATTCAGCACACCAATGGCAATAGGTCATAAACTATCCAAGAAGGATGAGTCTACTAAAGTAAATCATACATTGTATAGGTCTCTGATTGGAAAGCTGCAATATGTTGTACATAGTAGACCAGACATTGCATTAGCTATTGGAATAATGGCCAGATTTTCTTCTAATCCAAGAGAAAATCACTTAATGGTAGTGAAGAGAATACTAAGATACCTGAAAGAAATTGATGACTTTGGTTTGTACTACAAGAGGAATGAGAGGTTTGAACTGAAAGCCTACAATGATGCAAATTGGGGAGGAAACATTGATGATAGAAAAAACACCAATGGAGGAGCACTTTTCTTAGGAAAAAGGTTGATTACATGGACCAACAAAAAGCAAAGCTACACCTCACAGTCCACTACTAAAGCTGAATATGTAGCAACTACTATAAACTGCACCAATATTGTATGGATCAAACATTTGTTGCAACGTATGAAGGAAGAGGTAATTGAACCTATGATACTTTATTGTGATAATAAAAGTGTTATTAACATATCAAAGAATCTAGTAATGCATGCTAAAACTAAGCATATTGCAATCAAGTATCACTATGTAATAGAGCTGGTGGAAGAGAAACAAGTGAAGATGGAATATGTTGGCTCAAAGGAATAGATTGCTGATATATTCACAAAGGCACTACCAAAAGATGCTTTTGAGTATCTTAGAGGTAAGTTAGGGGTGATGCCTCTAGCTAAGGCAACTTGAAACAAAAAGGAAGTATGCCCTGCATCAAATAAGCTGAATGTTGAAGATTTTATACATTGATGCAAAGGATATTTACTTTGGGATCCATGCCTAAATTAGTAGAAGTGTTGAAATTTCAAATAAGTCACAAGCAAGGTGATAGAGGTAGACATTGAATAAAACATTAAAAGCTACACTTGCATATTAAAGATGCTAATATGTCTTTGGCATTGTTGTCAAAGAGGGAGAAGTAGACAATTGATCAAGAACTGTTGAAGGTGTTTAAAATTGATCAAATAAAGATAGAGGGAGATTTTAGAGGTTGATCAGAACAATAGAAGATGAGCAATATAGAGGGAGCAAGACAAAGAACAAGGATACATCAGCAAAGAGGGAAAATCTAAAATCAGAATAGTAGAAGGAGATGTGATGTTACAATTTTACTTTTTGGCACTTGACTTACTGTTCTAACCTAGTAAGCTTGTGGTTAAATAGTTTAGTCTGATGGCTGATCAGTTTGGTTTGTCATCAATGCCAAAGAGAGAGATTGTTGGAGATCTAATTGAAAAGGCTCATTGTTGTTGAAGATCAAAGAGGGAGATTGTTGTCAGAGAATGTTTTCAATCATTTTTTTGTCATTGATGTCAAACATGCTATTTGTAGGGATGATATTTTCTTATAAGATCCAAGTACTATCACTTAGTTGATTGATGAAGAGGATTTGATCAACAAGATATAACAAGAGCACCTAAAGGAAAGGTTGAGTTATGATGTTGTAATGAAGTGCAAGGATCAGTTAAGACAATGGTTAAGTAATGTATTGATGACATTGTTAAGAATAAGGTGTCTCAACCTTGTATAATTCCTATTCTTATTATTTGTTTTGTAAAATGTATTTCTTGCAAATAATGTTGATGTGTCGACATCTTGAATTGTGTGTAAGGAGATCATCACTAAAATGGTTATGAAGGATTCCTATAACATGTAAGAGCTATGTTAGGAAGATTCAATGATAGGTGAAGACATGTGGCAACTAAGATATTTGAGTACTATACACTCTACCCCAATAGTGGGTTCCTATTTTCTTAGAGAATGGTAAAACCCTATACAATTTACCTTTGGGAGCAGCCCTAAAGTAAAGCACATGTTATAAGTGTTTTTAGGGTTGTGAGAGATGTGATGCAAATAGGGTGTATTTTTGGTACTGCAAGTAGCTACTGGAGTCTTTGGTTGTTGATGTTGAACTTGCATTGCAAGTGTATTGTAACCTCGTGTTGAAGATAATACATTGTGCAGGTTCTGAAGGGGTGGGGTTATTTTACCGAAAGGTTTTTCCCCATTGAAAAATTCTTGTGTTATGTGTTCCTTTCTCTGTCCATTTTCTGTATGCATGGTTGGCTGCAATATTGTTGTTTACATGATATTGAATCTGTAAGTGTAGAAGATTTTAATAGGATTTGCATCATACTTTCCTTATGAGATTAGTGTAGGAAGCTATTTCCACACCTGAGTTTCCTTACAGACATACTCAAAGATATAGAGGGTGGTCACACTTAGAAACATTGGAGGAAGAAGTTGTAACAAGGTTGATTGTAAAGCTTAAAGTAAGATCTTGAGTGGGTGTCGAGCAATTTAGTTGAAGCTAAGAAAATTCTCAATAGAAGTCGAGTAATAGAAATTTCTAGTGTGTGCAGAGTGATCTTCATGTGCTGAATGAAGATCAGGTGCCGAGCATCAAAAAAAATTTAGTTGGTGCCAAGTTATCTCCAAGTGTCAAGCATCAGGAAAAACACAGTTGATGCCAAGTAATACAGTATGTGTCGAGCACCAGTATTTCAATAGTATCGAGCTACTGAATTATTTTAAAAGATGAAGATTCACCAAATCTAAGCTGACATAGTGGTTACACTGAATTTTGAGAATGAGTTGGAAGATAAGGATGATGAGTTGGAGGCACAGAATCCTATGTAAGCCATTTTTGAACAAATTCTAAAGGATTATTCATAAAGTTTCTAGGAGAAACAAAATATGGGTTAGATGCAATGAATCCTACCTAATCCATGAGAATTAAAATTGAAAATGGAAGAATCAAGCAGGAAAAGGTACTCTAAAGCTTCTATTTAAGAATTCATAGACCAAGAAGCAAAGAGCTACTGATATTGCTGTTGCAGAAGAGCCAAATTTGCAAAGTAGTTAGAAGGGTGTCAAGGAGGAGACATCTAGGAGAAGAAAGAGCACAAAGGCTCTACTTCTATGTGTATATGCTATATTAGTATGTTAGAAACACTAAATTAAGAAATCAAAAGCATTTACAAACTAAAGTACCATAACATAAATGAGAGACTAAAGAGGAAACCCCAATTGGAAATGTGAGCCAAATGAATGGACTCTCCCAATAGGATTTAGCTCTTTGCTTGGTAGATGAGTGTAAGGATTGGGATGTATGCTCAAGCTTCAAACTAGCGTCAATGGAGATTTTTGGGATTTTTGGTGTGGATGTATGAGATTGGTATAAAACTTGGTCTTAAAATGGCATTATAACTTTAGCTCAAAAGTTGTGATGATATGGCTTGGGAGGGGATTCAATTTATAGGCTAATGGCTTGAGGGATGGAGGGTTAAGATGAAATGAGAGATGAAAGCTTAAGGAGGGCTAAGATGCACTGAAAGGGGAGCACATGGATTGTGCTTGTTTAGCACCAACTAGAGAGTGACACATGTCACAGGGTGAGAGGATGGAGGCAAGGGGATGGATGAGTCAACAAAGGAGGCTCAAGGGATAATATCTTCATAAAGACCCTTCATTATGTCTTGTAAGAGTCTTTATGGCCTTTGCAAGAGCATTCATAGCTTGGTGGTTGGGATATTTTGGAGGGAGTTGAGATTGTTGACTTTCCTTGGCTTAGGAAAGTCTTAAACTTACTTAGGGAATGTGACAAGGTTAGGGGAGGGGATTAGAGGTGATTTAGGATTAGACTAAGCTTTTTAGAGATATGCAAGTGGATGGCATTCAATGAGGGTGGGTGAGTTAGTGGCTAATCTTGGTTAGTATGGGTGGATGGGGTGGATTAGGCTAAAAAGGGGGTTTAGGATAGTTTAGGGGTTATTAGATTTGAAGGCTTTATTTATCAAATTGATTTATTTAATAAATGGGGATTTTGAAATTTAGATAGAAGAATAGGATTAATTGATAAATAATAGGTTATTTGATTTATCAATTAGGACTATAGATGATTAATTAAATTAATCAGCTAGGGGATGGCAAAGGATTAATTAAATAGGAATTTAATTAATGATGCCTTTAGAGATAACTAAATAGGATTACCAAAGCGGTGTAATCAAATTTAGGTGTCAAAATTTTGCCCCTCTTTGACATAGTGTTGAGACAACACTATTTCAAAGAAGTTTGAATGAAGAAGACACGAGGAAGATGTTTTAGCAACAAGGTTGCCCCAGTCTCGGATAAGAAGAGGAGAGACTAGACGTAGAGATGCCCCCTCAAGAAGGCGGCGGGGAGAGAAAGTGAGGCTTGATGGCTTCTTGAAAAATCCAAGAATCCGAGATGAGTAGGGAGACTCAGATTGGCAAAGAGAAGGGGCTGAATTAGCTCAAACTCTAACTAAGGGAGAATGATAAAGGGAGAATCAGAGGCACAAGAGGAAGCAAGCTTAAGACTTTTGGGATTGGGGGGAGAATGAAGGAGCAAAGCGCTATAGAAAGGAATCTAGGATAGGAAGATGGATGATGGGATCATAAAGCTAATGCAATAGGATTTCAAAGAGTTAGATTGGTGAAAGATGGTTCTTGGAGATCCCTAGGACTAGGATGGTGGATCTTGAAAGATGAGGCTTGGTGGATTGATTGGATTGGTGGATCCCTAAGACTAGGATTGTGGATCCCTAAAGCTAAGAGTGATGATTGATTCAAAGAGATATAGTTGCACAAGCTAGGGTAGGAGAGACAGATGTTGGATATGGATAGGGGATAATGGAGATGAAGGGAGTCCATTGAAGCTTTTTGAGCAGGGGGATACTTCAAAGAGAAGTACCACCATGTAGTTGAGCACTAGATTTGATATAAGACTGTTGGTTAATTGCCAAGGTTACCAAGAACATCAAGGCCTTTTCACCAACTGTCCAGAGGACTGACGGACTAACTCAAAACAAACATGCAAGGATTGCCCTAGCATCACACATGAATCTCAAAAGAATCAGAGTGGAACTGACACTGGGTAACCCACAAGCAGAAAAGAAAAACAAACAAAAGACTTGATCAAGTTCTTACACCCAGATTGCCCCATTCACAGTATACCATGATATGGAAGATCCTGGCAACTTTGAGGAGGGAACAAAAAGATTGTTTGGAAAAGATACTTCAAGACCCAAAAGGGAAGATTCCAAATCAAAAGAAAGTGAAAATCCAAAAGAGAACCATTTGCCAATGAGATGGGTAGGATGAGGTACTAACGGACCAAGATCAGACATGAGGAAAGCTATATCCTACAAGGATCTAGATAAGTGATGCATCAAGCAAGCTGAACTAAGAAGGATAACACTTTGGTGATAGGAGATCTAGCTAAAGGATGCATTGGAATAGCTAACCAAGGGTTGTGCGATGTGTGCAAGATGCTGATCAAGGAGGAACTTACATGAAAGATGGATAGATACAATGGTACTAAGAAAAAGAGGATGTACAAGCTAACAGAACAAGATATGTTACAAATGTACAAGGTTGTTCATGTTTGGGTTTTGTGAGATGGAAATGTTTGTGAAGGGTGGGATGTCTGCAATAGTTGATAGGTGGATAGGTAGATGGTTTGTAAAAAGCTTAAGTGAAAATGGGATTCTTTGTGTTCATGTGATAGGATACAAACTAGGATACAAGTTTTGGTATATAATACAAGCTGGAATATGGTACAAGCTTTGGACAAGATTTGGATATACAAGCTATGATACAAGGGATGATATAAGATTTACAAGCTGGGGTACAAGATTTACAAGCTGAGGTACAAGATTTACAAGCTGTACAGGAGGTATTTACAAGCTTCATCAGATTTTGGATATTTGGTTGGAACACCAAGGGAACAAGTAGGTGTGTTATGGGATGGTGTGTAAATGGATGAGGGATAGGATAGTGATAGATAATGGATTAGTCTTAGTATACAAGGTGCCTGAATTACTAGGTTTTCACCAAGGTACCTATCCAAGGTGCTTGAATTGCCAAGTTTTCACAATTAGATGCTTATTTCTATTTACTATTTTTTTGTATTTTTCAAAAGCTGGGTATACCAAGGATCTTCAAGCATAGAACTTCTTGAGATGAATGATGTTAGTAGGATCATTCAAGAGTTCTCCTTCTGGTGTAGATAGTTGATAGGCTTCAAAGCCAAAGGATGCAATATTCCTTTTGAGACGAGTTTGATAGATGGTGAGATGATCATAGGCTTGTTGTTGCTTCTCGTCTAAGAGATCTAGCTTGGTGAGTCAAGCTACTCTATATTATTCATCTGATATTTTCCCTTGCAAAGATATGCGCAAGGAGGGAAGTTCAACCTCTATAGGTAGTATCACTTCAGCACCATAGACTAGGGAGTATGGAGTTGTGCCAATGGATGTATGGAAGGAGGTTCGATAGGCCCATAGGGTTGGATTTATTTGTAGGTGTCAATCATAGCTGAAATCATTGACAACTTTCTTTAGGATTTTGAGGAGGGTTTTGTTAGTTGCCTCTGCCTGGCCGTTACCTTGTGGGAAATATGGGCTAGAAAAGTGGTGATGGATGCGGAGGCAAGTTCATAATTCTTCCATGTTGAGATTTTCAAAGTTACCTCCGTGGTCAGTGAAGATGGTGGATGGGATGCTAAAGTGGTAAACAATGTGGTACAAGATGAACTTGGAGACCTGAACTCCTATAGCTGAGGCTAGGGGGACTGCTTCCACCCACTTAGTGAAATAGTCTATAGCTATTATTATCCATTTATGTCCATCAGATGAGAGGGGTGTGATAGTTCCAACTAGATCAAGGCCCCAACAAGCGAAAGGCCAAGGTGGTGCAATAGGCTGTAGATCTTGTGCTGGAGCATGCATAAGATTTGCATGTTGCTGACATGGGAGACACTTTCTGACAAAGTCACAGGAGTCTTCTTCAATGGTAGGCCAATAGTAGCCTGCTCTAAGGATTTGTCGCGCTAGGACAATACCACTCGTGTGGGCACCGCAAAGTCCAAAGTGTACTTCTTTTAACACCATCGCGGCCTTGTTTTGGTCTAAACATCGAGAGAGAGTATCGTGATAACCCCGATCATATAGGGTATTGGCTATGATAACATAGCGAGATGATTTTCGAAAGAGGTTCTGGCATTGGGTACGTGTGAGGTGAGGGGATATGATACCATCGTTAAGGTAAGCATGAATCTCATGGTACCAAGGGGATTGGGGACCAACCAAGATACAAACACGGTTTGAATCCTCATTCACATAGGCAGGTGTGAGGAGCTGCTCGACTAAAAACTCATACTGTGTAGCTGCTTGGGGAATTTCCAAGAGCGAGCCTATAGTAGCCATAACATTTGCTGCTTTGTTCTGTATTCAAGGTACTTGCATAAACTAAAGCTTTGTAAAATGCTGGGTTAGCTTATCAACAAGCTCTTTATAGGGTAATAGCTTTTCATCTTTGGTTTGATATTCATTTAGGGCTTGCTTGATGATGAGCTAAGAATCACCAAAGATTTTTAACTTAGTGATATTCCATTTTGCAGCTATCTTTAATCCTGCTATGAGGGCCTCATATTCAGCTATATTGTTGGTGCTAGGGAATTGTAGCTTGAAGGCTTTTGGAATGTAATCTCCTTGAGTTTTGACCAATAATATTCCTACCCCTTATCCATGAGATGTGTATGAGCCATCAAAATAGAGTTTCCATGGGGGCTATTCTTCAATTAGACAGATATGCTCATCTGGAAATTCTATGATCAAAGGATATGCATCTATTAGAGGTGCATCAGCTAGGTGATCTGCTATAGCTTGCCCTTTGATTGCCTTTCTGTCCACACACTGGATGTCAAATTCACTAAGGAGCATAACCCATTTGGCCAAATGGCCTATAAGTATTGTTCTAGAGAGCATATACTTGAGAGGGTCGATCTTGGAGACTAGTTGGATAGTATGACTTAGCATGTAATGGTGAAGCTTTTGAGTTGAGAAAACAACTACCAAACAAGATTTTTCCATAGGAGTGTAATTGAGTTCATAACCAACTAGGGTTCTATTGATGTAGTAGATGGCTCTTTCTCTATCGTAGTCATCAAGCTGTGCTAGAAGTGCCCCTAGAGCAGTAGGTGTTGCTGATATGTACAAAATCAGGGGACAACCAAGAACTGGTGGAACCAAGATAGGGGGATTGATGAGATACTGCTTGAGCTGATCAAAGTTGCACTGACATAAAGGATCCCACTTGAAGTTCTCATCCTTCTTCAATAAATGTGAAAATGGTGTACACTTATCTGCAAGCTGGGAGATGAAGCGCCGGACAGATTGAAGCTTTCCCTAAAGAGAGCGAAGTTGTCGTAGTGTTTGGGGAGGAGGTATGTCTAAGATAGCCTTGACCTTCTTGGGGTCGATCTCTATACCTTGTTTAGACACTATAAAGCCTAGAAGCCTGCCAGATGTGACCCCAAAGACACACTTCTTGGGATTCAACATGAGATGATATTTGGCTAGCCTATCAAAGAATTTCTCTAGGTCAGCAAGATGATCAATGAAGGTATGATATTTGACCAAGATATCATCCACATAATCCTCCAAAATGCTATGGATGAGATCATGAAAGATGGCTGTCATAGCTCTTTGATAGGTAGCCCCAGCATTCTTTAGGCCAAAAGGCATCATGTTGTAAAAAAGGTTCCCCAAGGGGTAGTGAATGCTATCTTATGTTGATCCTCTTCTGCAATCTTGATTTGATTGTACCTAAAAAATCCATCCATGAGGGACAAAATTTTGTGTCCAGCTATAAGATCTACAATCATATCTATGTTGGGCAAGGGAAAATCATCTTTTGGACAAGCTTTGTTAAGATCTCTGAAATCAGTGCAGATTCTGATGTCACCAAAAGGTTTAGTGATGGGGAGCATGTTGGAGATCCACTTTGAGTAGTCGATAGGTTGGATAACCTTAGCAGCTAACATTCTTTCTAATTTAGCTTTGACCAATAATGCCACCTTAGGGTGCATTTTTCTAAGCTTTTTTCTGACGAGTTTGATCTTTGGATTGACTGCAAGATGATGAACTACAAGCTTTGGATCAAGTCCTGGCATGTCTTGATATGACCATGCAAATTGGCCAATGTTCTCTCTTAAGACCTCAAAGAGGAGATCAGCTTGGTCTTGTGATAGGGATGCAACAATGTGAACAAGTCCGGGGATCTCTAAAGAACCAATGTTGACTTCTCTAGTATCCTCAATTAGAATAGAAGACACCTCTGGTCAATTATCTTGAGGAGGCAATGCTAAATCCTCATGTTCTGCTTGTGACTCTAGATTTTCTTGCTGAGGGGTTCTTTTCACTGCCTTAGCTAGTCCTGAATTTGCCTTAGTTCTAGTTTTGGGTGTATCAGAACTAGGTTGGAGATTTTTTCCAAAATATCCCTTGGGATCTAGCTTATAGATATATGCAGAACCTGGCTTTGTTTTCTTGTGAGGTGTTTCAGCTCCCATGAATCTTAGAAGCACTTCCTTTGATGTGAACTCATCAATGTGTATGATGCTTGGTTGGTCTCAATCTATGAGTTGTGGATGGGCGAGTGGTAGGTTAATGAGGTGGATGGATAGTTCTTTGAGAACAGAGTCTCCAAGGGAGATTTGGTCTAGGATATCATCTTAGGCTCTCTTTTCAACTTCCTTAGGAATGTCTTCGATTTTGACAAGGTCATGGTGAATGTTCAAAAAAGTGTGACTGTCCATATTGGTGCCCCCAGTTGTGGGTATGCCAAAGCGACTTCGATTCCCACTTGTGTGCATCGATGGGGCACTGCATGCCTCTTTCTTCTGGTCCTAGACCACCACCTTGATAGTTCCATTTGTCAGTGATGAGCTTATGTTCTTGGGGATACTTTTGGCTGAAGTGATCAAGGCGTACTTGATTTCTTTGAGGTGCATCCTTATTTAACCAATTGTTGATATCTGGAGTGAGCTCCTCATGAAGAGGGATTTTCGAGGATACAAAGGTTGTTGGGCCAAACTGTTTGTAACAAGGAGGTGAAATCTCCTTAGCTTTGTGATATGTCAGTCATCCATGGGCGTGTGGATCAAGTGGGAGTGCCCTGAAAACAAATACATCTAATAGACTATACTCTCCACAACCTTTGTTATTGATCTTCACGGTCAACAGGGTGGAGGCAAGGATGGTTTCTGGGTCATTACAAGTGTGGGATGAGCTGGCGATGGATGTGCCGATATCAATTCCAAGGTAGTGGTTTGTATATGAGGCTTCAACCGCATTGCAATAAGCAAAGGGTTCTGGATCAGCATGGATGGTTACCTCAGTGCCCTGATGCGAAAATTTGACGCACTGATGGTAAGTGGATGGAATGGCTTTCATGGCATGAATCCATGGGTGACCGAGGATGATTTTAAATGGTAGGTTTGATCAATAACATGGAAGAGTGTCTCTTGGATGACTGACCCAACCTTGATTGGTAGCAAAATAGTTCCTTCTGTGGTTCTTTCCAAGTTGTCATAAGCTTTGATGGTGATAACCTCACTGATAATATCTGCCTCCGTATACCCAGCTTGTTTTATGAATTTTAGGGTGCAAATATTTAAGGCTGATCCATTATCTATCATTACTCTTTTCATAACAAAATTGGATACCATGATGGCTATGTGAAGTAGAAGGGTGTGATCTGGCTCAACCACGGGTATGTCGGTGGGTTTGAATGATAGGGCACATGAGGAGGATAGGTGTCCAACAAGATTACAAAAATTAGTAACGTTGATATCTGAAGGGACACAAGATTCTATAAGAGCACTATCAAGGATGTTCTTGTACATAGGACTGGTGCGAAGAAGGTCTAAAATGGAGATTTGGGCTGGCATGTTCCCAAGGTGTTTCAAGATATTGTACTGGCTTTTTGATGGAGCTGATGGTGCTAGTGAAACTGGTGGGCCTACAATGTTAAATTGCTCTCTTCGAGTGGTGGCTGCACACTCATTGTTTGGTCCTTTGATATTGATAACATTGACAGAAAGCTCTTTCTCAGATATACAACCTATGAGGCTACCATAGTCTATGTAGGATGAAGTGTGGTCATTATTCTTCCCATGCTGTTGGTTTGGCTGGCGGTTGTTGGTGTTGTTGTTGTTGGCTTGGATAGGTGCTTTTCCAGGATTTTGGTTGTTGTGAGGAGGAAAATCATTTTGATAGATTTGTAAACCTGCATTGGGAGAGGTTTGGGCACCAACAGTGATTTCTTTCTGATCAATGAGGTCATGCACATAATCCTTCAGTTTCATGCATCTGAGGGTAGTGTGACCTTTTACCCTATGAAATTTGTAGTACTCATTGTCTTTGTACCATGCAACTTTGGATTGGCTTGGGTCAATTTTTTGGGTAGGAAAAAATTTGATGAAGTTTTCCTTGACTAATTTCTCAAAGATGATATCCAATGGCTCACCAAGGGGTGTATAGTTTCTAGGTGCAGGTTGGAATCTGGGCTTTTTCCCTGCAGCTACATTGATGGCATTAGCTTGATTGCTAGACCCTTGAAAGTTGGGTCTTGGATTGTGGTTTTGATAGCTTTGGTGATTTTGTTGTTGGTAGTTGATAGCTTGTGGATTGTTTGGTTGATATGGTGGGTTGGAATGGTTTTGAGAAGGACCAACAATATTCACATGTCTGGTGTCAGTGATGCCATCTGTCGCAACCTGCTTGTTTTTGTTCCAATACCTAGACTTGTCATTGGAATGTGATTGATTTTGGTTTGCTTCCTTGTAAATCTTGACCACACCATCTTTAATGAGTCCTTTCTCAAGGATCATTCCTTTCTCTTTGATATCTTTGTAGGTCTGCAAACAATTCATGGTCATGTGGTGAGCTAAGTTAGGATGGGCATTATCAATAACATTTTCACCAAATGGCACTCTTGCAAGGTGCAAGATATGTGGGTGGTAAGGGTTTGCCATCTTTGCAGATATTTGGGAAGGCTTTCTCCACCTTTTTGCTTAGTGTGGACAAGATCAACTACTGATAGCTCTGTTTCAACAAGATGGGCATATTGGGCTACAAATGCCTCAGACAATTCAGAAAAAATTTTAATTGTGCCATAGGGGATTCTATAAAACCATTCAAGAACTGGTCCAGCCAAGCTTTTGGGAAAGAGACACAAGAGGAAGATGTCATCGTATGCCACTTCTTGGCAGTGCATATAAAATTCTTTGATATGTGTGACAAGGTCTCCTTTTCCTCTAAATTTGTCAAACTTGGGTGTCTCAAAATGCTTGGGAAATGGTGTCATGGTAATGGCTCTGTCAAATGGGTAAGGACACACATTCTCAAACTTGAAGGTTTTTGGATCATTTCCCTCTTGGATGTTCTTCAAAGCTATCTTCATGCCTTCCCATTCTAAATTAATGGGTGATGGCTAGGGTGCCCCCAATGTAGGAGTGCCCTGAGGTAGGTATGTGCTAGATGGGGCAATGGAATATGGATGGCTTTGAGGTATGGGATGGTAGGGATTGTACATGGCTTAGGCAACTGAATGGTGGATGATGGGTTGCAAGGTGGAGGTGGCACATATTGTTGCATGTATTGTGAGGCTTGCTGTTGGTATTGGATTTGAGGTTGGGATTGAGGAACATAAGCTGGCTGTGGGATAAATGGATTGCTTTGTGGAGGTAAGGTATAAGATGGTTGTGAAGCTTGGGGAAGGATCGGGGAGCTTGTGGAACCTAACTTTGGATTTGAGGAGTTTGACCAATATATGTGGGTTGTGCCCCCATTTGGGAAGGTATCTGCATGGCAAAGGAGGCCAAGTAATTTGTGGTTAGTGGTGGTGGATTTCCTCCTAGAAGTGGCATAAAAAAATAGTTGGTAATAGGAGGTAATGGATTAGTTGGTGTCAGAGGTGGAGGGATTTGAAATCTTGGAAATGGAACTGATGAGGTTTGATAGCTTGGTGGCTGAATTTGAAAGCTTGGTAGAGTGGTGGTAGGAGCTTGGGTCACTTGAGAGCTAGGCATAACATTGGTAGTAGCTTGTGAGGTTTGATAGCTTTGTGGAGTGAGGGTAGTAGCTTGTGGATTTGTGGTTGATGGCACTGAGCTCCAAGGACCTAGTAGAAATGATGGAATTGTGTTCTAAGCTTAGGTAAACAAGCTGGGGGTGATGAAGAGTTGGTTACTTGGCGCCATGGGTGGCATCCCAGTTGTGTATTGCTGAGGTTGGGCAAAGATACTAGCACTGATTTGGGAGATGGGTGGATTTGGAAGGTTGGGTTGGAGAGCAGCAGCAACAATAGTGAAGGGAGTGAATGATGAGGTATTTTGGGCTAAGGAAGTTTGGGACAGAATGGTATGGACCAATGGTGGAGTGGTGGTGGCTGGATTGGCTTGTGGAAGGGAGATTTCAACTTGAGTAGAGGCTGGTATGTTTGGGTCTGTTGGATCATATGGGGTGGGTTGAGGCTCTTCTTTTGGCACATATTGAGGATAATTCGAATCATAAGAGCCTATGGGTGGTGGAAGTTGCTCAAAAAAGGGGTAAGATGGATCTAATAAGGGGGGAGGTCTTCCAAATTCGAAGGCTCCAATGTTGTCCCTTCAAAAGTTAGCCATGATTGTTCCTTATTTTTGTCTATAATGGCATTCACCAATACTACATTTCCTGGTTGGTTCATGAAAGCTTCAATGTTAGTAGGTGATGGTATAGCATTCTCTGGGCTGAAGGATGGTTGAGTGCTCAAGGGGAGCGATGCTGTTGGATCCAAATGATAGGGCTCCATTGTTTCCTTCTTCTTCTTGCCTAAGTGAGTGACGGGTGGTATGAAAATGCAAAATTTTTATAGGGATGAGATGCAACAATACTGATGGATGCAAAAGGGGGGAAGGCTTTTCTATGCAAATGATTTCCTAGGTTGAGGCAAAGCTATATGATAAAACCTAAGGAGGATTGAGTTGGGGATGCTAACTTCAAAGATATGTTGCCAAAGCATGAAAGGTATGCTTTCCTATGTGCAAGCTTGGTGATGATTGTGTCAACTTAAGGATAAACTAATGATCCTTTAGGAAGAACATGAGATTGACCACTTGTGAATCCCAAACTTTAGCTTAAGGTGATGAGGGATAACAAGTGACAAAGCTAGATTACCCTAAACAAAGCTCTGTCAAAGGGATAACCTTGGTGAGGCTAGTGGATTTGGAAGATGTTAGGAATGGCAAACTTTTGACAAAGTGACAACAATTTTGAAGGCTTAGATGTGAAGTTTTGGATTGTTGGCTAGATGGTTTGGTTCTAAATGAGATGGATGAGCTAAAATGCTTAAGGAGAAGACTAAAGATGGCTGGATTTCTTACAAATATGACTCTAAAGTGAAGCTCATGCAAGAAGATGTGGAGAAACAAGGGGGTCTAATCATAGAAGTCATGCCTAGTTGGTAAGGCATAAGCATTGTTAAATCCTGGATGTTGGTTAAGTTGGATGGTGTGATCTAACTAGGCATCTTGAAGGGCTTCATTAGTAGATTTTTCCTCTTCTTTGTGGAGTTTGGCAATTCAAGGGCTTGGTGTTAGTTCCTTTCTCTTGGCTGAAAGCTCTTGGTATGCCTGAGATGGCTTGAGTTTAACTTTGTGAAATTTCTGTTTGGGTTTGGGTTGTTTTGAAATGAATTTCTGAATCTGCTTGGTTTTGAGAGATCTTGATTGTTTTGCTTTGACTTGTTCAACTTTTGAAATAGGCAGTGACTATGCTAAGTATGCCCTAAGCTAGGATTGACCAAGTTTGGAAAACATGCATTCAATAAGTAAAAGATCAAGCAATAGATAGAAACAACCAGATAGAAGTTTTTGATTCTTAGAATGTGATACTTGTGCCAAAGAGTGTATGTTTTACAAATGTTTCGATCAGTCACTTCAAACACATTAACATCCTAGATGGTTGTCTACAAGGCTAACAGTTGGTTTAGCTAGGGAGTCCTTGATATACCCAAGGTACGTGAGGCCCAAATCCATAGATGAAACCAAAAAAATGTCACATAGCCGAGAGGAGCGGTAACCCACTTCTCCTCTTTCACTTCTACAAGGTATAAAGTTCCTTGAGGCTTAACCCGAGTGACAAAATCTTGATTCCATGAGAGGTGTCTTTGGATTCACCTCCTGATCTTTATACTCCGTCGGAATGCTAGAGTTGAGGTCATCCAAGGGGTGATGAAATCTCCAAGCAGGCCTCCTAAAAAGAGAAACAAGGTTTTGGATCCTAATCTTATGCACCCAAGATGGCCTCGAAGATGACAAGGGGACAGAAGACTTGGATGACCTTGGGCTAAAAGATAGGATTCTTTTCCAACTGACACTTAAGTTTTCTGATCTAGACTTTGCAAGCACTCATGTTTAAGAGACAATGTTCAATTCCAACTTTGAAATGCACCAACAAAGAAAAATCGATCGAAGAATGCAAACAAAAAGAAGAGTTAGGGTCAACAAGAAAGTAAACCCGCGTGCCTGGAGGCCCTCCACGTCAAGTATCAATTAATTTTCTTTAAGGCATTCAAGACTGAGTGTTTGTTCGTTTTAAACCCAACACAAAGATGTGTGAAACTCAATTGTCAAGCGCGCGCCCAAAGGCCTTCTACGTCAATTGGTTGTTCATTTTTAGTGCCCAAACTTGAAGTGTGATTGATTTAATCTAGATTTTTGGACATTGAAGAAATTTTATAAGTTTAAGACAAACCCTCAAAAAGTGAATTAAGTAGAATCTGATTATGGAACACTTAACACTCTCTTAGGTGGACCCATCCCCATAGATGGCGCTAAGATTGCAACCAATGGTTAAATTTATGGGTGATTAAAGAGGGTGAGTCCAATGAAGAAACTACTAAATTTGATTTTTGTTGATTTGTTTTTAACTTAACAAATTTCTTAAGTGTTCAAAAATTATATTGCAATGGTTAATTGATCTTTTGCATTCAAGATTGAGTTGTTTGTTTTAAGCATGCATTCCAAGGAAAATTGATTTTAATCCATGGCATTCAAGAGTGTGTTTTGAACAACATACATTCAAAGAAAAATGTGTTTAACCATTCAATTTCATTCCACGAAAAACCTAAAAACCATGATTAAATCTGTTGCTCCAACCTCCAATAAGACAAAAAAAAAAGCAAATTGATTAGTCACCCAAAATCTTCCAAAATGAAAGATTAACTATGGGAAAAAAAAATTTAACTTTTTTTGTTGTTTTTCCTAGGTGTAAAAATGCTTAGAAAAACCTCTATTCTATGGAACCACCAAAAGTTAAAATTTGATTTATACTCTTCTTCTTTTTTTCTTTTTTCTTTTTTTTTAAATAAAAAGTGCAGGAACTGATATGCTAAAACAAAAATGCAACAAAAATAGACAGAGACTACAGTTCATTAGGCAGAGACGCCAAAATTAAAAGATGCTAATCTGCAAAGATGCCAATCTACGAAGATGACAGAGAAAGAAGCAGAGATGATAGGTCGGTTTGGTGGTGCAAAAAACTAGAGACAAGCGAAGACGCTAATCTACGGAGACAACAGTTTGGGTTCGTGACAGTGGAGATGAAAGAACAGGAGAGGCGGTGGTGGAGACGACACATTATCTGACAGAGACGTTGATCTACAGAGATGATAGTTAAGGATGCGGAGATGACAATCTAGTGGCGGTGCCGACAGCAGAAGACTAGGCAGAGATGCTAATCTGCAGAGATGTCAGTTTGGTTACAGAGATGACATAGTAGCTAGTGGAGACAATAATTTACAGGCACAGACGCCAATCTGTGGAGATGACACTACGTGAAAAGGGTTGAAATGCGTAGATTTTTTCCAAAAAAATTAATATTTTTTGTTATTTTCAGATTTTTGAGGGTATGTCTTCTTCCCAAGTGCACCCTTCAACCTGCAAAAATAAGTGAAACACCCTACAACTCACTTAAACATAAAGAAACATTAGATTATTAGATAAAACAACATATAAATAGAAATGTATGATTAAATGACCCATAGTGGGGTCCCACCGGGCGTGCCAAAATGTATATGCTATATTAGTATGTTAGAAGCACTAAATTAAAAAATCAAAAGCATTTACAAACTAAAATATCATAACATAAATGAGAGATTAAAGCGGAAACCCCAATTGGAAATGTGAGCCAAATGAATGGACTCTCCCAATAGGATTTAGCTCTTTGCTTGGTAGATGAGTCTAAGAATTGGGATGTATGCTCAAGCTTCAAACTAGCTTCAATGGAGATTTTTGGGATTTTTGGTGTGGATGTATGAGATTGGTATAAAACTTGGTCTTAAAATGGCATTATAATTTTAGCTCAAAAGTTGTAATGATATGGCTTGGGAGGGGATTCAATTTATAGGCTAAGGGCTTGAGGGATGGAGGGTTAAGATGCAAGGAGAGATGAAAGCTTAAGGAGGGCTAGGATACACTCAAAGGGGAGCACATGGATTGTGTTTGTTTAGCACCAACCAGGGAGTGACACATGTCACAGGGTGAGAGGATGGAGGCAAGGGGATGGATGAGTCAACAAAGGAGGCTCAAGGGATAATATTTTCATAAAGACCCTCCATTATGGCTTGTAAGAGCAATGAATGGGCTTGTAAGAGTCTTTATGGCCTTTGTAAGAGCATTCATGGCTTGGTGGTTGGGATATTTTGGAGGGAGTTGAGATTGTTGACTTTTCTTGACTTAAGAAAGTCTTAAGCTTACTTAGGGAATGTGACAAGGTTAGGGGGGGATTAGAGGTGATTTAGGATTAGACTAATCTTGTTAGAGATATGCAAGTGGATGGCATTCAATGAGGGTGGGTGAGTTAGTGGCTAAGCTTTGTTAGTATGGGTGGATGGGGTGGATTAGGCTAAAAAGGGGGTTTAGGATAGTTTAGAGGTTATTAGATTTGAAGGCTTTATTTATCAAATAGATTTATTTAATAAATGGGGATTTTGGAATTTAGATAGACAAGGACAAGCTGTCAAGAGTTGCAAAGAATGAAGGCCAGGCAAGGGTATGAGATGAGAAGTGATCTAAAATTTGCAAGATAAGTTGTATATTGTAATGAGATCAAGATTTTCTAATACTCTCTAGAAATTGTATTAGATCTAAAAATCCTATGGACTTAGGTTGGCCTAACTACCATTTGTAAATCCTTTAACAGGGTGGCATTCCAAGTGAATGTTCTAAAGTCCTTTAACCAGGCCCACTTCTAATAGGGTGGTTAAATCCTCTAACAAGGTCACATTTAACAGTGTGTTGTAAGCTTTTAATAAGGTAGGCCTTTCATAGGGCATCACTTTAGAAGAGTGAGAATTGAGTAGCATGTTACTGATGGTTTTTCCCAAATTGGGTTTCCACATAAATCACTATGTCATGTGTTGAGTTCTTATGTGTTATGCTTGCATGTTGATTTACAGTAACTTGCTGATTAGATAAGTTAAAGCTTGGATAAATAAATGGTTGAATGGGTCCACTATACCTAGTGAAAAGTTTATTCACCCCCCCTTGACTCTCAATTATTCTAAAGCAATTCTAACATATAGGTCAAGTCATGTATATAAGTATGTGTGTACCAAGCTATAGGATCCAAGTAAGTGTGTGGTCACCAAGTATTTTCTATACAAGCTGACCTCAACACCTACCAAGCAGTTCAAGAATATAAGTGTCAAGTTACATAGTATGTGCCAAGCACAATATAGGCAAAGCATCAGTAATACTAGTATCAAAAAATAGTAAGTACCAAGAAATGCAAAGTATAAATAAAAGTTAGCAATGCTAGAAAATTTGAGGTAAATCATTTTTAAGCTGACTTGGAAGGAACATTTAATATTTGTAGAGGTTGTTATATAGAGTTTTATGCTTTTATGATGTGGATCACAAATCCCTATATTTTGTGATTAATGATTTAGATGAAGAGGAAAAATATTGAAGCATCTAGAAAACTCTTTATGGAACTCTTTAAATAGAGAATATTTTAACCTAGAGAATATAGACACAAGGAGAAAAGATTGCATGAGGAAGAGAATGATATTAAAATAGAGAAGTGAAGGATCAAGATCATATTATAAGTCAAAGGAAGTGTAATGCTATCTCTTAGTAGAAAAAGTGACCTGATCAAAGCAGTGAAGGGGAAGAAATTTTTTATCAAATCAAAAGAGAGGATTAGTTTTGCAAAGATAAGACTCAAAATTTGCTTACAGAGCATACAAAGAGTCAGGTACTGAATCAACTTGAATGAGGGTAAATCTCTTAATGGATCTTTGTAAATATCCTAATAGAGTCCTTACTTTATTGTAATTGTTAAATCCTCTAACAAGGTGAAATAAAATATTGTAACCCTAACCGGTTAACTTTATTACTGTAGCAATGAATATTTGTGGGTGTCATCCCCATTCTAGTTTTTCTTCACCTTGGAGGGTTTTTGGGTAAAAAATGTTGTATTATGTGTTTATTTTCATGTACATGATAGATTAGATTTACATGTTCCAAAAAATTTACTATTACAAGTTATACATGCACACAACAACTGGTGAACGTGTGAATAAATTGTTGAAAAGCAAAAGTTCTTAAGATTTTGATTCAGCAACCCCCCCCCTTCCCCCCCTCTCAACATCTTGTTATTTTCGTTATACTTCCATCAATCAAAAATTGATATTAGAGCTTTGGTTCTTTGAGTGAAGCTTAATTGATTAGAGATTAAATCTTGGAGATGGAGGTTTTTAAACTAGACAAGGTGATTCATAATCAAGTGATTGGCATCTAACTCATACTACAGAAACTTGAGAAAGTGAGACAAGATTTGAAGAAATCCCTAAAAAGAAGAATGGAATTGGCTATCTAGGATAAACAATCTTCCTATAAAGAAGTTAAGACTAAAGGACTATTTGAATCAATCAATCTAAATGATACAGCATATACAGATCTACTTGGAAAGAACAAACTCCTAAATGAAGAAATAAGAGGACTAAAAAGATAACATGAAATTCAATCAATAATATTATGTGAACTGACCAAGAAAAAGAAGAAAGCTAAATAAGGTAGGACTGTGGCTAAGGAAGAACAAACATTAATGGTTGCCAAACTTGAAGAAAGGATATTAAATGTGTAGAAGCTCACTAACACTCAATCGGACATGATGAATCAAATGATGCTTGCAAATTAGGAATTCAATCATAAGGATGTGGAAATAGAAAATTTCAAATTATAGGACATACTAAAGAATAAATTGAAAACTAAGAAAGAATCTATGGAGAGATTCAACAAACTAAAAGAAGCAATGAAATACTTTGAAGAACTTATGAAGTCATCAAGCAGTATTGATGGCTCAAGAAATTCATACACTAAACAAGGAGAATTATCCAAGAATGGAGAATTAAGGAATGTAAAGTCAAATGACAAACCTACATGCTATCATTGTGGAAAATTTGGTCATGCTACAAACATTTGTCAAAGCAAACATGTACGCAAAATCCTAAACCTAAATTTACTGGTTACTTTTTTTACTAAAAGAAACAAGGGCATCAAATACATGAGTGTAGGTCAAGAATGAGGAATGCATCTAATTGTTTACATATTAGTCAAGTTTGTTATTAGTGAAATACACTTATTTAGATTTTAAGTAGCTACCGAGCTTATTGTATAGTTAATAGTGTTTGCAAAGCATTTAAGTTGTTATCGAGTTCTATAGTTACTACCGAGTCCTTTGGATAAATTCCAATGTTTGTCGAGTAGTTACAGTTACTGTGAAGATCAGTAGTGTAAACCAAGCATCTTAGTGTATGCCAAGTTTACTAGTGCAAGCCATGTTGTACAGCGTTTACCAAGTTTGTACTCTATGATGTGACTCTAGTGTTAACTGAGCTACTTAGTGTTAACCAAGAGACTCAATTTATACCAAGCTTGAGGTGATAATGTTTACCGAGTCATACAATGTAAACCAAGAGACTCAATTTATATGATGAGTTTTGCAGTATTCAAAAAGTCACTAGTGAAAATTGAGTTCAAGATTACTTGAAAGTGATTAGTATGGACTGAGCTTCTACATCTACCGAGTGCATGATGATGTCAAGAAATGACAGTGGATGTTGAGCATTAGAACTTCACCAAGTAAGTCTTCAGAGCCTGAGTGTCTACACTTGAGTCGACTTTGTATTATTTGTGTGAACTTGTATAGTGGTTGACTTTGTAATTTGTGTAATTGGATTGGTATATATGTAATGTATTGTATCTCATCCAATGTGTGTAGTAGTAATGATGCATATGTAATGTAATCTTAAGAGAAGAGCAAAAAGTGTGAATTACAAAGGCTACAACAGTATAAGGAGCAACAAAGATTCATCATCTATCACAATAAGGTGATTTGTATACTTAAAGGAATCTCATTCAGCAAACCAAGTTGCAGATTAGAGATCAGCTACTATTTCATCCTAATAGGTGGATTAGTCAAATCCTTTAACAAGGTAGACCTAACAATATTTTGTAAATCTCTTTACCAAGTGCATACTTCATTGTATGTTTGTAAATCCTTTCACAAGGTGGACCTAGTAGTCCTTATTGCTCCTAACAAGGTAGATCATCAGAAGTGATCAATGTAAGCCTTAACAGGCCAACTTTATACTATAGTATTATAGCTTGTGGGTATCATCCCCACCCAGTTTTACTTTCTATTTGGAAGGTTTTTGGGTCACCAAATCTTTCTGTCAAAGTGTTATGAATGCTTTCATGTTTTCATTTTATTATTCATACAATTAGATAAAATTATATATGAAGGATTAAATTCTTATTGGACAATTGGATTAAGAGTTAAAATTGTAGAAGTCCTAGAAGTTACCGATTCACTCCTCTCTCAGTAACTTAGCCTTGTTAAGAATATTTCCAACAATTGGTATAAGAGCTTTGTGGTTCTTAAAAGAAAGTTTAACAACTTGAGCAAAGATCAAAGCCATGGAGATATTTAGACTTGACAAAGCTATTGACAATGAAAAGCTAGATTTGGAAATAGCAATTGCCCAACTCAAGAAAGAAAAGGAGCAACTCTCTCAATCCCTGAAAAGAAGAAAAGAACTTGGAATTCAAATGAATGATCATGTCTACATTGAAGAAAAGGTTGAAGATCTCCATTTAATCAATCAAGATGAAGTCAATGAAGCAATCAAAGAACTCTTAGAAAAGAATGGTTCCCTATAAGAAGAAGTGAGAAAACTAAGAAGAGAACAAGAAATTAAGTCAGTAAGGCTATGTGAAGCCATGGAAGAGAAGAACAAAATAAAAGAAGAGATATAAGGAAAGAATAATGCAATCTAGAACCAATCCCTTTAGCAAGAAGACCTCATTGATCAGTTCTACAATGCAAATGAAGAAATCATGAGCCTAAGATCTAAAAATGAGAGATTGCATAACTTTGAAAGGTAAATAAATGAAAGAATGATGAAATCTCAAGTAGACATGAATTAATTGAATGAGAAAAATCTCTATAGATAGAAAGGAAAGCGGGAATTGGATATATAGATGAAGGAGAATCATCCAAGCAAGGAGCTCAAAAGAATCAAAGACCTACTTACAATCACTATGGTAAGATAGGTCATACTTCAAACAAATGTTGGAGCAATGGAAAAGTAAAATTTAATGGAAAGTGCTACAATTTCCATCAGCATGGTCATAAGGCTAATGAATGCAAAGAAAAACCAAGATTTGAAGGAAAATGTCACAAATGCAAGAAGAATGGGCACAAATCATCAGAATGCAAAACCAAGATATTAAATCTAGTAGAAAAAATTGTGAAAGCTATATTTGGTTGGGACTACAACACCTGGTGTAGATGTCATTATTATGGAGAATTTGGACACATTGGAATGAAATGTGTAAAGCATCATTTGAGGAAAAGAGATACTACTAAAAGATGTTTTATTTGTACAGAACTTGGTCATCTTGCCAAAAACTGCATGAATATTGGTAGAATTAAAGATGAGAAGAAGGAAAAAGCTGATAACATCTAAAAATAGATGAGACAAAAATGGGTTCCAAAGTCTACTGAGAATGAAAGACCAAACAATGAAGAACAAGTCAATCAAGAATTCGATGACTCCACAATCTCTACTTGATTTCTCAAAGGAGAAACTGGCACTAGGATACCAAAGAAGATGTTCAAAATAGTTCCAGATTGAAAAGATAGAAGATCCATATATGTGTTCAGGATACAAAGGGATCACCAAGTTAAAAGGGTACCAGCCACCACTAAGTTACTTTCTTTACTGAGTAAGATTAGGTCACAAACTTTACCGAGCAAGGTCAGAAGTAACTAAAATTTCATATGGTTACTGAATGATAAAAGACTTTGTTGAGTAATCAATGCAAAGAAGTGGATGATAGTCTATCAACTTGATCTACCATTCATATTGAGCACTTATGAAAAAAATTGATAAAAGGAATGAAATTAAAGTCATTTTCACCACGAATTTTCAAGAGCTATTGCACAGTGCAATCTTTGAGAGATTTCAAACAATTTGAGTCAATTATTATTGAAAAATTCAAGTTCTCTCAAACCCTATTGAGCAAAGATGGAATCCAACAGAAGCAAGGGAAAGTGAGGTTATAACATGCTAGTTCATGGTGAATGGAAGGCTCCAGATTTCAAACTCACAATTGCAATCACTGAAACCCTAGATCTAAGTGGAGCGCAATCTCAAATCCCTCCAAAGGTACTATTGATAAATGATATGCATTCTCACTTTAAATGCATGATTCAAGATATTGGCACTTTGGAAATGGATGCAGCCCTAGGACAATTATGTGTTAATGGTGTCTTGAAACTCAAGCATCAATGCCTAGAGACAAACAGGTCGACACACATTCCTCATATGCCTCATGAATTTAAAATAAAATGGATTAGCTATATTCTCAATCATGTGCACAATGGTCAGTTATGGTTGGAGCAGCCAATTTTAATCACAAAGAAGATGATTCATAGAATCACTAGTCTCCCAATGTTGGCCAAAGCTAAAATGATCAAAACCCTAGGTCAAGCTAAACTTGAGAAGAAAACCCTAGCAGAATGGGTTGGTAGAGGCATAAAGATAAGTAGTATGACTGAAAAGGAATTAAAATTCAGCATTCATATCATAGCGCACAAGATCTATAGCTCTAGCTGGTTGAACAGTGTGCCTTGTGAAGTAGTTGACCTTGCTTATAAGGTAGTCAAGAATAATCTTTAGTTTGAGCTTGCCAAGCTACTGTTGAAGCAATTCAAGAAGATCATGGAAAGCATCCGGATGAAAAAGAACAACCTATGTAAGTTTGGTTCTCTGTTGACCTGTTTATTCTTTTATGTTTAGAAAATTTTCCCTTCAAAAGGATCAATTGTATGGAGAAAAGATGTGCCAATTCTCTACCAAATTAAGGAGTATATTATTGAGATGGGAGAGAACTATAATAGTATCATGGATAACTATTTTGATGCATTTAAAGAGAAAATGAATAATAGATTTAGAATTCCAAGAAAACTAGTAGAAGACTACAAGGATGATGTAAGTTTCATGTAGATAGTGATAAGGTATACATTCAAGAAATCAAGCCTATAATATCATGGGTCAAACCTCTTGGATATGAGGTTAATATTTATGAAACTAAGGATATCATTGAGGCACTTGTAAGTGAACTATTTGATCCCAAGGCTGCATATTTTGGTACCTATGATGAAGCAAAAGCCAGGATAGAGCTAGAGATCAAGCTCCCTTGGGTGGTAAACAAAGGAAAGAAAAGAACTGCTAAATTAAAAACTAGCTCTACCATTTTGTTCACCAAAGGAAAAGGTGAGGATGAGGAAGTAGAGGATGAGGAAGAAGAATCATTAAAGAAGAAGGTCAAGGTAATTATCACAAAGCCTACCAAGACATCCACTACTATATTTACCAGAAGAACTTCAAGAAAGAAAGCTAATAATGAAGGAGGTGATATAATATTTAGAAAACCTCCACCCACCTTCCAAGATAGACTAAAAGAACTATAGGAAGGGTAGGTATAAAAAAATTTAAGGCATTAAAGTATGAAACTAGGACTGAGGAAGGAAAGAAGTAGATTGAAGACCTAGTGATGGACAAAATGGGTAAGTGGAAATACTCATCAGACTAGCTTACTTCTCAGCTCCCTAACAATTTGTTGGATAAGATTAAGACAAGATGGGAATTTTCCATGCAAACTAGAAAAGAGATATATGGGAAAACTTTAAAGCAACTTATTCCAAGCTTTAAAAACTAGGAGATTAAGGAATCTCTAAAGAAAAATGAGAAATTAACTCTAAAGTTTAACACTTGTTTAGTTTTGATAAAAGATATTGAGCATGTTGTAAGGAATACAACACATACATGGAAGAATATATATCTTTTTCATAAACTGAGTGATTTTTTTGTTGAAGTAAAAGATGATGATGATGATAAAGAAGAGAAAGATGAAGAGGAAAATGTTGAAGAAGTAACACATTTTGATAACATTGATGATGAAGAGAAACAAGAGCAAGGGACTACCAAGGAAGAAAAACAAGATGATGAGGAAACTAATATAGTCAAGATTTTTGCAGTGGTTATAGCCTTACTTCCTCATTCTCCAAGCAAGGTATTGACCACATCAAGCATAGAGACAACCTCTGTAGGATTGATTGTGACCAACACTGAAAGCACAATTAACCAATCAATCTTGCACCGATTTAGCTAAGTACATCATTGACTAAAGTGACCTCCACTACATCTACCAAGCTATAGAATCTTCCCTCTTCTACCATGTTGGCAACATAAATTTTGGACACATTAGTTTTGAATACATCAATTTTGGATACTATAGGTATTTCTTCAAGTATTTCTACAATAAGTACAATATCAAGTTTTACAACTAGTCCTAGTATGTCTACTATTGTTTCTATTCCAAGTACACAAGCAATAAGTGTAAGGACAGTTGAGATCAAGGCTCAACCAAGCACAAATTTTTTGGGAAAAGGAAAGGAGATGGAGGAATAAATAGACCTAGATGAGGAAATTATAATCCCAAATTAGGACATTTCCAAGCTCTCTCCAGACTAAATGTAGTCATTTGGTGAACTCCTCCAAAAGAAAGCCAAGTAGAAGAGGCTTAGAGAAGAAAGGAATAAGGAATTTAAAATCATTGAGGATGCCAAGAATATTTTGGTAGAAGTTGTAGGTATAGAGGTTGATTCCTCATAGCCAATTTTGTATCAACTAGTAGAGGAAATTCAAAAGTTCAATGATGATATAGATGGACAAGATAAGTTACTACGGGAGATAGAAAAGAAGTTTGAGAATAAAGTATTGGATCACGTTGCTCGAAAGATTTTTATTTATCAAGTAGAACTCTTTGCCATTTTGGGTTCCATGGAAACTTCATGTACAAATGTATCAATACTTTTTGGTAAGCTCTATGATGTTTCAAATTTTACCAAGGAAATAAAGGAAAAATTGTCCAAGATAGATGAATACCTCAAGGCAAGTGAATGAGTTATAGGAAGAATTGCTTAAGCAAGAGGCCAGAATTAGATCTACCTTAGTAGATATTCAGAACATAATTCTTCCCAACATGGATGCACTTTAGAAACATATTGCACATTCTAAAGCCCTCATCAATGACAACAACTTCTCCATAGTAGACCACATGATTGAGTTGTCAGTAGAAGTATATATTGCACTTCACACATGTAAGGTTTTGCAAGACAATTGGGATAAAATATTGGCTATAATAGTCAAGTTACATTCAGGTTTTTTGGCTCATTTTGGCATTAACATGTAAATATATAGAATAAATATTTGGAATTAATGTCAAAAAGGGGGAGTATATACTGTGAATAAGAATATATAGAGAAGCTATAGAAATAAAGATACATAGAAGATATGGAAATAATAAGTTATGAGGGAGAAAATGCATTGTAGAATTGATACATAAGTTGTTAAGGAAATGGGGGAGACAAAAGTGTACAGAAAATATACATTGTATATAGCAAGGAAATGTATTCAAATGTACAATATATTGTATAGGAGCCTTATCATGTACAAATATATATCTTATAAAACCAATTTTGAAAAATCTTAAAAATAGTATACTCTACCAGCTAAGAATCACTAGGTGATGGATAAAGGTATTCAGGAAACTTTTTGAATTTAGTTTTGGATGATAAGTGTTTTTGTCACTAATGCCAAAGGGGGAGATTGTTGACATATCAGTCAAGTTTGTTATTTGTGACATACACTTATTCAAGTTGTAAGTAGCTATCGAGCTTATTGTATAGTTAATAGTGTTTGCCAAGCATTTTAGTTGTTGCTAAGTTCTACAGTTGCTACCAAGTTCTTTCGAAAAATTCCAGTGTTTACCAAGTTACAATTATTGTGAAAATCAATAGTGTAAACTGAGTATCTCAGTGTATACCAAGTTTACCAATGCAAGTCGAGCTGTGCAGTGCTTACTGAGTTCACATTTTATGTGATGCAAGTCTAGTGTTAACCAAGCTACTCAGTGTTAACCAAGAGACTCAGTTTATACCTAACTTGAGGTGATAGTGTTTACCAAGTCATACAATGTAAACCAAGAGACTCAGTTTATTTGATGAGTTTCATAGTATTCATTGAGTCACTAGTATAGACTGAGTTTAAGACTATTTGAAAGTGATTAGTATGGACTGAGCTTCTAGTTCTATTGAGTGCATGATGATGTTGAGTAATGACAGTGGATGTTGAGTATCAAAACTTCACCGAGTCAATCTTTAGAGCCCGAGTTTCTACACTTGAGCCGACATTGTAATATTTGTGTAAACTTGTATAGTGGCCAACTTTTTAATTTGTAATATTCAGCTACAATTGTAGATCAGCGATTGGCTATTGTTTCATCCTAATAGGTGGATTAGTCAAATCCTTTAACAAGGTAGACCTAATAGTATTTTTAAAATCTCTTTACTAAGTGCATACTTCATTATATATTTATAAATCCTTTCACAATGTGGACCTAGCAGTCCTTATTGCTCCTAATAGGGTAGACCATCAGAAGTGATCAATGTAAGCCTTAACAAGCCAACTTTAGACTGTAGTACTAAAGCTTGTGGGTATCATCCCCACCCTAGTTTTACTTTCTATTTGGAATATTTTTGGTCACCAAATCTTTGTGTCAAATTTTTATGAATGCTTTCATGTTTTTAGTTTCTTATGCACACAATTAGATTAGATTATATGTGAAGGGTTAAATGCTAATTGGACCATTGGATTAAGAGTTAAAATTGTAGAAGTCATAGACGTTACTAATTCACCCTTCCCCTGTTAGTAACTTAGCCTTGTTAAGAATATTTCCAACACAATTGCACCTAGATTTGAAGGACATTGCTATAACTATCAGAAGTATGGGCATAGAGCATATGAATAGAGATCTCAAATAAAACCTTATTGGAGAAATTAGAGCTAGAATTATTTACCTAACAATGCATGTTCCAAATGTCACAAATTTGGATGCATAAACAAGGTTTGTAGGAATCATGTACAATCAAAAAATTAAATAAAAGACAAAGGTAAAGGTGAAGTAGATATTGAACAAATAAAGAAGGAAATAAAGAAGGACATGAATCAAAAATGGAAAAAGAAAGTAGAAGATGGAAATAGTGGAGAAAATATAGTTGAGGTCACCCAATCAAATGGAGAAGGTGATTATATCATCTCAAACTAAGAAAGAAAGGTATGTATGGAACTTTATATTTAATTAACATATCATACATCAGTTCCTTACATGAAAATTGCCAAAGTTCATATTTTCATATATGAAGATGCATAGGAATATATTTGTGAAAGGATGTCAAACATTAGCAAAAATTATCTATGTTGACTGAGCATTGCAACATGGACTGAGAACTTCAAAAGAAAATTGGTATAGAGGCTGAGTGATATAGAAGAGGCCGAGCTAAAAAGTAAAGACCCAATTCAAAAGGCACAAAAGTTGATTGAGATAGCTAGTTTCCACCCACAGCATTAATAGAGACCCTAAATCGACCAAAGGAAGGTATATATCAGATTTTGGAAACATTATCTAACACATTGCATACAAATTACAAGAAATGGAGCAATTTGGAAATTTGAGTAACTAGCAAAACATTTCAAGAATGATTTGGATGATAATCTTGAACAAGTGAAGATCTGAACTATGTTGAATAATTCAAAGGAGAAAGAAAGAATTAAACCCAAAAAAAGAAAATGGAAGCTTCATCTACTACAAAAATGAGCTAAGAGGTTAGTAAAATCCAATTGGTGAAGAGTGAAACTTATCCTCCACCAAAGCTTTGTGCTATTCTAGAAATTGTAATGTAAGGAGATTCAATGGGTGTGGTATCCTTGATATTGCACAAAGTTATTATGATCCATGATGTAAGGAGCTTTTATAAGTGTAAAATAAAAGAAGTGGGAGATTATGAGATGAGAGAAGCATATGAGAAGTTATGTAATGAAGGAATCTTGAAAGATGAATTTAAAATTATTGAAAGGAAAGGGTTAACATGTGCCCTAGAATTTTCAAACAATTTCAAGATTGAATGGATTAAAATATTCTAAGTAGAATCCATGAAATGAATTTTTGGTTATAGAATGGACCCATGGAAATCACAAAGAAAACAATTCACAAAGTTACAGGATATCAAATCCTAGATAAGAAGAAAACTATGTGATGCCTGAGTCGAGAGGAAATAGAGGTAAACACAAGTGTTGAGAGGAATGGACAAGGTTTTCCATTACAAACATTTTTTATCCACTTAATAAAAAAATTTGCAAGGATTATAGCTCATAAATTTTACTATTAAAGTAGACTTAATAGTTTTTCATGTATGGCAATGGATGAAGCATGGAAGATATTGATGAAAGATCATGAATATGATCTTGTCGAGCTTCAAAGACTACAATTAGCAGACCATGTGTCATCTATCAAAAAAGAAACAAACTCAATGTGTAGGTTTGGATCCCTCATTATATTTATTTTCTTTTATATCCATAAATAATTTCTTGGTATTGGTGATATTGTTTGAGAATAGAACAAACCAGTGACAAGAAAAATCAATGAATACATTACTCAATTAGGAGAAAATTTTGAGAATGTCATGGATACTTACTTTGAGTAATTCAAGAACATAATGAAGATGAGGATGAGAATACTTGAAGAATTGGTTACAAGCTATTATAATTACTTTTTTTCTTGTAGATACAGATAATAGGTAGTGAAGCTAAGGAAGGCATGGTTACAAGGTTTTGATTATGAAATTTATAGTGATTTAGTGAATGCAAACATTATTGCACTATTGAAAGAAGAATTAGACACTAAGGTTGAATCCTTTGGAAAATATGAGAAGCTAATGCTAGAATAACTATAAATATTAGGATAGCTTCTAAGGATGAAGAAAATGACAATGGTAATGAGAAAGAGGAATAAGAAGGAGACAAGGGTATAGCCCTAGTTGTTGCCACTACACCTAGTAAGAAGGATAAAAGAACTAAAAAAGAAGCCAATGGTGACACCCCTCTCTCCTCCACCACCAACTAAGCCAAGAACAAGGACAACTTCTAGTGTTGAACATATTGTAAAACAAAGAGTAGTAGAGACTATTGATCCTAATGGATCTAAACCAAAGAGAAGGAGATTGGTCAAAGAACCACCCAAAAGGAAAAATAATTCTATTGATGAGGTATGTTAGATCTTAGAAGATCTTTAGGATTATCCAACATTAGATTTGTAAAATTTGATACATTGGATAATACTAATAGAACCAAAATTGAGGAGGCTATGGTAGATGTGACAGCAAATCATAAGCTAGCTCCAAGTGAAATTGAGAATAAAATACCAAAGGATTTATATGATAGAATGGAAAGAAGATGACAATAGGTAGAAGGATAAGAGAAAAAGATAAGAATGAACACTTTAATCAAAGTTATGCCTGATATGTCTCAAGATCAGTAGGAAATATTTTTGGCAAAGTACAAGGATAGATTTGTTTCTAAGTATAGAATATTTTTAATTTTACAAAATAAAATGGAAGTTGTAGCACATCAAGACAAATTGCTATGGAAAAGCATTTTTGGGTTATCCACCAAGGGAGCAGATACAAAGAAAGGAACTAAGACTATGACCATGAAAGGTGATCACAACAATGGAGAAAGTTTAAGTGTGCCAAGTCCACAAGGCAACATGTTACCAGCATATGTCAAAACCCCTTACACTCTAAAGGCTAAGAAATCAAGGGTCATAGGTACTGATGTAGAAACTAAGGTAAAGAACACTAGTGTTGATAGTCAAATTATTTCAATGCCTCACATTGAGGAAAGAATAGATGAGTAGAGCTTAACCAAGTGCAACCATTGTTGTCTTGAGCACCAATGCACCAACACAACCAAGTGGTGAAAGTCCATCACCAACTCCCAAAGAAGTACAGAGTAGCAGCACTCCTTCATTGAGTAGAGGAAAAAAAATAAAAGACACCTCACTAGATATTGAAGCTAGTCTAGATGAAATAATTGAGATTCCACAGTTAGATTTGGCAAATCTTACATTGGAGTAAATAATTTTGTTACAAGGAATTTTGGCAAAAAGGAAAAGGCAAAAAGAGATAAGAAGAGGGCACAAACAAAAGAAGGTACTTTATGATGTTAAAAACATTTTTTTTAATGCTTTTGACATTCAAAATTTTGATGGTGAAGTCCCAATTATTACCCAACTTGTAAATATTGTTGAACAAGTAAATGCTAGTTGTTGGAATATTCAAATATGGAAAGAATACTTATGAGAGGGGGGGGGGGGGTTGAATCAGAAGTATCACACTTTAACCAACAAAAATTTTAACTGAAAGTAAATTGCATGCATGTAAATACATCAAGTAAACATGAAACTAAGACATGCATCAACAACTCATAACACTAGAATTTGGAAACCCAGAAACCCTCCAGGAATAAGAAGGTAAAACTGGGGTGGGGATGATACCCACAAAAATTACTGTAGCAATATTGTTCAACCACTTCTGATGGTTTGCCCTGTTAAAGGCTTTACACTATATTAATAGTGACCTGGTTAGAGGCTTTTCAAACACTTTACATGAAGTGTCACCTTGTTAAAGGATTTAATCACCTAATTAAAGGATCTACGAAGTAGCTGTTAAGCTAACCTATCACCATAGGATTTTCATTCTAATACAATTGCTAGAAAGTATTAGGTATAATGAACCTGATAGATTACAATCCTTGATTGCTGAATGCAAGCACCTATTCCACTTTCTCTGATCTTGATCCTTTTGTGATCTAATAACCCTCGCTTCTTAAAATAGATTTCTTTGTGCACCCTTGTATTTCCACTCATTCTTTTACAATGAAATTTTGTCTTCCTTATAAAGACATTTGAGAATTTAGGGTTAGGTATGGATCTCCGATCCATATTCAATCTTCATTTTTTGCTTATTATTTGCACTTCTTCTATTGGTTGCATGCCTTCATCATTTTTCTTATTGGTTGCATGTAGATTGCATAGGAAAAATAAAAGATTCGATCTTATCATTAAATCCTTTGAGATTTACCTTACGTCGGCTGCAAAAACTGTTTACATCATAGTTTCTGCAATTACAAACTCTTATGCTGATATTTTGAGTTACTCGACTCCTGAAGTATTGCTAATACTTGGCACATGTTGTTTCCTGGATAGCTCGGCACCTATACAAAACTGTATCACTCGGCACCTTATGTTACTTGGCACTTGTTAACACTCGACATCTTATGTTACTCGGCACTTGTTAACACTCAGCATCTTATGTTACTCGGCACTTGTTAACACTCGGCATCTTATGTTACTTGGCACTTGTTAACACTCGGCATCTTATGTTACTCGACACTTGTTAACACTCGGCATCTTATGTTACTTGGCACTTGTTAACACTTGGTATTTGATCTTTACTTGACATCTGAAAACTACTCGATGCATGAAGATCACTCAGCACCTGAAGTCTTTCCTAACTTGGCATTTGTTGTGGCTCAGCATGCATGGTGTACTCGGCTCCAATATAGAAAGTAGGTAAGTATATTGGCACTCAAGTGTCAAAAACCATTATGAGGTTAACACTAGTAATATGAAATCTAACGAGAAATTAATGGATTGGTCAGCAAGAAGGATTGAGAACAAGGTTGTGGATAAAGTTTCCATAACAATTTCCAAGAAGATAGTTCAATTACAAGAATGTGTATAGATTATAACAAAAATTATACATAAAGTACAATATTTGTACAACATTTTGTTAGATGTGCCAAGATTTACAAATGATATCTAAGCAAAAATGCACCAGATTCAAACTGAGATACAGAGATCAAGCAATATTATTTCAAAATCAGCAACATCTAGTATACACCACTATAATAAGTTAATGAATGTTGAAGGAACATTGGTCAAGCTTTAGACATCTAACAACAACATGAGATCCAAATTGATCTCTATTCAAGTGATGCTGGTACCTAATTTAGAGGTCATGCAAAGGGAGATGCAATTAGCCTAGGATCTTATCAAAGAATATCATAATCTTACAGTGGTTAATAGCTTAATTGACTTATCTACATGATTACAGTTACAAAATTACATTTTGGAGGTAGGAAGAACCACATGAGATCATGCATTGTCCATGGTCACCCAAGTTCATTAGACATTCATTGAAAATATTGTTTGCTTCCACCCATTCTACCCTAGCAGTTGTGACATAAGTATTCACAAATAAGGGGGAATTAATTGTTTTCATAAAGAAGAGTATGTGGATAATTATTCATTTATACATTGTTTATTCATTATTTATTGTTGGCATAAGTCATAAGACTTAGGAGGACTACTCATATTAGATTGTATTTGTAATGATGTAATCATGAAAAAGTGGTTTTTACCACTAATTTTGAAGGGGGAAATTGGTGGTATATCTATCTATTGTTGTCTATTAGTGTTAAACACTTATTTATTTACTAGGAAGAGTTAGATAGTCATTTATCTTTTATTGTCTATTAGTGTTAAATACTTATTTATTTACTAAGAAGAGTTAGACAGTCATTACTATGATTGAGATACTCTATATAGGTCAAATCATGTACATAAGTATGTGTGTACTACGCTCTATAGGAGCCAAGTAAGTGTTTGGTCATCGTGTATTTTCTATAAATCTAAGCTCAATACCTACCAAGAAATTCAAGGATATGAGTGTCGAGTTATGTAGTACATGCCAAGTACAATACAGATTGAACATCAACATTATTGAGTATCAAAAAATATTAAGTGCCGAGAAATGTAGATTATACATAAAAATTAGCAATTATATAGATTTTGAGGTAAATCATTTTCAAGCTGACTTGGAAGGAACATTTAATATTTATAGAGGTTTTTAGAAAGATTTTTATGTATTTATGACATGGATCACAGATCCTATGTTTTGTGATCAATGATTTAGATGAAGAGGAAAAATATGGAAGCATGTAGAAAACTCTTTACAGAACTCTTTAAATAGAGAAGATTTTAACATAAAGAATACAAAGACAAGGAGAAAAGATCATATGAGTAAGGGAATGATATGTGAATGGAGAAGTGAAGGATTAAGATCTGATTAAAAGTCGGAGAAAGTGTTTTATTATCTCTTAGTAGAGCAAGTGACCTAATCATAGCAGTGAAGGGGAAGAATTTTTTTATCAAATCAGAAGAAAGGATCAATTTTGCAAAGAGAAGACTCAAAATTAGCTTATAGAGCATACCAAGAGTCAAGTACTAAAATAGTTTTAATCAACTTGAATCAAGGTAAATCTCTTAATAAAGTAGTCTTCCAAGATCTTTGTAAATCTCCTAATAGAGTCCTTACTTTATTGTAACTGTGAAATCATCTAATAAGGTGAGAACTAGTAGTCTCAAATGATTGTAATAGGGAAGACCCCTCATAGGGTAGATCATATTTTATTATCAAACATTGTAACCCTAATAGGTTAACTTTATTACTATGGTAGTGAAAATTTGTGGGTGTCATCCCCACCCCAAATTTACCTTCACCTTGGAGGGTTTTTGGGTAATAAATATTTTTTTATGTGTGTTGGATACAATTGTTAATTGTGTATTGTCTTTGATGTTACACAAATGTCATATCATCCATCAAATAGAGTCTACCAAGCTCAGACGGTCAGCAAAGCAATTTACAGTGTCTACCGAATGTTCCTAAACATTACACAATAAGTTAGCCCTTAGTGAGCTCACTCGGGCATCAAAGGATCTTGTAGCAGAAAGTTAATGTTAACCAGGCTCCCAAGGTTAACAAAGGGAAAGCCAATGTTTACCGAGTTCAATGTCTATCGAGCTCACTCGATAAGCGAAGGAAGGTTAGCTTTTACCGAGCTCACTTGGTAAGCGAAGGAAGGTTAGCTTTTACCGAGCTCACTTGGTAAGTAAAGGAAGGTTAGCTTTTACCAAGCTCACTCAGTAAGCAAAGGAAGGTCAGTGTTTATCGAGTTAACTTGGTCTCCGAAGGAAGTTGCAAGGTTTGCAGTGTTTACCGAGCTTCACTTGGTTAAAACTAGGGAAACCATTCTGGAGCAGTGGTCACTGAGCTGGGTTAGGCAACGAAGAATTTTATTGTTTTAAAGAATTAAGTTTAATTGTTTTGTGCAGCCAACTGATTTAATATTTTTTAGTTGTTGTAACTTGTAACTGAGCCGACTTGACAATCTGTAAGGTATATATGAAAGGTCAAGATGTGAATTCATAAGATGTAAGAGTGTGGATGAATAAGAGTGCGAATGTATGGATATGGAATGAGCGAATATTGAATATATGAGAAAATATTGAAGAAGGATTAGATATGCTTATGGAGCTTAAAAGTTGTATTCGATCAGTGAGGATCTAGTGAAGCAGAATAGAGATCTGTATTAAGCAAAGATAACTTGCATATATTTTAGATCACTTCATTCTTGCTTTCTAATCATTGTAACACTGATTCAAAACCTCTTAACAGAGTTGGTTTGACGGCCATTTTGTAAATCCTCTAACAAGGTGACAATTTAGTTGAATTGTTTTAAAGACCTCTGACAAGGCCACTTCTAACAGGGTGATTAAATCCTCTAACAGGGTCACACCTAACAGTGTGTTTTGTAACCTTTAACAGGGTTGGCTCCTAACAGGGCTCACTTTAGAAGAGTGAAAATTGGTAACTAGTTACTTGGTGGTTTTTTCCAAATTGGGTTTCTACGTTAAATCTGGTGTCTCTTGTGTTCATGTTATTTCTTTATGCATGCATGTTAATCACTTTAAATGCTCAATAAGTTAACAGAACACCTATCAAGTTTTAGCATTCATTTGTGTGGTTACTGAGTATTAGCAACAACTATATTTTAAGACATCTTAGGATCTATGGATTTATTTTTTTGGTAACTGATTCACCCCTCCCCTCTCAGTTACTCCATCTCTATTTTCCAACAATTGGTATCAGAGCTTTTGGTGCTTGCAGGAAATATTTCAAGGATCTAAGCTAAAGATCAGAATGTCTTACAAGAGAGAGATTCCAAGGCTTAACTGGAATTACTTCTCAGCATGGCAAGGGTTGATGAGACTTCATCTAGCTTCTATTGGAGACACAGGACTAAAATACCTTGATGAAAAATATGCAGAACCAGCTGGTACACTATCTGTTAATGATATTGCTGAAAAGAAGACTCACAATATTATGATGATAGATATAGCATCTCCTCTGAGTTATGAAGAATTTGATGATATCAAGGATTGTAAATCTACCTTTCAAATGTGGGAAAATCTGAAAGAGATCTATGGAGGAGATGATAATGTTAGAAGAACCAAAGCAGAAAGTCTAAGAGGACAATTTGATCAAATGAGGATGAGAGAGGATGAAAATATTAAAAAATATGTTGAAAGAGTTAAAGCATGTGTCAGTGCAATCAAAGCTTCTAGAGGAGATATTAGTCAAGAGATAGTCATAAGTAAAGTTCTCAGAACTCTACTTCCCATTTATGCAATCAGAGTTTCTGCAATTCAAGAAAGAAGATGTGAAGCAAATCACAAGATAAATCTAGAGGCTATAGTTGGATGATTGACTACATTTGAATTGGACAACTTTGATAACTATGTTCCAGCTTCTAGGAACATTGAATCAGCATTTGAAGCCAAACTTTCAATCAAGGAGAAAGGCAAAAGAAAAAGGAATCTTAGTCAGAAAGTGAAGATGAATCAGACCAAAGTTTAGACAGTGATCTTGAAGTAATTGAAGCCCTTCTAGCAAGGAAATATTCTACAGGCAGAGAAAAATACAAAGGTAAAGTACCCCTAATCTGTTTTTCATGTGAAGAAGTTGGTCATATTGCTGCTAGGTGTCCAAGCAAGCAGAATAAAGATGAAAAGAAAGATCACAAATGGAATGGCCAGAAAGATTTCAAATCATTCAAGGATAAAGGTAAGAAAACATGTTTTATGGCTAAAGATTCTAATGATTCTAATAATGAAGAAGAAGATGAAATTGTCTACATTGCTATGAAAGATGAATTTGATAATGATGAGGAAATGGCACTCGTTTCTCATATGAGAAAAAATGATACATGGATCATAGATAGTGGTTGTTCTCATCACATGACTGGTGACAAAACTAAGTTTGAATATTTTGAAGACTACGATGGTGGCAGTGTAAGATTTGGTAACAATGAACCTTGTTGTATAAAAGAAAGAGGAAGAATCTCTCTAACCTAGGAACTTATATGTGATAATGCCTATTGGGTAGAAGGACTAAAGCATAATTTTTTAAGTGTGGCACAACTACTCAATAATGGATTCAAAGTAGAATTGACGCATGGTAAAGCAAGACTATTGGATGGCAAAGGAAAGCTGATTGGATCAGCTACTCAAACTAAAGGTAACTTGTTCTATCTTGAACTAGGTGAATGTTCATGTTTCATTGCTCAAGTAGAAGAAAGTTGGTTATGGCATAAAAGGTTGTGTCATGTAAATTTTGATAATTTGGTAAAAATAAGCAAATTCAAGAAAGTAAGAGGCATTCCTAACATAAAAAAACCTGAGGTCAGTCTATGCAAAAATTGTCAGATTGGAAAGATGGGAAAGACTAGTTTTAAAAGTAAAAACTATCAGTCTGAAGATATATTAAAAATTGTGCATACTGATTTATGTGGACCCATTGGAATTGAAAGCTATACTAGAGAAAAATTCTTCATTCTTTTTGTTGATGATTACTCAAGAATGATGACAGTCATGTATCTAAGAAACAAATCAGAAGCATTTGAAAAGTTTAGATGGCATTTGGCCAGAGTAGAAAAGGAAATAGGGAAATGATTAAAATACTTGAGGTCTAACAGAGGTGGAGAATTCATTTCACATGAGTTTAATAACTTTTGCATTGAAAGAGGAATCAAAAGATAGGTATCAGCCCCTGGAACACCCCAGCAAAATGGAATAGCTGAAAGAAGAAATAGATCCATCATGGATTGTGCAAGAACTTTAATGATTGAAAAGAGCATTGCTATCAAATACAGGAAGGAAGCTATCAGCACTGCAGTTTATACCTTGAACTGAGTACAACTGAAGAAAGACTCATTCAAAACCCCCTATGAGTTATGGTATGGCTATAAACCTAATATAAGTTACCTTAAAGTATTTGGAAATAAATGTTACATTTTGAAATAATCTAGAAAAGGAAAATTTGATGTGAAAGGTGATGAAGGTATATTCTTTGGATACTCATGCAAAAGTAAGGCATATAGATGTTTGAACTTGTCTACTCACAAAGTCATAGAAAGTGCACATGTGAAAGTTGATGAGTTTGCAGAAAGGACTGAAGAAGAAAGCAAAAGGGAACCAGAAGATTATAAAAGGTTTGTCTTCAGTGAACCTGATACAGTACCAGTTACAACAAAGAATCAAGAAACTTCTACTCCCGATTCATCTGTAACTGAGTTACAGGAAGTTCAAACCGAGCCACAGCAAACCAAGTTAAATTTAGTGTCTACCGAGCAAGTGTCTATCGAGCAAGTATCTACCGAGCCAGAAAAGATAGAACCTAAAGTTGAAATGCAAGAAGATAATAATGAAATCCATTCAAAAGGCAAGGAACCTATATTAGATAAGTATGTCAGGAGACATCATTCAACAAATCAGATCATTGGAGATAAATTTTTAGGAACCATGACAAGAAATAAGTTGAAAGGTACTTGTTTACTTGCTAATTTTGAACCTAGAAATGTCAAAGATGCATTGGAAAATGATAGTTGGATTGAGGCTATGAATGAAGAGATAGAGAAAATAGAGAAAAATAAGACATGGACTCTTGTACCCAGGCCTAAAGATAAAAATGTGATTGAAACCAAGTGGGTATTCAGAAACAAGTTGGATAAAGATGGTAAGGTATCAAGAAACAAAGCTAGACTAGTATGCAAAGGATATGCTCAAGAAGAAGGAATAGACTATGGAGAAAGTTTTGCTCCTTTTGCAACATTGGAAGGAGTCAGAACCTTACTAGCATGTGCTACTCACAAAGGATTCAAAGTTTATCAGATGGATGTCAAGTCAGTATTCCTCAATGGTATACTGGATGAAGAGGTTTACATTGAACAACCTGAAAGTTTTATTGATCTAGATAAGAAGAACATGGTCTAAAACAAGGCATTGTACAGTCTAAAACAAGCCCCTAGAGCATGGTATGAAAGATTGCACAACTATCTTATTCAGATTGGTTTTCAAAGAACTAATGATAACAGTAGCTTGTATATTAAGGAAAGACCAGATAATAAGATTGTCTTGGCAAAAATATTTGTAGATGATACTATTTTCACAGGGAATGATGATCTGTGCAAAGAATTCTCAGAACAAATGAACAAGGAATTTGAAATGTCTATGTTTGGTGAGATCAAATTCTTTGTTGGTCTTCAAATTCAACAGAATAAAAATGGTATCTACATTACTCAATCAAAATATATCAAGGAGATATTGAAAAAGTTTGGAATGGAAAATTGTAAACTAGTTGGGACTCCTATGTGTATCGGATTAAAACTTACCAAGGAAGATGAATCAAAAGATGTAGATCAAACATTGTATAGATCTATGATTGGAAAGTTGCAGTATGTAGTTCATACTAGGCCAGATATTGCCCTTGCAGTTGGTATTGTAGCAAGATTTTCAGCAAAACCAAGAGAAAATCACATGATGGCAATCAAAAGAATAATAAGATATTTGAAAGGAACTAAAGAGTATGGTTTATGGTATAATTTTGGAGGAAATTTGGATTTGAAAGTTTTTACAAATGCTGATTGGGTAGGAAACCTTGATGACAGAAAAAGTACAAGTGGAGGTGCATTCTTTCCTGGAAAGAGGTTGCTTTCTTAGACAAGCCAAAATCAAAATTGTACATCTCAATCTACAGCAGAGGCAGAGTATATTGCTACATCAGTAAACTATTCTAATATTGTTTGGTTTAAATAGTTGTTGGAAGGCATGAAGATGGAAATCAAAGAACTAGTTGTTATGTTCTATGATAATACAAGTGCAATCAACATATCTAAGAATCCAGTGATGCATTCCAAAACCAAGCACATTGCAATAAAATATCATTTTGTCAGAGAATTGGTGCAAAATAAGGAGATTAGATTGGAATATGTTCATACAAACGAACAAATTGCTGACATATTCACAAAATCATTACCTAAGGATGCATTCTTATATCTAAGAGGTAAGTTAGGGGTCACTCCCCTATCTGAAGTTCACTAAAATAAAGTTTTAGTGATGCATCAACTCATACCAGATTGAAGATCTATCAATCGATGCAGCATAACTAGGAAATATTGCATATGAATAAGTACTAAAGGTACACTGAAATTCATTTGAGTTGAGTTGTCTTTGGCATGTGTTGTCAAAGACGGAGAGTTTTACTGTCATATCTCTCTAAAATTTGTTCAAAATATAAAGAGTTTGCTATGTAATTCCTTCACAGAGGCAGATTACTGTAAGAGGGAGAGTTTTCTATCTTAGAGGGAGAATTTTTATGTTGACATGTTGTGTTGCCATATAAGAGAATGACTTGTTTTCAAATTTCTTTTTTGCAATGACATGTTGTGTTGCCATCAATGCCAAAGAGGGAGATTGTTGGATACAATTGTTAATTGTGTACTGTCTTTGATGTTACACAAATGTCATATTAGCCATCAGATAGAGTCTACCAAGCTTAGACGATCAGCAAAGCAATTTACACTATCTACCAAACATTCCTGAACATTACATAGTAAGTTAGCCCTTACCGAGCTCACTCGAGCATCAAAGGATCTTGTAGCAAAAAGTTAATGTTAACCGAGCTCCCAAAGTTAACAAAGGGAAAGTCAATGTTTATCGAGTTCAATGTCTACTGAGCTCACTCGGTAAGCGAAGGAAGGTTAGCTTTTATCGAGCTCACTCGGTAAGCAAAGGAAGGTTAGCTTTTGCCGAGCTCACTCGATAAGCAAAGGAAGGTCAGTATTTATCGAGTTAACTCGATCTCTGAAGGAAGTTGCAAGGTTTGTAGTGTCTACCGAGCTTCACTTGATTAACACTAGGGACACCATTCTGGAGCAGTGGTCACTGAGCTAGGTCGGGCAACGAAGAATTTTATTTTTCTAAAGAATTAAGTTTAATTTTTTTGTGCAGCTGACTGATTTAATGTTTTTCAGTTGTTGTAACTTGTAATTGAGCCGACTTGACAATCTATAAGGTATATATTAAAGGTCAAGATGTGAATTCATAAGATGTAAGAGTGTGGATGAATAAGAGCGTGAATGTATGGATATGGAATGAACGAATATTAAATATATGAGCAAATGTTGAAGAAGGATTAGATATGCTTATGGAGCTACAAAGTTGTACTCGATCAGTGAGGATCTAGTGAAGCAGAATAGAGATCTGTATTCAGCAAAGATAAGTTGCATATATTTCAGATCACTTCATTGTTGGTTTATAATCATTGTAACACTAATTCAAAACCTCTTAACAGAGTTGGTTTGACAGCCATTTTGTAAATCCTCTAACAAGGTGACAATTCAATTGAATTGTTTTAAAGACCTCTGACAAGGCCACTTCTAACAAGGTGATTAAATCCTCTAACAGGGTCACACCTAACAGTGTGTTTTGTAACCTTTAATAGGGTTGGCTCCTAACAGGGCTCACTTTAGAAGAGTGAAAATTGGTAACTAGTTACTTGGTGGTTTTTCCCAAATTAGGTTTCCACATTAAATCTAGTGTCTCTTGTGTTCATGTTATTTCTTTATGCATGCATGTTAATCACTTTAAATGCTCAATAAGTTAACAGAACATCTATCAAGTTTTAGCATTCATTTGTGTGGTTACTGAGTATCAGCAGCAACTATATTTTAAGACATCTTAGGATCTATGGATTTATTTTTCTGGTAACTGATTCACCCCTCCCCTCACAGGTACTCCATCTCTATTTTCCAACAATGTGTTTATTTTCATGCATGTGATAGCTTAGATTTACACATTACAACAAGCTTACTCATAGAAGTTTTACATGCACAAGACAATTGGTGAATGTGTGAATAAATTGTTGAAAAGTAAAAGTGCTTAATATTCTGATTCACCTAGCCAATAGTGGCATGTTGTAATGGTTAAGTTATTGAGTTGTTATCCTTGCTATCAAGGTTCAAATATAATGGGGATGAGGTCCCCCATTTGTGGCCTCACTGGTTCATAGCTCCAGATCAAAGAATTTACCCCTCTTTAAATATATATATTTTGATTCACCCCCCACCCTACCCTTCAGTATCTTGTTATCTAGTTTATACTTCCATCAATGAATAACTTCACTAGTTCATCTTGTTATCTCTCTTTTCAAATCCTCTTCATCAATCAGCTAATTTGGAACTCTACATTGTAAGAAAATTTCCCTCTAGTAGGTTTGAAATCAATGACAACAAAACAATTGTTCCAATTGTAGTTTTCAACAATCTCGCTTTTTGGCATTGATGACAACACCTCTAGTTATCATCCAAAAGCAAAAGAGATTCTTTGTGATTTATCATTCAGAGCTCCCTCTATGATTGATATAGATTTTCATTAATATCCATAATTTCATTATGATTGTCATCTTGCATTCACTTATACTTCTCCCTCTATGATACCAATTATATAATATTCAATGCCAACACCAATTTTAATACCAACTATATTGGCTCCCTCTTTCACATCTCTTCTTGTGATTCAACATCTAACTCTGATTGTATTCTCCTTTTGGTATGCAGCTTGTATAGTAACTACATAATGTAGACACCCAAAAATGGACAAACTTGTGAGTTTACATTTAACGCACTAATTTTTCTTCTATTAATTAATTAAACATTGATTAATCAGCTTTAGTCCTCTATAATGAATCTTTGCATCATTTAATCATCTTGGATATTAATTAAATAATTAAACCTATTTAATTAATAAACCTTTAATAAATGACTTCTTATTAGTTAATTAAACTCAATTTCTAATTTCTCATAACTTGAATAATTATTTAAATTAACTAATGTATTCCTCTTTATTAAATTGAATTCTAAACTTAATTTCATCTAAAATTCAACTTCTATCAATTTTTGGTTAATTTTCATTTAATTTCAATAAATTCTATATTTCTAATTTAATTAAATTTTTTAATTTAGTTAAATATTATAAGATCTAAACAAACAATTTTATGAGGAATTGTGATTTCTAAAAATTGGAAAATCCTCTTAAACTGAAAAAAATCATTTTTCTAGAAAACCAAAAATCAAAATACATATTAATGTTTTCATTTTTCAATTTTTGGAAATTTTATCTCTCCAAAAAAAGAAAATATCTCAGATTTTATCCTCTTTCTTTTTCATTTTAAAATTGGAAAATTTATAATTATTTCTCTTGTCTCTTTCATCCTCTCTTGTTGATCATAATTTTTCCATGATCTCAACCATTTGTTGATTTCCAAAAAATCTATATAAACAACCCTCATATCTCACTTAATCGTTACTCATTCTCGCATTAAACTTCTATCAATTTTCTATCATCTTGCTATTGTTTCAAATCATATATTTTATCATATTTCTCAGAGCTCAGAGTCTAAGTGCTGCCAAAATCATAGCTAAGCGCACACTTCATATGATCAAAGAGAAGAAACAGAAGTTGGAAGTATTTGATTGGTTTGTAAGTTTTATTGTGTTTTTTCCAATTATTTAGTGCTTCTTATTTTGTTATTCATAGGCTCATATTGATTATTTTGATTTAATCTATTTTATTAGATTATCCAGTGCTACTAACTCTCATTTCTTCAGTGTGGAGATTTAAGCCTATACATTTTGGTGAACCTGACATGAATCTAACAACCCCAGTAGGACCAAATTATAACATTTTAAAGATTTTTTCATAGCTCTAAAAATACTCAATACTTTGGTGTAAAATTATTTTTACAAGTTTCTGCAAATGTAAGGGGACTACAAAAGAAAAAAAATCAAAAAAAAATTATTTTTAAAATAATTTTTTAATTTTTTTTCATAAAAAAATTAATTCTAGGCACAAATTAGAGAATATTTATGAATTTCTTACATTTATGGAAAGGTCTTACAATTATATAGGGGGTCTATTCTCCATGATTTTCTTTTTAATGAAAAATAGTAGCCGAAAAAAATAGATCTTTGAAAACTAGTATGATTTGTTAAATCAGGTCCCTAGGCTACAAATGGGCATAAATTTCAAAAATTCTTACATTTTTGGAAAGCTAACTGATTTTCAATAGGGTTTTCTTATTTTCACTTCTATTTTTTTGGACCAGCAATATATCAAAAACTTATATCTTTATGACTAGGTTGAAAATCATTAAAAATCACACCAAATATGCGGCAAAATATCAATCTATGTGCTTGTCCTTTCTAAAATTCATTGGTTTTTATTTCATATTTATATCCTTCACTTTTCTGGTCTTTTTTTCGACTAATATTTGCAAAATCCTTTGTGAATACTAAGGATTTGAACGATTGCCCAAGTATGTGCAAAAAATAAAACAATCCCAAAAATGCGCCTATGCTTGCCTAGCTTCGGATCAGGTAGGCCTCAAAATTTTATGTGTCATTTCATTATGGAATTTTTAAGTTCATGATCTAATCAATCACTTTTCCTTCTAAGGGATGAACAAAGATTAAAATTAAAGCCTTTTTTTTTCCAATAGATAAGGCTTGGAAAGAACAACCATGTTTGTTGTATTTGGGGGCTAAAAGTAGTAGAGATATGCTCTCATCCTTTTGGATGATCACACTCCTTGACCTACTCTTAGTTTCATTTCATTTCTTTTAGTAGGTGGCATAAAACCTTAGGGGCAATACCTCCCAATACTTTCCTTAACAAGGTCAATTATAGGGAAAGCCAAGAGTGGGAACAACTACTTTAACTGTAGTATTTTGACAAAGAGCATGTAATACCCTTCCTCTAATAGTCCTCACAAATTGCACAAAACCTCCCTGGTGTTGGTGGAAAGCTCTCACAAGAGAGGTAAAAATAGACTCTTTGAACATGAATCCTAACTAGATCCTTATTTATTAGAAACCACCTTTTTGGCCATGTCCAAACCAAGTTGTCCTTAGGTAGACTTCTTGGTATCTATTCTTGCATGAGGCTTGTGGAAAAAATCTAGAAGATACATTCAATGTTTATCTCTTAGAATTATTGATTGGAGTGAGTGTTGTGCTTGTTTTTTTTTTGTTGAACTAAAAATTTCATGTTTTGAGTATCATCAAACAACCTTTAAATCATATATCAAGTTTCGCTATCAAAGATCCAAGGTCCTTAGAACTAGGAGATCACAATTAAAACATCAACAATCCTAAACAATAGAGACTTAGTTGTATCTATCAGACATCCAAAGACTTCAATTAAAAAGACACTTTAACAATTCAATCACTATAACAACAATTTGAATCACACTCCAAACATTTCAAATCAATATCAAGATGTCTCTTACATACCCTTTTGGTTAGAGACCACTCATTAGATATCAAATAAGGAATAACCCAGATGACATGTACTATAATTCATTTCCCACCTACATTGAGGAAAAGGATATTGATTATTATTATGACATAAACCCTTTTGTCTATTCAAAAAGTTTCCTCAAGATGATGCAAAAATAATGGGAAAATGGTATCATAATGCAATAAATTCAAGAAATTTGAACGTAGATAGATGATCTTAAAATTTAAAGGCAACCAAAGTCTTACAGCATCAAGGGCATATATCCCTACCCTAATAATCAATCAATAAACATGCCTCTAATCAAATCACATGTCAATGAACATCAATGTACTTAAAAAAATCTACTATAATGGATTTCTAAAATAAATAAAATTGAAAATATGTCATCCTTTGCACATCAATCAAGCATGATCAAGAAGAAACTTTTTGTACCACATGTTCAAGCATTAGATGCTTTACAAAATGCAAATATCAATGTGGAATCATCAACAAGATTTCCCAACCAACAAAAATCCCAATCTAGTCCTTTCAATCATTTGTGCCAAAAAATGGTTGATAATTATCTAATTACTATTCAAGAGAATCATAATCATCTACCCATATCTAGCAATAGAACATATACCTCCCATGATGAAACTTTCCTTCAAGAAGCCTCCATAATTCCCCCTATTCCTCCATCTCCTAAAATGTCACAAGAGGAATCTATTCCATTTCCAACAAATGATATATCTAGTAGTTAGACATTTTGAGGTCTATCCACAATGAACTTCCAAGTTAATCCCTTTCATGATGTGATTCCCTTATACAACTCAACTATCCTAGATCCAATGCCACCATATGCTCCATTCCCAGAAAAATCCATCTTAGAAAATCCCATTCAAATCCCTTCTCCCTCATATCAAAATATTGAACGCTTCCAATAATTAACCTTTCATACCCCATGTCAAGAGAATAATCAAAAGCATGAAGTAAAAAGTCCTAAAACAAATCAAGATCAAGATCCCAATAATCATTGTAACTATCCAAATTTTTACCAAGAACCTATCTTTTTGGAGTCTTGTGAAGATTCTACCATCCATGTCCATCTTATCCAAGATTATCCTCTTCCATATCAAGAGAAAAATGTCATTCCCAATTTTATAGACCTTCCACTTCATATTCTTAAGAAATATCATGATTTTAATCTATACTTCCAAATGATTACATTGATAGTCAAGAGAAAACTACCTTTAAAATGGAGTCCAATGACCACCTTCCAAGTCAAGATCAAAGTATCCTTTCACTTTCATGTCCACCACAAGATCCCATCATCTCTCCAAATCCTCCTCATGATCCTACCATTTCTTCATCTCCTTGTCCTAATCCTCCATACCCTATACACAATCTTATCCTCCTAAATAATCCATTCATTACTCCTATTCCATCACATTATCTCATTAGTCCTCCTAAACCCCCTCATGGTCCAAGAAATTTGTGCAAGTTGTTCATGAACTCCATACATGTCAAATAAGTTCATCCACTTCCATGCAATCTAGTCTATTTCACGATCCTTTTTTTTTTTTTTTTTCCATATCATATCCACCTCAAAAGGGACTTTTATCTTATAGCAAGTATCGCACTAGTAAAAAGCATTATCAAGTCAAAGGGTTAAACCTCAATGGAAAATATATATCAAAACCCTTCCATATCAAAGAAAGTTCAAATGATCATGGTCTCAGCTAAAAATCTCATTCTAAAGGTGTTGGTATCCCTTCCAAATCCAAATTCAAATGTATACCTTCCCCTTCATCCCTTCCATCCATCTTAGGCCCATATAGTCCTCCATCCACTAGCTCACAATACACTTATCCTTTCCTAAATAAAGGTCAACAAAGGCACACATCTTGGATAACCTTCCACCCATCCAAGAATAGTACATACATTTTTTATCCATCCATAAATCCTAATACCTTGGGAAGCAACTTGAACTCCAAGAATTTAAAAAGAAAAAGTCCAAAAATCCACATCAATCAAAGAATCAACATGTCCAATCTAATCTACATGTTTTTCAAAATATATAAAAATAATAATCCAAAAGGTCAAAATTGCACATTGAACAAAAAGAAATATCAAAGACAATTTGTGTTCCTAAATCCCTTGTTGAGGCAATATATTCTAAAGGATCACAAAGAAAATAAAATTTAAGAACCATGTAGATTCCCAAGTATCTCATAAAAGACTTCCATACTAAAGAAAAATCAAAGTTGGCATTCAAGATTCCCAAGGCCTCCTCAAATGTACAATCCAAACAACTTCCATCTACTTCCAAATCTATCTTGGGTCTTGTTGACACAAAATTCTGCACCCTTGCTTGAGGTATGACCCTCGAGCAACCTCATGTAATATGGAAAAAACCTCTAAGTGTGGGACTTGCATTCTAAATTTGAATCTCTAGAGAAGGTCAACTTCCTTACAATCAGGATGCACCTAAATACACTTTGAAGGAAAAGGGAGAAGGTGATGCAAGAAATCAAACTACCTAATATAATCTAAAGGGAGTGATGCACTAGGATTGAAACTATGGTTATAACTTTCTCGAGAAATGCACAAAACATGAATAAAAAGCCCCAAGTACACAAATCTCAATTCTATTTGTCTCCCAAGACCTACATATAGGTCAAAAATAATGGTCTGATACAAGGAAAATAACTTTCACAATGTAGCATTCATGAATGCTACATTTAGTTGTATGGGTAGATGGCTAACCAAAGTGGCGAAAGAAAGGAACTATATTGAATAAGCATGGAGAACACTAGAATTAGTTGTAGATGATCCAAAAGATTAATTTTCCATTAAAGAGTTGTATCACATCATGTTCTCAATGTGCTAGGTTAGCCAAATCAGATTTGTCAACTAAAGTCAATCATCTAACCTGCCAAGTAGCCCAATGTCCTTGAAGTGTCTCACCACCTTGTCCAGTCTTTTATCTTATGTTGACCCTATATCTTTGCCAATGTTTGTGGCTTCGCAACCTACTTTCCAATTAACATAGTGCAAGGCAGGAGAATCCCCAAAGGAGATGTCCTAGCCCCTAGCTATAAAACTATAGAGAAAAAACATAGCACCAAGAAATAATAATGCAAGATCTGATACCAAATCACAACTCTTTATTTATAAAATAATATATAACTGATTACATGCAATGTGTTGAGCTGTAAGGCCTTCTTAGTTATGGCCAAATACAAAGAAAGTAATAGTTTTGTAAGATCCAATCAAACCCTAACTAGTCTAGATCCACACTCTGGTAGAAACCCTCAAGGAAGATCTCAACTTGTGCTTGCAAGACCACCAAGAAATCCCCTTGTTTTCCAAGCTATAGCTACTACCCCTTCTCCAAATTTGCTTTTCAAGATCTTCCTCTTCTCCATGATGGATGAATAATGACTAAACACTTCCCCACAACCCCTACTTATACCAATGTAATCCAAAAGTCAGCCCAAAACATAAATTAAATATAAATACATAAATTAAATGACACAAGTCAGCCAACAATAGCAATTAAATGCCCAAATTTGATATCTTAGTAAAATTGTGATATCTCCTAGCTCCAAATAAATTGTAACTTGTTCTTTGAACTGTAGTTAGTAGTCTAGGCCCTCTTAAATCTTTGAAATTTTCATCCTCTAACTCATTTTAAAAAATTAGTTACATGGCTTGCAACAGGCACCAAATTCCTAAGCAAGCTCAAGCTCCTCCCAAATCATGCCGAGCAACCAAAGACCATGCCGAGTAACCAAAGACCATGCCAAGAAACCATAGACTATGTTGAGAAACCAAGGACCATGCTAAGAAACCAAAGACCATGTTGAGATCCAAGACCATGCTGAGCTCCATAGACCATGCTGAGTTCCCAGTGTATGCAGAGCACTGGTACCTGCCAAGCTCCACAACAATTAACCAAAATCCCTCCACACATGCAAGATTGCAAGTGAACCCAAGATGCTCCTAAATTAGACACATTAGGTTCAAAAAGATGTTCTTGTAATTAGAAGAAAATCTTTTGAATATCGTACATAAATCCCAAATTGGTTCTTCACATACATGTCCTCCAAGTCTTCAACTTGCACACTCTTTCCCCTATTTATTTTTTTCTTCTTCACATCCACCATAGGTGTTCCATAGGTATTATTTCCATGTTGATCTCCAACCTTCTCAAAATCTACCAACTCAACTTGGCTACCAATACTCAAGTTCCTCCTACTGAGCTCTTCATTCTGCAAAGGAATTAGGGAAAACTTCCTACCACCTTTCTCAACAGTAAAAACATTCCTAACACAATCATGCATAGCCCTGCAATCATACTACCAAGGTCTACCAAGAAACACATGAAAATTGTTCATATCCACAATATCACACAACACTTGATCCTTATACTACCCAATTTTGAAATCAATAAGACATTGCTCCCTCACTTCCAAAGCATGCTCAACTTGCAACAAGCCAATCCTATAAGGATAAGGATGTCTCATTCTCTTCAAACCAAGTTTTTGAACCATCTCTTTAGCAACAAGGTTATCATTACTACAACCATCCACAATCACTTTGCAAACTTTAATACTAGACTTACAATGAGCTTTGAACAAACTAGTCCTCTAACCAGAATCCAATGTCCTCTCACCAATCAATACTCACCGAGCCAAAAAAATTTCTCCTTGCTCAGGTTGATTGTTCTAGACTTCAACCTCATTCACAATAGCAGCTATCCTACCAATTGGACATTCAAAAGATCTATGCCCTTCTTGACCACACTAGAAACAATTAGCTCTGAACCCACCTCCACTTGTCCTTCTCTATTCAACAAGTTTTGGTTCAACTTCTACTTTTTGTTTAGCTTGTGCTAAACTATCTTGCTTTTCCTTCCCTTGGGAACTACCTTGATTCTTCCTCTTTAGCTTCTCCTTTGCTCTCAAAGCATACTAATAAGCATCCTTAACTAAAGAAATATTTATCATACGAACCTCATCCTAAATATTGAATCTCAAACCATTAATCTATTGAGCTACCTTCTCTTTTGACAATTCTCGATGCCCAGACCAAATAGTCAACTTGTAGAATTCCTCTGTATAATCTTTCACAGTCATATCCTTCTCCTTCAGATTCTGCAACTTCTTAAACAACTCAAGTTCATAATCAGCAAGAATTAACTTAGCCTTCAACTTAATCACCATCAACCTACATCTAGTTATCTCCATTTAACCTTCCTCTTCTCTATCTCTTTGTAGTTCTTTCCACCAAAGAGCAGCATGTCCCTTCAGCTTGGTTTATGCCAACCTTACTCTAAGTGGATCCTCAATATCCTCAAGCTTAAAGTAGTCTTCCAATTCACCAATCTAATCAATCAAGTCTTCAGGATTCAAAGTGCTAGAAAAATTAGAAACCTCCATCTTATGCTTCAGCTTCAACTGAGATCCAGGTTGAGCAAACTGACCAGCCCTAATTCCAATAGGTCTCTCCATATCCTCACCACTAGATCCAAAAACTTCAAAATCTTCATAAACTTCCTCATAACTATCTTTAGTACCCACATGCCTAGGTACACCACCTAAAGCACTCACAATTTCAGCAATCATGTCACTCTTCATTGAAGCTATATGAGATCTGAACTCTACTCTAACATCCTCCATCTTAGATTTAAAATCCGTTTTAACCTTCTCTAAAATTTGTTCTTCAATAGCATTAGTATGATCAACAATTTCCCTAGGGTCCAATCTTTTTGGAGGCATCTTCCAAAATTTTAGCAAACCCTAAGTAACAAATCCATTGAGCAAAAGATCAATGAGCTGCAAGATCAACCTTTGCCAACCCAATTGCTGGTGCAAACTACCTTAGCTTCAGTGATCTGTCTACACACTCAGGAACAACCTTCGCTCTGGTACCACTTGGCACAGTGCAAGGTAGGAAAATCCCTAAAGGAGATGTCCTAGCCCCCAGCTATGCAACCACATAGTGGAAACATAACACCAACAAATAATAATGCAAGATCTGATACCAAATCACAACTCTTTATTTACAAAATAATATATAACTTATTACATGCAATGTGTCAGGCTGTATGGCCTTCCTAGTTACGGCCAAATACAAAGCAAGTAATAGTTCTACAAGATCCCTCAAGATCCAATCAAACCCTAGCTAGTCTAGATCTGCACTCTAGTAGAAACCCTCAAGGAAAATCTCAACTTGTGCTCGCAAGCCCACCAAGCAATCCCCTTGTTTTCCAAGCTGCAACTACTAGCTCTTCTCCAATTTCACTCTTCAAGCTCCTCCTCTTCTCCATGATGGATGAATAATGACTAAACACTTCCCCACAACCCCTACTTATACCAATGTAAGCCACAAGTCAGCCTAGAACACATATTAAATGAAAATACATAAATTAAATGCCACAAGTCAGCCAACATCAGCAATTAAATGCCCAAATTTGATGTCTTAGTAAAATTGTGATATCTCCAAGCTCTAAATGAATTATAACTCATGCTTTGAACCATAGTTATTACTCTAGGCCCTGTTAAATCTCAAAAAATTGCATCCTCTAAATAATTTTGAAAAATTAGTTACACAACCTACAGTAGGCACCAAATTCCTAAGCAAGGTTGAGCTCCTCCTAGACCATGCCAAGCAACCAAAGACCCTGCCAAGTAACCAAAGACCATGTCAAGTTCCAAGACCATGATGAGCAACCATAGACTATGCTAAGAAACCAAGGACTACGTTGCCAAAGACCATGCCAAGCTCCAAGACTATGATGAGCTCCATAGACCATGCCAAGTTCCCAAACCACACCGAGCTCCTAGTGTATGCCAAGCACCAATACCTACCAAGCTCCACAACAATTAACCAAAATCCCTACACACATGCAGGATTGCAAGAAATCAAAAGATGCTCCTACATCACCAATCTAATTGTCTAACCTCACAAATTCATGACTAGCCATTATCTCATACTTATCATTGTGTCACAACCTATTTCTACGTTACGTTTTAACTGTTGTGACCCAGTGACTTCCATGATCATTGATTCACAGTCAATTTATGCTATAGCATCTAAAACCAATGACCAAGTGAACACATTGCATTCGTTGTTCCTAATTACTTCCACCCATTCATGGCTTTCTTTCACTTTATTCTCTTAACTATTTTGACATAGTGACTACCTCATTTTTTGTTGATCAATGCTTCGTGGTCTCATTTCCACTTTATCTTTTAACTATTGCAACCCAACGATAATTGAGAACCTAACTTCTTGTGCTTCCTTTTGCATAGTCATGACTTAAAGTTTAATTGTATCTTGGATACCTACGACCATATGAGGACAAGGCTTTGATTGTGACCACCCAACCAGCACTATAATTTTCTTCTTTCATCTAACCACTCTGACCATATGAAGCTATGAAATTAGTTGCCATCATAGTGTTACAACTCAAACATTAACCCTGATCTCTAACCCTGTGAACAAGCCATCAAAGAAACTATTGTGTCATAGTCTTAACCAAGGTTTGACCTTAACTCTATACAACTGTGTCAAAAAAAAGGATTTCCACTTCATAGCTCTGACTATGGTTAGTTGTTAACTGTACACGACCATGTGAAAGCATTAGATTTGACTAGGTTGTTGACTGTTGCATGGTCACAACTTAATCTTTCAAAACTCATCAATGGAGATGAATTGATCCAACTGGTATGCTTTCATTCGATGAAAAACTCCTTCAAATTTGAGCCTTATGATGTGGTGACTGAAGGATTGCAAAAGTGCTTGGCCCAACATGACATATGTCCTTCTGTCACATGCTTGTGACCTTAACTCTAATTTTGGATTTTAACCCTGTGAACATGTGCATAAGAGCAATTCACAACTTCATAGCCCTAACCCTAAGTTCAACCTAACTCCCTATAATGAAGTGACCAAAGGAATTTTACAAGCTTCCAAACTACATTTTAATGTTATCACTTTGTCTTGCAAAGTTGCCCTAACAACTAAGATAACCACATCGCACATCCATAGTTCATATCGCAATTAAGCCATAACTGATTGCGACCAAGTGATAAAGGGAAGCCACATGGTCATGACTTGAAATATTCATGAGGAAATAACATGAAAATATAAAACACTTTGAGGACTTAGGAAAAAAAGGAAAAATCAAAGATTTTATGTATCCCTATTATGCATGCATGGTAAATACATTTGAAAAGTCAAATTTGAACATTGGTCATGGCTGCCACCTTGAATAATTGGATCTTTGGAAGGGTGGAAAAAATGGTTAATAGGTCCTTATCCCTCAAAATCAAAATACACATTCACTTACCCATAAAATCTAAAATTCATGGTGATTCATCCATCAAATCTAAAATCTCATTTTCCTTCATCTTGTCATCACCATTCAAGATGTGTGCCAAAGTTGACCTTGTCACCCTTTCCATCTACTCTTACTCAAGTTTGTCAATACCCCATCTATTATCCAAATCCTATTCTCCTACATTCCATCCATCCTATCCAATTATTTTCATAAACCTTATCCAATTTCATCTAACCATCTATTACATCTCCTTTTTCCTTTACCCTGCCAACATCTTTGAGCTTTAAGAGCATTATAAAAGGAAACAAAGCCTGATTCCTACTTCTATATCTTACTATGTGTCTACCTTCTTCCCATTAAAAAATTCAAAAAAATTCCAAAAAAAAGAAAAAAATCAAGAGAAATAATTTTGTTTGATAGTGAAAACCTAGCAAACAAGCACTTTGGATAAGTACCATGATGAAAACCTAACAAATAGGCATCATGTGTAAGTTATCAACTTCTTGTATTCCATATTTGGGGATGAATTTTGTCCATTTTTTCATATCATATCACATCCCTTTCATTTCCTCCTTTGTCCTATGTCTCCCATATCCATTATCCTATTAGCATCCATAATCCTCTTTTTTCCAACTTTGATCTTGATAAGGTTATTGATATCCCTACGAGCATCCTTTTGGTCCATATTCCTTATCATATCCACATCCCTTTGATCCATGTCCCTTATCCTATTCATATTCTTTTTGTCCATATTTCCTATCTTATTAAAACCTTTTATCCTTGTCCCTTACCCTTGATCCCGCTTTCCCTATTCACATCTTATCAATATCCTATCCAAATCCCTCTCTTGATCTTGATAGAAAAATAAGAGGACATAATATTGAAAATATGTTTTTGAAATCCTCTTAATATGTCCATTCCTACATTCTATGCCAATCAAAACACCATATCATTACCCTATCTTGTCAAAAATATCCAATCTTATCTTGTGGATAGTCCTCAACATCCAAACATCTTGAGGTATTCTAAGTAACCTTCATCCTCCATCCATCTACCAGTCCATCCATCAATCCCTTTCCTTGCTAGACATTGGGGGCAGTCATAAAGTCTTTAAAATCATCAAAAACTTTAAATACAAGTCTTCAAAATATTCAAAAAATGTCCTATGAAAATTCTTCTAAAACATTCAAAAAAAATTCATGAAATAATTGATCAAAAATATCATATATGATCCTGGAAAAAACTCCAAAATAAATCAAAACAAATCAAAAATAAATTTGTAATAAAATATCTCTGCATCATGATGAGAAACAAAATGTGATAATCAAACATCAAACCAAATCAAACAATGAGCTTCATACATCAACAATGGACTCATGAGACACAACAATCAATCAACATAGACATCACATCAATCCAATTAATGATCAGTAAGGTTTTTGACAAAGTCCTTTATGTCAGTTTATTATTGATTTATTTTTCATGATTATGTTCCTATGCTCCTCAAGGATACCATTTAGTGGTGAGAGAGGCTATGTTTGTTCATAATCTTGTTGTCCTTTGTTTTCTATTTGTGGAGTATTTCAATTAAATTCTAGAGCAAGGACGATGTAGCCTGTGAATGTGATAAGAACTATCATGCATATGGCAGCTACACACACTCGTGATCTGAGATAACCTAGAATGATAACGAAACATTCCTTGTTTATTTTCTGCTTGTAATCAGAGATAGTATTGATATTTAGATGGTCAATATCTAAGTGCACTTATATCTCTTTCTTTTCAATAAAGCTTGATGATGAAAACCTATGAAAAATCAATCAATCAATTTGTCAAAATCCAAATCTTGTTATCAACTTAAATTATTCAATTATCATATGTCTTATACAAGATGTATCTTTCTTGAAACTAGACATTGTTGCTTGTCTTATATAGGGTGTATCTTCTCTGAAACCAGACATTATTGCTAGTCTTATATAGAATGAGTCCTTCCTGAAACCATACATGATTCTTATTAAGAAAACTCTATCAATCAAACAATCATCATCATCTAACTAGGTCTTCACTTCTTACTAACTATTTTTCTCTTTCATCATTTTATCTAACATTTCTTATCTTCTATCGAGAGAATATTCATGCCTTTCTTGCACAAATAGTCTCTCGAGTGGGCATATAGTCCACTTCCTATCATTGGGGCAAGCTGGAGCACAACCTAATATAAAATTCTTTGATACAATGCTCACAATCACATTATATCAAAGAGTAGCAAATTTAGAAACCCAAAAATGGACAAACTTGTGAGTTTACATTTAACACACTAATTATTCTTCTACTAATTAAGGGTTCTTAAATCGTTAATTAATCATCTTTATTCCTCTATAATTGAATATTTGCTTCATTTAATCTTCCCTAATATTAATTAAATAATTAAACCTATTTAATTGATAAACCTTTAATTAACTGATTATTATTAGTTAATTAAACTCAATTCTAATTTCCTATAATTTACATAATTATTTAAATTAGCTAATTTATTCCTCTTTATTAAATTTAATTTCATCTCTATTTCAATTTTGATCAATTTCTAATTAATTTCAATTAATTACATATTTCTAATTAAATAAAAAAATTAATTCAATTAAATTTTATAAAATCTAAAAAATCAATTTTATGAGGAATTATGATTTTTGAAAATTAGAATATCCTCATAAACTGAAAAATCTTTTTTCTGAAAATCCAAAATCAGAATACATTTTAATATTTCTATTTTCAATTTTTGAAAACTTTATCTCTCCAAAAATTAAAAATATCTCATATTTTATCCTCTATCCTTATCAGTTTAAAATTAGAAACTTTTCAATTATTTCTCTAATCTCTTTCATTCTCATTTGTTGATCATGATTTTCCAATCGATCTCAACCATTTATTGATTTCCATAAAATCTATATAGACAAACCTCTTATCTCACAATATCATTACTCATTCACGCATTGAACCTTTGTCAGCTTTCTATCATCTTGTTGTCATTTAAAACCATATCTTTTTATCATATTTCTTAGAGCTTAGAGTCTAAGTGTTGCCAAAATTGCAACTAAGTGCACACTTCATACAATCAAAGAGAAGCAACGGAAGCTGGGAATATTTGATAAGTTTGAATTTTTTATTGTATTTTTCCTATAATTTAGTGTTTTTAATTTTCTTTTTCATAGGATCATATTTAGTATTTTGATTTAATCTCTTTTATCATATCAATCAATGCTACTAACTCTCATTTCTTGAGTGTGTAGATTTAAGCCTATACACATACATCTTCTCCCTCATTCTAATATATGATAGTAAATGTACATATTCTCCCTCTTTGACAATAGTGCCAAAGACATCATCCATTAACATACTCACAACATCTTCTCTATGTCACTGTTTGACTAATATTTCAAGATCACATTCTCTTTTGACTTGACTCTTTGTAGTCTCATTTTCTCATGCTTTAGCTCATCTTTTCACAATCTTTAGGCAACTCCTAAAGTGTGATCTCCTGCATCAATTTGTATGATATTTTGATCATAACATTTGATGCAATGCAACATCACTTCTCAACTTTCTTCAAATAGGGGAATGACCCCTAACTTACCTATTAGATACTCATAAGAATCCTTAGGTAATGCTTTAGTGAATATATCAGCTATCTTCTCCTCTATGTTCATGTACTCCTATCTAACATCTTTATCTTGTGCTAGCTCTCTCATACTTGATAAAAAAAAATTTGGTCTTTGTATGCATCATGAGATTATTTGATTTATTTATAGCACTTGTGTTATCACAATATATCACAATCGGCTTAGTAATATCTTCCTTCATACCTTTCAACAATTGCTTGATCTATAGAATGTTTGAGCAATTGACTATTGTAACAACATACTTAGCTTCTACTGTAGATTGAGAAATATAGTTTTGATTCTTGCTTGTCTATGAAATAAGTATCTTGCCTAGAAAGAAAGTGCCTCCACTTATACTCTTTCTATCATCTATGTTTCTAGCCTAATTAGCATCTGTGTAAACTTTTAGCTCAAATTTGTCACTCTTTTTGTACCATAATCCATAGTCTTTTGTTCCTTTCTAATATCTCAATATCCTTTTCAAATCCATCATGTGATTCTCTAGGATTAGTAGAAAATCTAGTAACAATACCAACTACTAATGTAATGTCAAGTCTGCTATGTACAACATATTTACAATTTTCCAATCACTAACTTGTACAATGTTTGATTCACTTCATTAGAATCATCACTCTTATAAAGTTTTTTTCCAATAACCATAGGTGTTCTAACTAGTCTTGACTCTTCCATTCCAAAAGTCTTTAATATCTCCTTGATATACTTTGATTGTGTAATGTAAATACTTTTCTTCATCTGATAAACTTGTAAAGCAACAAAGAACACTGACATATCAAATTATTTCTTCATCTCATTAGCAAATGATTTAAATAGAAAATCATGTCCTCGAAATATGATATCATAAAAAAAAAATCAGCTAATAATATCTTGCTCTCAGATTCATTTTTTAGGTACAAATTTTTATTCTCCTTAGTTCTTGAAATATGAATTTTCACTAAATAATTGGGTAACCTTTAATACCAAGCTCTAGGGGCTTGCTTCAAACCATATAATGCTTTGTTTAATTTACATACCATATTCCTCTTGCTAGGATCAAAAAATCATTAAATTTGATCAATGTTGACTTCTTCTTCTAAGATTCTATTTAGAAATGTAGATTGGATATATCTTGAAACCTTTGTAAGCACCATATGCAGGAAAAGTTCTCACATCTTCCAACCTTGCAACTGGGGTAAATGTTTGTGCATAGTCAACTCCTTGCTCTTGTGCATATCACTTACAAACTAGTCTCATTTTATTCCTTGTGACTTCTCCTTTCTCATTTAGCTTGTTTCTGAATAACCACATGGTTCCAATCACATTCCTTTCCTTTTTCCTGGGTACCAAGGTCCATATATTATTTTTCTTTATTTGGTAAATTTCCTCATTCATTGCCTTAATCCAATCTTCATATTCCAAAAGAATATTTTACAGATTTAGGTTCAACCTCACACAACAAAAATTTATCATTCTTCAACTTACTTCTTCTCAGAACTCCTAAATCTTTTCTTTCAATAATTTGGTCTAGTGTATAGTTCCTCCTTACATACTTTGCTAAGACAAGTTCAGGCTCCTTTCTTCTTCATGGATTTTACTTGATTTTTCTTTTTCATTTCCTTCATGTATCATTGGTTGCAACTCCTCATGGTTTTTCTAATGGTCAATTTCCTCTCTATGATATTTGGCTTTTTCTACTTGTGACTCAAGTCCTATGACCTAATGCATAGTAGCATGTTGATGCTCGACAGAGCTTTTCTGTTGAACCTCGGGAGTGCCTAGTTGCTAATGTTTGGTAGCCTCTTTCTCTAGTTCAAGTAAAGTACTAGGTTCTCCTTCATAGATGTAGACAAAATTTATGTAATCTTTAGGTTCTTTCTTTCATTCCCCTTCATTCATTTCTGCAAATTCATCGACTCTAACATGTGCACTTTCCACAATTGTGTTAGTGTTAGAATTCAAACACTTATATGCCTTGCTTTTAGTGGATTATCCTAGGTGTTGGTGTAAATAAGTATTTATTATTTACACTTTACTTAACTTTACTTAGGTTAATGCATTTTCATATTAGTTTTCATGTAGACACATAGGAGTTTGCATATTCATATGAGTTTTCATGTAGATAACACAGTAGTTTGCACTCCAATTGAGTGCATGTTGTCTAATACATCTCTTTATGAGATACACCTTTGTATTATTATCCTCTCATTGTTGCACATATATTCATGTACAATGGAGGATAATCCACTCTTGGTGGACATGTGCTTAGTTTTTATTCTTATCTCTTGCATGACTCCTAGCCATCTTGATCGCCTTTATATATAAGGCACTTCTATGATGTATTCATCCAAATTGTCTAATTAATCCATTCTCATTTGATCATCTCGTATCTCTCATGTGCTTCTTGATCTTGAAATTTCATTCTTGCCTTAGGAAAATTCTTACATTGTATAAGAGTTGGAGGCAAATTCTGACATGGTATTAAATTCAAAAGAGTGTTTATTGCATAGCCATTGGAGATATTTTTTATAGAACAAGATTGGATCTTGTTGGTGCAAATCATATGTTAGCATCACATTTAGAAAGTCAAAAAACCCCTAAATTGACTTTTTTTTCATCAAAACTAGACAATTTGAGGTGAAATCTAGAGTCATTTGATTTTTAGAGGTGTGGTAGTGGTAATTGAAGAAAAATAATTACAGAGATGATTTTTGAAGACCAATATCTCACTCTTCTGAACTTCTTTTTTCGAGCAATTATTTTGTTTTCGGGTAGAATTTTGTGATCTACACATTACTGTAGGTTGGTCATAATCTCTATTCCTAGATGTTTAAAAAAAGTGCAAATTCCATTTTTTAAGACTTCAAAGGCTTTGTTCGGGCTCATATAGACACATAGGTTTTTTTTTTTGAAAGTGCATAATTTTTGTCTATTTTCCAGATATGCTATTAGTTTGGAGTAATTTTGAGTGGACATAGTACTTTCAACATTTGGTCATTTTTAGCCTTTTTTGACACTTGTAATTATTTAGATCCTTGAGAGATATTGTGTATTGTCTTGTTGAGTTTGATATAGCTTCATATTTTCTATTGTAACCATCAAAATCAAAAGTCCACTTTGGTTCATTTTGACAAGTGGCAATTATACATGCATTAAGTATAAAGTGCCAAAATCATCCAATTTGGGGTGGTTCTTTGATTGAGTTATTTAGGGGGTGTTTTGAGTGTGTGTGCTTCTCTTTATCTTGTGTTCTTTCATTTTGCATTGTGGTTTCTCCTAGATTTCTAGTTTTAACCCCACATAATTATGCCACATGGAAAATTAGAGTATGGAGTAAAATGATGTAAAAAGGTTTAATTGATTATATTGATGGAACCATGGTTGCACCATCTAAACCTAAATAAACTCAATGAATAGAATCATAACAATAAGGTTGCTAATTTTACTTTGAGGAAGTATGTAAATTATGATCTTATCTTCCATATTGATAATTGTAAAAGTATAAAAGAAGCATGGGATAAGTTTCCTATCTTGTATGTAAATGTAGACAAAGCTAGGGGTTTTAATCTTGATGAAAATCTCATGTCATTAGATCCTAAGGAGTTTGACACAATACAAAGACTATATCACAAAGGCACATGAGCTAAGATCAATGGTTAAGGATTGTGGAATTACCATAGAGGATGAAAAATTGATCCATAATTTGATGAGAAAACATCCTCCAGAGTATGCACTGTTTGTTTCCAGCTTCAACACTCATAAGTTGACCTTAGGTTCCTCATACACCATGCCTTAATATAGATTTTTATGGAAAAACAATAAAATTGATGAGCATGGGCATTCTCAAGTCTTCAATGTCCAAAGCATTGGTGGCTAGTAAAGGGAATCAAGGAAAAAGTTCTAACAAGAGGAAATAATCATCGCAACAAAATTCACAACAAGAGAAAGAAAAATTAGCCTCCTCACCACAAGAAAACTCAAACAATAAGGGGAAATCATCCAAGAAGGAGTTTCTTACTTATGCATCTTGTAAGAAGAATGGACATGAAGAACATCATTCATATAAGAAGAAGATAGATGAACTCAAGAATCATCTTAAGAAGAATTGAATTGGTCTACCTTCAAGAATGACTACTTCATCCCTTCTTCACATTCCAATTTTGATAAAAGAAAGGATAACATGGACAAATGTTAGGTGTTAGTTTCTACTTCAAGTCATGATTAAAGAAGATGACTTCTAGATCCAAGGGCTTCTCATCATAAGGCATCTTCACAGTCTATATTTTCATCATTTGATCCTTCTCATACTTCACCTATTTTGATGGGAAATCATACTTTCATGAATTTTATTGGGAAAGGAACTATTGATAAAGGGGAGGGATACTTTAGAGATGTGTTGTGTGTACCTCACCTAAGTTGTAATCTTATTTCCATCTATCAACTCACTCATCGAGATACAAGGAGGGCTATGGAATTCACACTCAATTCAATTTTTATCAGAGACTTGGAGACTAGATAGATCATTTCCACATGGGTGGTTGATCATGCATCTTGGCTATACTACTTCTCAGACTTTTCTCATTATGATGAGAGTAATTTCTTAGCAGATTTTAATCACATTTCCAGTGATGATTCATATTTTGAGAACTTTGGCTACTTGAACTTGGGAGTGCTCACATATGATCAAGTTTTTGATCCTTCCATTTCTTCTCCTCCTACTAATATTACATCTACTATTGTTCTTAATGATACTTGTATTCACATAGCCATGGATTCAGGTAATTCAATGTAGTATGATATTCATTATCTTCCAGACTAAGTCCAATGGGATAACTACTTTATAGACATTTCCAATTTGTTTATGGAGTCCTCTATTGTAGATTTTGGAGACATAATTGACAACATTCATCTTCTCTTTGGGTAAGATGATCCTTCTTTAGTTGTTGTGACAGAGCATGTTAACCCTCATCTTCATTCTTTAATTGATCAACCTTTCAAGGTTGATATGATGGTAGATCCCTTGATACAACAGTTGGAGGAGGTCACTTTCTCTTTAAAGGATACACTTGAGTCTTTGATTCATGTTCTAGATTAATCCTCAGTTGATCTTGACTTGAATTTTTCAATAGAGTGGCATAGTACACATGATTTGGAGGAGGAACCTTTTGGTATTGACATGGAGACACTTGAGAAGGTTTCAGATATTTTATACATTTTGAGGTTTCTTCCTATAGATGGGGGAGTCTTCTAAAGGGGAGAAATTTTGTTGTACACTCATGTTGTAGTTTCTACATCAATCCTAGAGAATCTACCATAGGTGTACTTTCTACATTGAGGGGGAGCTACTTGGTCTCTCTTCCTCTTCTTCTCTCTTATGGTTGGAGGTGAGGGGGTGGGACTTTTCCTTACCTAAGGTCTTCTTCTCTCTCATTTTCTCTTATTGTACCTATCTCTCTTTTTGGAGGGGGGTTTTCCCATGGAGTTTTTCCTCTTTCTCTTCTTTATGAGATATTGCATTTCATCTATATTTTGTACTTGCATCTTGTACATGGCTACCTAACATGGCCAAAATCACCTCTAGTCTTTGATTCCATCTTGATCTCACTGATTCAAGGACCTAAATTTCAATTTCTAGCTAGGTAGCTAGATCAATTAAGCTTTGTTTTGTTGAGAGATGTGGATCTCTCTTTATTAAAATTTGTGCCACATATAGCCCTCTCTGAATTATTTTTAAATGAGGTAGAAAAATGAATTGAATAGAAATCAATGTCGTGTGAATGTTGTTGTTTCTATCCATCAACTTGGCTAATCTTCTTGATCAAATGTCATTCTATTGTATGAATGTGAGCTTGAACTTGTGTTCTTGCTCAATGAAATAGTGCAAGCCTTCAAATCTCCTTAGATTTTTTGTGATGTGGAGCCTAATCAGGCTCATAGGTTTATTTAGCATGATTTTCCCCTAGATTATTTCTACGGGGTCAAGTAGGGTCCTTTGAAATTTGCTAAGGAGATGTGTCCAAAGACACAAGAAGAGGATGCTAAGATGTCCAAGGTACCTTATGCTTTAGCTATCAGAAGCTTGATGTATGTTATGGTATGTACAATGCTAGATATTGCACATGTAGTGGGAGTCATTAGTAGGTATATGAGTCATCCAAGAATTGAGCATTGGAATATTGTTAAATGGATTCTCAAATATTTGAGAGGTAAATCTAATAAGTGTTTACATTTTGGGGGCTCTACTACTCATTTAAAGGGCTATGTTGACTCAAATTTTGTAGGGATATTGATACCAAGAGGAGGAGTACAGGTTACTATTGGTGAGATAGAAGTGAGTTGGATTTCTCAATTATAGAAGGTTAATCCTTTATCCACTATAGAGGTAGAGTATTTTTTTTCTACAGAGGCATCCAAGGAGATGATATGGCTTCAATTCTTCATGGAATAATTGGGACACCCATAGAGGGATAATTATTTGTTTACATATAGCTAGAGTGTCATTCATCTTGAAAAGAATTATGCTCTACATTCAAAGAGAAAACACATACAGTTGTGGTACCGTCTCATTCAGTCAATTTTGGATGATGGACAAGTAAAGCTAGAGAAGATACATACAAATGATAATCCAATAGATATATTTACCAAGGCAATAATGAGGGAGAAGTTGAACTCCTCTTTAGCTTTGATTGGTATTCTAGACTGAATAGAATAAAAGAACAGTAGAGTCTAGGGTGGTTTGATATTCTAGTGGGAGCTATAGGTTTAGTAGTGCTATGATCAATCTCCAAGTGGGAGGTTATTATTATGGAGTTTGGTCAATCTCCAAGTGGGACATTGTTTTGATGTGGAGCCAAATCAGACTCAGAGGTTTAGTTGGCATGGTTTTCCCCTAGATTATTTCTATGAGGGTTTGGGAGTAGCACTCCTATGGGGTCCTCAAACCATTATATTGTAAAAGGTGTTAGCTGTTATATTTTGATTGAATGACTTATTTTAGCCCTAATTTTTTAAGTGGAAAAAAGATTGTATACAATTCCTTAGGGTTAGGGATTTCATAATGTAATGGTGATATTGTAGCTTCTTGCAGCAGTATTAAGCTTTAAAGGATTGCAAATTGTAATCACTAGAGAATAATAATATTGCATTTGTTATTGGTGATCATAGCCCAAGGATTTGGTGAACCATGTTAAATATTTATGTAATGTGTTCTCTTCTGTGTAATCTATTATTTTCTAATATTGGTTATATTTGCATGAAACTGTTATTTCTGTTTGTGGTTAATCCTAATAGGATTTGATCAATAGAGTGTTTATTCTACATAGTGAATAAATTAACATCACAAAGTTTCATATACAAAGAATGAATTACTTTAAAAATTCCTTCCAAACTAGTGGTAAGGTTAGAAGGCTTAACCTTCCAAAATGCAAGTTCAGTTGAGACTTTCTCCAAAACTTTGTACTCTAATCGCTTCCCAAACCATCTCAGCACTTTATCATTGGTCTCTATATATTTATGTGTACTTTAACAAAAATATACACTAATTGATTCAAAATTGGATCTTGCTCATTTATATCATGAATATCAAAAATATCAACCAAAATTTCGTTAATGCAATGCAATAGTTGCTTTTTCTTGAATTCTCTCCTTAGTTTCTCTTGCTTTATCTTTTGACTTAAAAAGGACTATAAATTTTGCATTTGCTCAAGGATCATATTGTTTAGGTCATATTTAGGCAGTGTGATGACCTCATCTAGATATACTAATATCTCTGGTCTGTTAGTCTTTTGTGCCAATGACTATAATCGAGGGGTGTTTTCACTAGGTAGTGATATCTATAATTGTCTCCCCTTTGTACTCAGTCTAGGTGCCTACTCCTGTTGAGTTGCTATAACCTATTGAAGAGGTGTAATAGTTAGTACATCAGTGAAATGGAACTTAGCAACTAAATAAGAGGTTGCATAGCCTCTTGGTCTTTAGATTTCTCAAGCTCTACTAACTCTCTCTTCTTTTCTTCTTTTATGGTGTGATCTGCATCACCTTTCTCATCTATTTATCCATGAGTGAACTGCAGAAGCACAATGATTGTCTTACCCTATTGCTCAACACTCATGTCAAGAATGACTATAATTTATGTAACTAGTAAACCATTAGTTGATGCACTTTCAATCTGTGGATAATCTTGTATCTATAAGAAAACTAGATTGGTGCATGGAAGAGAGGTGTATGATGTGTTTAATTCAACATTTTTCAAATCTTTCTCAGTTAATATATTTTGATTCAAAAGTGATGAATTAAGAATATCCTCTATAGTGAAAAAATCATGTTGTTCACTCTCTTCTAGCTTCCTCACTTCTACTTCATTTTTTTCAACTTGATCTTGATCATCTTGACCTTCTAATTCTACATCATCTCTTCCATCTTCTTCTTTTTTCATCTTCAACCAATGGAACTAGCAATCCAAATGTTTTTTTCCATATTACAGTGCTCTCTTTCTCAACTTCATGAGCTTTATTTTTCAAAATTTTGTATGCCCTCTCCTTAGGTACACATTTCTTTACAAAATCATTTAGGGCTATAGACATATGTATCTTCCCGAAATCAAGCATTGTTTGTGCTAATGTTGCCTCTCTTATCTATCTCTCAGTGGATAATGCCCACATCCATTCAGCATCAACTTTGTATATATATCTTTAGAAACACCTTCACCTAATTCTAAAGGTGTATATCTAATTTTATCATCATCCATCATTGCCTTCTTAATCTTTTCTTGATCAACTTTATTCAAAGAATCATTATTAATCTTCTTAAAATATTTTCTTGATAAACTTGATTCAAGGAATCATTATTTATCTCCTCTAGCTCTTCACATCCTGATGATGGTTCATTGAGTGTGATTTGAAATGTTGATGCAAAAATATGGCACACAATCAAATCCAAAATATGCATCTCTCTTTTATGCTAGTTGATCCTCTAATTTTCTCACATACCTAATCAATGGTCATGGGAGGTAGTCTGGGTATAATCTGAAGTTTACTCAAATTTTTAGACTCAGTTTCTTCTTCATCTTCCTCCTCATCCAGTGTTAGAATTAATTCTCTTCTCATCCTCTTATGTAGGCTCATCTTAGCTTCTTTAGCTTGTTTCCACTTTGTTGGGCTTCTCTTTGTCTTAGTAGCTGGGGACTGAGCTACCTTGGATCTAGTAATTATCCTCCTATTTGGCTTAGGTTCAGGAGGTGTGACAAATTTATTCACATTTTTCTTTATACTCTTCTTCACCTTAGGATCAAAAATTATTACTTTATTTTTTTTAGTTTCCTTGGGCTTGGCAACAACTAACTCTTTGTCTTTAACATCTTTCTCTTCTTTTTCTTCTTCAAATTATTGATCCTTGCATTTTCTCTCAATTATCTGAAGTTGTCCTATTCCAAGCTTGCCCTTAAGCTATTCTATCATCTTATTTTATTTTCTTGCCATCTTGGGCACCTTTGTTTGCATCATCTTTTTAATCTTGGTAGACTCATAATTACCAAAGGGCTCAGCATTCTTATCTATCTCCTCATATAACAATGCAATGATTGTTGCAGTGACTTTGCCTACATTGACTTCATATTGCATTAGCCTTAGCCATGCAACCCCTTGTAACACTACCTGGGCATATGTATAATATATGTCTACAATAAAACATATATCATCAAAATAATGATCTACAACTGATTTCAAAATCCTCATCCTGTTCTTCCTTTTTTTCTTAAACTCATCAAAATAGTTATCCATAATAGCCTCAAAAATTTCTCCCAATTGCTCAATAAGATCATTGATTTTTTTAGTAGCTGGTCTATTCTTGTCCCATGCAATTGTGCTGACAGTAGGGAATGAATTGTGTACAAAAAATATACAAACTAAAATTGAACCAAATGTACAGAGTGGATTCACATATTCATGAGACCTTAGAGCAGAGTGTAAATAGAGTGAAAATGAACTAATCTAAACCCAAGAAATCATTTCCAAATAGAGAATCTATCAACATCCCATGTTTCCATAACTAAAATCACTAAGATTTCTCTCAAACTAGCATCTCAGGGATAGTTCTAGAATGAAACTATGCCATAAATGTAGATCTACAAAGGTGTATGCAAGATCTATGTGATAATGTAGATTATATGAGCATGATAACCCTAGAATTCTATGATATGAGTATGAAACAGACTAAACATGTTCCAAATGATACTAAATAACATGAAAAGTGTTAGGAATAAGGTGTCTTAACCTTGTATAATTCCTATTCTTATTATTTTTTTTGTAAAATGTATTTCTTGCAAATAATGTTGATGTGTCAACATCTTGAATTGTGTGTAAGGAGATCATGACTAAAATGGTTATGACGGATTCCTATGACACGTAAGAGCTATGTTAGGAAGATTCAATGACAGGTGAAGACATGTTCCAACTAAGATATTTGAGTACTGTACACTCTACCCCAATAGTAAAACCCTAATCTGGTTTACCTTTGGGAGCAGCCCTAAAGTGAAGCGCATGTTATAAGCATTTTTAGGGTTGCGAAGAGATGCGATGCGAAAAGGGTGTATTGTTGGTACTGCGAGTAGCTACTGGAGTCTTCTGTTGTTGATGTTTAACTTGCATTGCAGGTGTATTGTAACCTCATGTTGAAGATAATACATTGTGCAGGTTTTGAAGGGGTGGGGTTGTTTTACCAAAAGGTTTTTCCCCATCGACAAATCTTTGTGTTATGTGTTCCTTTCTCTATCTATTTTCTGTATGCATGGTTGGCTGCAATATTGTTGTTTACATGATATTGAATATGTAAGTGTAGAAGATTTTAATAGAATTTGCATCATACTTTCCTTATGAGATTAGTGTAGGAAGCTATTTCCACACCTGAGTTTCCTTACAAGTGGTATTAGAGCTTGATCGATGTTTGATCCTAGTTGTTGGGTAGGGTTTTTTGAGCTAATCTCAAGTTGAGTGGGAGTCTTGTGCAAAGAATCCTGAACCTTATTTGCAAATTGAGATGGTGAGTTCATCATATGGAAGAATGGAGATGGAGAAATTTAATGGCACTAATTTCGAGTTGTGGAAACTCAAGATGGAAGACATGTTGGAAGATCGTGAACTATGGGAAGTGACTACAAGCACTACAAGACCAGCAACTATAGCTCAAGCAGATTGGGATATCAAAGACTTCCAATAAGTCCAAGGAAAAATGTTGGAACTATGATAAGACTGGGCACTTCCATAAAGACTGTAAAGAGCCTAAGAAGAAGAAGAAAGCCTCAAATTCTGGTTTTGAAAAATCTCAAGAAGATGGTGATGCATTCATCGTAGCTTTGGTAGCCCATGCATTTGATGATGTGTGGTTGGTTGACTCGGGTGCATCTTTTCACATGACCTCTCATCAGAACTGGTTCTCAAGATATGAAGAGTTCGATGGTGGAAAGGTGTACTTGGGTGATGATTCTCACCTAAAGATAGTTGGACATGGAAGGGTCACTATCAAATTTCTTGATGGATGAGTAAAGGGAATCAATGGGGTTATGCACATTCCAGGTTTGGCATGAAACCTATTATCTGTAAGTATGTTGAATGATGTAGGTGTGCAAGTTTTTTTTTCTAAAGATGGATGTAAGATGATGAGAGGAGCTATGGTGCTTGCTAAGGGTACTAGGAGAGGTACTTTATTTTAGCTTGATGCACACATTTCTCAATGTAATAATTCTTCTGTTTCAAAGAAGAGAGTAGCTATCACTTCATCCCCACCATCTAAACAAGTAGTAAAGAAGGTTGTGGTTAGTGGTTCTAATGGTAGTGCAACAAGTGTACCTAAGGGTGCAAACACTTTGGAAGGAAAGCTTCCTGCAGAAAAGATAATGTTGTGGCATTTGAGATTTGGTCACATTAGTGAGAAGGGTCTCAGAACCCTAAAAAATAAAAATCTCGTTGAGGGGTTAAATGATTGCAATCTCGAGTTTGACTTTTGTGAACACTGTGTATATGGTAAACAAAATCATGTTCAGTTTTACTCTAGTTCTCACAAATCTTTTGATGTTTTGGATCTTATTCATTCTGATGTATTTGGTCCTATAAAAGTTCCTTCAATCTCCAAGTCTGTATTTTTTGTATCTTTCATAGATGATTATAGTAGAAGGACATGGATTTATTTCCTTAAAATTAAGACACAAGTCTTTAGTCGATTCAAGGAATTTAAAGCCCTTGTAGAGAATTAGACTAGTAAGAAGATTAAGTGTGTGAGAATTGACAATGGTGGTGAGTTTTTCTCAGCAGAGTTTGAATAGTTCTGTAAAGAACAAGGTATCGAGAGGCATAAGACAACTCTATATACCCTACAGCAAAATGGAGTTGTAGAGAGAATGAACAGGACACTGATGGAGAAGGCTAGGAGTATGCTTAGTGGAGATGGTTTAAAACAAAGGTTTTCGGCCGAAGCTGTGGCCACTACTTGCTATCTAGTTAATAGATCTCCTACATCAGCCCTTGTTGGTAAGACACCCATGGCAGTGTGGTCTGGTAAGAAGCCTTCAGTTAGACATCTTTTTGTTTTTGGTTTTGAAGCTTATGCACATGTTCCAATGAAGAAAAGATCTAAGTTGGAAAATAAAGCTGTTAAATGTATTTTCATCGGGTACAGTGCTAGTGTGAAAGGATACAAGCTTTGGGATCCTGTGACTAGTAAGGTGTTGTATAGTAGAAATGTTATTTTTAGAGAGCTAACATCTTCTCCTATTGTGCTACAACTAGATGAAAAAGAAAAGGAAAAAGATGTTGTTCAGTTGCCTCCTACCCCTAAGAAGACTAAATAGAGAGACCATGTTGGGTCTAATGATGAGGAGAGCTCTTGCATCTCTGATAGTTTAGAAGAAGAGGAAGAACAACCTCAACCTTAGCCCTTGAGGAGATCCATGAGAGAAAGAAAGCAACCAGAAAGGTTTGGTTATTCTATGTTAGATTCCAGTTGTGCTTTTGCTTTGATTACTAACACTAATGAGCCTAGATCTATGAAAGAGGCTTTGGGCATGGAAGATGAAAGTTCCTAGATTAAGGCTATGGATGATGAGATGGATTCATTAGAGAAAAACAAAACATGGGACCTTGTACCTTTTCCTAAAGGGAGAAAATTTGTTGGCTGTAAATGGGTGTTCAAGAAGAAATTTTGTGCAGATGGCAGTGTTGAAAGATACAAAGCTAGATTAGTTGCAAAGGGGTATTCATAGGTAGAGGGAATAGATTATGGTAAAATATTCTCTCCTATTGCAAAGTTGACATCCATTAGATTTCTGTTATCTCTTGCTGCATCATATGATTTAGAGATAGAACAGATGGATGTGAAGATAGCTTTCCTTCATGGTGATTTGGAGGAAGAGATTTATATGTCATAGCCTGAGCACTACATTGTTAAAGGTAAAGAATCCTTAGTTTGTACATTAAAGAAATCTCTATATGGTTTGAAGCAATCTCCTAGGATGTGGTACCTTAAGTTTGATGCCTTTGTGTTGTCAATTGGATTTGTAAGATCGAAATTAGATCATTGTGTTTATTTCAGAATTGAAAATGATCGCCTTCTTATTGTTGCATTATATGTTGATGATATGTTGCTATTTGGGAAGGGTAAGGGTATGATTTTTGATTTTAAATCTCAGTTGTTAGCACAGTTTGAGATGAAAGATCTTGGGGTAGCTAGGTACATCTTGGGTATGGAAATCAGTAGAGATAGGTCTAACAGAAAACTTTGGTTGAGTCAGAGTAAGTATGTGAAGTCTGTGTTGGACAAGTTCAGCATGGCAGATTGTAGACCGCTATGTGTTCCTATTCCTGTGGGAACAAAGTTATATGTAGATGATTGTCCAAAATCTCCTAGTGAGGTGGAGGACATGAGTAGAGTACCTTATGCTAGTGCAGTTGGTAGCCTTATTTATGCTATGGTCTGTACTAGACCAGACATTGCCCAAGCAATGGGAGTCCTAAGTCGATTTATGGCTAATCCTGGATAGATACATTGGGATGCAGTTAAGCAAGTATTCAGATATTTGAGGGGTACATCAGATTACTCCATATGTTATCATGGTAACTCTTTTGGATCTCCGCATTCAGTTTGTATTCATGAGTTTGTGGATTCAGATTGGGCAGGTGATATTGACCGCAAGAGATCCACCAGTGCTTATGTGTTCACTATGTTTGGTGGTGCCATCAGTTGGATGAGAAAGCGACAACCTATGGTTGCTTTGTCCACTACAGAAGTTGAGTACATGGCTGCTACTCATGCTTGTAAGGAAGCCATTTGGCTTAAGAGATTGTGTTCTAATGTTGGTGTTGATGCAGAACATATACTATTTGGTGTGTTAGTCAGAGTGTTATTTGCCTTGCAAAGAATCCAATTTTCCATGCCAAAACGAAGCACATTGATTTGCAGTATCACTTTGTGAGAGATATGGTGGAAGATGGAAAGGTAAATTTGGAAAAGGTAGATACTATGAAGAATGTTGCAGATGCATTAATGAAACCAATGGGCACTGAGAAGTTCAGATGGTGTTCAAAGTCTATGGGCCTTTCGACCTATAGTGATTAGTTCATGTTATGTTCCTGTTCCTCTTACAAGGTGTTCAACAAGTCGGAGAATGTTAGGAATAAGGTGTCTCAACCTTGTATAATTCCTATTCTTATTATTTGTTTTCTAAAATGACTACAATTCTATCAAAATGACTTGAAATTGCTATAATAAAAATGCTAGAATAATAAATCTAAATGTGCCTATAGTGTAGATGCCTAAAACTTGGATCCCTTTGCTCTTGAATTCTCCTCCTATTTATAGGATTTTAGAAGGGTTTGGGGTAAGAATCAAGGTTTCAGTTTTGATTGGGGGTAATGGTGAAACTGTAAATATCTCATAAGGTACCAAGAGGAAGAGTCCGACAAACTTAGTTAGTTAGGATAAAATGAGGATTTTTCCAATTCTCTTAAATGTAAAAGGAGGATTTTCACTTTCGTGAGGATAAATGAATTTACTGATTTAATAAATGTTCTATTTATTTTCAACTTTTGTCTTTTCCTTTTTCCTTTTTTTTATTTCATTTTAGATTTGTGAATTGTTTTTCCTCTTTTTAAAGTTGATTTAAGTCCTTTTTGATTTGATAGATTATTTGATTGATTAATGACATGATGTAACGATTGATTTGAAAGTCTATTGTTTTCCTCTAGTTTTATCCTTAATTTTGCATTGTTTGATCAAAATTGCATTGTTTTAGGTCTTTGCCAATTTTGGGTGTCTAGAAATACCCCTCTTTGAGCTGATATGAAAAGCATATTAGTTCAAAGATTGCCTAATTTTTTATCTCTAGGTCAAATTTTGATAACTAAATGTTTAGTCGATGATGTTTGATTGACTCAAGGTTGATATGATTCTTGATTGTTGATAGTTTTTTGTCTAATTGCTGATGATATAATGTCTGATTGCTGAAAATTTGATGTTTGATTCAATGTTGATGTTTTAAAATCCTTCATTTAGAATAACTTGATTGGATACCCTAGTTTGATTTAATGTTAACACTTTGGTTGGGGTAGAACATTTTTTATATTTGAAAAGTTTTGATGCCTTGGTATACTGCCCCCTCAGAAATGAAATTGGAAAAATGGATGTGTGAAATAGGGATATTTCAATTTTATTTCTAAAAATGTTGATGAGAAGAAAGGATTGTTGGAAAAAAAATTAGGGCTTCCCTAAGGATTCGTGACAAGGGCTTAACCACTTCCTATGTACTATAAGTTGAGTGGTTATATCAGACATTAACAGATCAGTCTTTTGGTGAAATGGAAACCCCACTCTAACAAGTAGTATTAGAGCTTGGTCAGAAGTTTGAATCCTTAGACCCTTAGATAATGCTAAGGGGGAGATTGTTGGAAATTTTTCAGCACTCCCCTCAAGATTTGTGACAAGGGCTTAACTGCCTCCTATGTACTATAAGTTGAGTGGTTGTATCAAACATTAACATATCGATCTTTTTGTGCAATGGCAAGCCCACCCTAAGAAGGATAATCATAAATTAATGTTTTTAGTCAATTAAATGATATTGGATACATATAAAAACTGCCCCCTCTTAGGATACAGGGTAAGGAAAGCTAAAATGCCCATCTCTAGATATAGAGTGGAATAAATATCAGGTTCAACATTGCATTTCAACAAACTAATGTGTAAAATCAATTAGGTGATGTTGGATAGATAGAAAACATTGTCCCCCCTTAGGATATAGAGTAGGGAAAACTAATGTGTCCATTGCAAGATATAGAGTAGGATAGATAGCAAGTTCAAGATAGAACAACCATTAGCTAAATAGCTAGATGTTGATATTTTATTGATGTAGGATAACCGCTTGTGATGAAAAACTAATGTCGTTGTTTGGTTGTTTGATGAAATAGGTATGTGAGTGGAAGCTCATTGCTCAAGGATTGTACCTAGGGCCATTGGAGAGTATTGATAGATTATCAGTGGTCAATCGATAGGTGATTGATAAATGTGGATCTCATTACTTCTATAGATGGGATGAGTGCCCTCACTGAGAAGGGACCTCTAGATCAGACATTTATAGATGATGTAGGTGGTGAGACATAAGCATGATCTATGTATCACTTGGTATTGCATTTTATTGGCTTATCATGTATATTATTTATAAGGACCTATTGATTTCCACATGGATGTACTTTGTGATCTTTTTATGTTCATGTTGTTGTGCTCCTTTTGACATATGATTCGATCTTTTTTATTTATGAGATATTCAAGTTTTTTGATGTTCAAACTTGTGCACTTATTATATCATGGACTTTATGGATGGATGCATTTATGTGATTTTATGATTTGATTGATATGATAGTTATAGATGTTGATGCATTTTGGATGATTAATGTAATATATAGAATAGCATGATATGTGGATAGTGAATGAAGTAGTTGAATGACATCTATGAGTGAAATTTGCTAATAAAATGTGTGAACGAAATGTTAGATAACAAGATGCAGGAATGAAATGAAATGTAATGAACAAAAATGTGATGTAATGGTATGAATGTAATGAAATGCAGTGAAATGAAATGAAATGTGGTATGTAATGAAATGAAATTGGATGTAATGAAATGTGATGTAATGAAATGAAGAGAATGATAAATAAAACATAAGTACTGAAATGTGAAGAACTATAATGAATGAAATGATAAATGAAATGCAAGCAATGAACTATATAAATGGAATGCAATAACATGAAAGGATGTTTATAAATGTAAAATGATGGATGAATTGAAAATGGAAAATGAAATGACAAGTGAAGTGTGATGGTAGGATATGTTTAAATGGAATGTAATGTGATAAAATAATAGGTAATGTGATTAGATGCAATGGGAAATGAAATGAAAAATGAGTAAATAAAACATGATAAAATGTGGTAAAAGACAATGAAATGCTATGATAAATGAAGGGAGAAAGAATGATAAATGTAATGACAGAAAATGATAAATGAAATGATGTGATAGTTGAAATAAGATTAAGGGGAATGAAATATGAAAAATAATGAAATGAAATGATAATGATGAATGGAATAAAATGAAAGAAAATGATAGATGAAGTGATACAAAAAGTAAAATGTGGGGAGATGCAATGAAGTATGAGATGATAGATGGAAAGAAATGTATAGAAGCAAATGATTTTGCTAGAGATGAAAAGACATGAAGGGATGGGACTCAACATTTGGGATTCGAAAGTCACAAATGAAACTTGAGATCCAAGTAAGAATAAGTGAAATAGTGAATGCATAAAATATGATGAATGGTGTAATGAATAGTGACCAAAATTGTTTGAGATTCGAAGGTCACACAATGTAATAGATGACGTAGTGTAAAGAAGTATGAGGTGAAATAGGAGAAATTAATGACCATACTTGTTTGAGATTCAAAGGGTCACATAATGCAATAGGTGGAATATATAATATGCGAGAATGAAGTGTGATTCAAGGTGGTAGTGTTATGATGAGACAAAGTCCACAATAGTTGAGTGTTAACCATGCATGAGCATGTTGTTGTGTGTCATATTGTTTGATAGCCTTTCTCAAATTGTGTAGCCATTTTGTTGAAAGCTTGTCTGAATTTTTGTGCAAGTCATTTATTTTCAAGGAACCCAAGATGAAAATGCAAACTAAATGAATGTAACTAACTATTACTTTTTGTAAAGAGATGCAAATTAATTGTCATCATAGAGCATTTAGTAAAAAGTGACCTACTACAACCACTACTAGCTCAGCTATGGTGATATGAATATTGTATCATGCCAAGAAGTACAACCATACTCAAGCAATGTACATGAAAGATACAACAACTATTAAGAACAAAAGTTATAGCCATAGTAAATGTAAATAGGCATGCAAATAGTCACATGTCAGATAAAGAACCTCACCTTAGATATCATACAAAACTATTCAAGGTACATATGGCCTTCTAGATAGGAGGAGGCACTTACAAGTGGACACCAATAATGTAGAAAATCAAAGGATCACTGGAGAAAAATAATGAAAAACCAAAGTCAAATAAAATATCATGACTTCATCCCAGTACCTCTAGTCAAGTACACCATTGAGGTACTAGAAGTTCATAACAATAGAAAAAAAACCATTGTTTTTAGATCAATAGTGCTAATAGTTGTGTGCAATAGTGTCAAGTTTGTTCAATTCCTAGTGGATGCAACTAATGTAGGAGTCCAGTAGTGTTAGTGGCGATTCAGAAGTGGGATCATGTGATTGTAATGAAAGATATGTGTCGATGGGGTTCAGAGTGTTTGATAAGGGCACAACCCAAGACAAAATGAACACAATAGGAATAGAGGGAATATTATTATCAAAAGTGATATGATATTACATCTAGTATAACAAAAATAGACCCAATGACATTCCCTATGGCTTACAACGTTATTAGATTCTGGAGAAAAACCTTTCTCACAATACCTTCTCCCAAACTCCACCGAAACTGCCTTTACAATGCCAGAAGTGACCTTAAGTAACCCCAAATTATGTTTAGGGTTAGGAATAAATTTTATAATATGCCATTTGACATCCACTGCCAAAATAGAAGGTTTTAGAAAACATGTCAAAAGTTCTAGAAATCGTAGTCCAACTTCTGGGAGGCGTAACTTTTGATTTGGGACTCTGATTGATGAATTGTTTACATTTTTGGAAATCTCTCCAAGTGCTCTATATCTCTATGGACCAACTTTGATCATCCCCCATTTTTTGGGCTGGTACAAGGCCATTTAGTGCCTCAAATCTGACTTTGAAGCACTCTTAGGGGGTCTCCTCGAAACTTAAAACTAGAACAACTTTCAAACTATAAAGCCTTTTGACCTAATTCTTTTTCTAGAGTGCTTTAAATTACAAGTATAATCATCCCTCCAAATTAAACCCTCTAAATCATCATAATTATGGCTAAATTACAAAATAGCTTATTTTCTACATTGACACATATCCCAAGGTGCTCAAAAACTCTAACCCAGAAAACTAATTAATAGTGGAACTATGAGAGTTGGAATATCTATTTGACTCGAATGGGTATCCAAAAATGAAAACACATTAAATAGAAACTAAAACTAAGCATATTTTTAGGTGATATAGGATTTCCCTTACACCACTGGATGCTCCTACATTAATGTTTTAGTGTTAGAGCTGAGTGGCAAGTGTATTAGGTACTAGTGAGGTGGGATAAAGAGGGCAGATGCATGGAAAGGATAGTGAAGTGTGAAGTGTAGTGAAGGATTACCATAAATAGGTGGATAATATGAAAACAAAATGAAGCATTGTGAAGGGAAGAGCATAGTCATTGAGTTTATTGGGAAGTCTAAGGAAGTGTGGAAGTGAAAATATGTTAGGCTCACCAGATTAGTCACAATAGGAGGGTGATGTTAGCCAAAGAGGATGGGTGAGGCAAGGATAGAGGGAAAAACACTATTGGTAGACCTTTGGGGAACTAGTGTATCAGTCTAAACTATAAGCATTAGTATGTAAGTGGGGTGAATCAAGTCATGTAGGAATGGCACAAGCACAACTAAAGGGTTCAGGAAGCAAGGTGGCAGAAAAGCCCTTGTCAAAGAGTGTAACATAGTAGGTGTTGTAGGTGGTATTAGATGAGGAACCAATGATGTAGGTGGAGAACAGTCTACTTGGGGTGGCAAAGAGTGTGTCAAAAGCAATGATGAGGGTAGTGGGTGGGATCATTGGAGAAGACTATAGGAGAAGCTTAGAGAGTAGTAGAAGATGTTAGCATGGGTGAGGTAATAAGTGCAATAAGTCCATTGATTAGCCTTGGGAAGTCGAGAAAAAGTTGATGAAAGAGGAGGGGAGTGAATTAGGTACATTGGAGCCATTGCCAAAGGTGGAGGGAGGAACATAGGCAATAAGTGAGGTAGAGGACTTATGGAAAATGTTGGCTGTGGAGAGACTCTTGGAGGATAATGTAGAGCAAGAAGTTAAATTTTTGCTAGGATTGATGGATAAAGCTCGCAAGGATGGAGCACAAATAGAAGTGAAGTGGCTCCAAGTAGTGGCAAATTTAAAATGGGCTTGAGTGCGGTCATTGGAAGTGGAATTGCAACTAAAATAATCATGAGCAAAGGGAAATTATGCAAGTCTATGGGTAGAGTGATCACAAGCACAAAGATTGCAGGAGTCACTAAGGATGGCACAAGTGGGTTTGGAAAGTATATAGAATTAACTAGTGTTATTGCAAGCACAGTCTGAGTCTTTTAGGGAGCTAATTGAAAAATCGAATACCCTATCATTGTAGTTGCAAGAGCGATTAGCGTTGAGTGATTCAAAGGTGAGGCAGTTTCAATAGTAACTAAATGAAGTGAAAGCATATGTGGAGCGCTAGGGAATGGGGATTGATCAAATACAACATGAGTGAGATGTGGCTCAACAAGTGATCACTATACGAGGGATAAACAAGCTGGTGGAGAATGTGTTCGTGGATATGCAACAAACTGCAAAATTGAACTAGGAAACTGTTTATTATATGGGGCTTTATCATCAGTCACTCCCTGAGGAGAAGATTTGAGAGACTCAATTTTTAGATAGGGATTCACACAACTATTGAATGCCTAATTCCATAGTGGGAGATTTCCAATTCTTATGAATGTGGTGTGGGTGTGAGGAGGATTGATGCCAAGGGCCTCATCCTCTAGGACTCGGTCTATAGAAATGCCCTTGATTGGATACCCTATCCTACCACCCCCTCAAGGGAGGCCAGAATAAATGATCTACTGGATTTTATTTGAATGTAATATTGTGTTGTCATTGTAATAGAATAAAAAGTGTGTCTATGTCTATGACAAGCAAAAGGCGTGACTAGCGCTCATGATGAAAAAATGTTGGAACTACAATGTCATTTCTATTTTTTCTATTTCATGGATATGTTTTAGATGTTTTTGGCATTTTGAGGAATATGTGGATGTTTTTAGAATTTTTGATAAATAATTGACTATTTTTGGATGTGTTCATAAATATTTGAATGTTTTTGGAATTTTTGCAACTATTTGGAAGGTTGTCAATCTCCATAAAAGTGGGAACATAGGATTGTAGAGGAAGATTGACCTTTGCTTATGTGGGTAACTAAATGGCAGTGTGGTCTCTCAATGAAAGATGAGTACAAACTTGCGTAACATTTAGAGATTCATGGTGTTTAAGGTGGAAAAATCAAGAAGTAATCATGAATTATAGGGCACAATTCAGTATATATTGATAGCCTTTACAAACAAACTTAAGACCAAAGATGGGATTTATTTTAGGTGTGTGCTGAGATGGATGGTCACAAGGCCTATGAGAAGGTGTTTGGGCCTATTGGAAGCTTTGATGGCTGAAAGAGGCAAAAGTGGGGCCTTGAAAAAGGAACTTGGGGGTCCGAGAAGGACGTTCAAACCTAAAAAGGTGCTTGAGAGGCCTAAAAAGGAAAAATAGGGCCTTGAAAAGGGCATTTGTTCCTAAAAAGGTGCTTGAGGGGCCTAAAAAGGTGAAACATGGCCTTGAAAGAGGCCTTTGGGCCTAAAAAGACACTTTGAGGGCCTAAATAGGCGAGGAGGGATCTGAAAAGGTGTTGCAGGGGTCTGAAAAGGTGAAGAGGTTGTTGGGTTAATTGTGGGCTTTGTAACATAAATAAGACTAATAATTTGTTGGGAATTGTTCTTCTTGATAGGAGGAAAGAAAAGGGACTCTACCAAAGCCTTTTTTGCTATTCACGTTGTACCAAATTTTCTAAAGCCCAGCGAGATGTTTTAAGCCATAACTATGTTGCTTCTTAATGCCTTTGAGGCACTTTTTATTGTTTTTCCAGAGGTAATAGAGCCATAAAACATTTAAATATTTTTCAATATAGTGGGCCTCACCATTGATGTCATATAAAACAGGTTGAGGTATGCAAACTTGTTCCAAAGGATTAGCAATTATAGATGGAGACTAGATTGACATGAAATCAATAGATCGTCAGTTTGAAAAAAACAAAAATAATTTAGGCATAATTAAATAGCTTGTTTGAGTTGGCTTTGTTATTTGTTGGCTTGATTTTTGGGCTAGTTTTGATATTTTTAAGAATTTTTAGGTATTTTTGGCAATTATTAACAATTTTTTAGTGTTTTTGACAATTTTTAACAATGCTTAAATGTTTTTTATAATTGTTACCAATTTTTGAAGGTTTTAATAATTTTTAACAATTTTTGAATGTTTTTGACAATTTTTAACTTTTTAAAATATTTTTGACATTTTAAAACAATTTTTTAATGTTTTTGACAATTTTTGAACTAGTAGGAGTGGAATGAGGATGTGAGTGAGATTTTTTAGAATATGGAGATAATTGGGGGCCTTGTTGGAGCACATAAAGAGTGAAGGAGACCAAAAGTGGGCTCAAAAAGCTATATTTGAGATAATGGAGGCAAACAAGTATCTTGGGGACTTCAAATGGCTATTATGAAGGTTTAAATGGATAGTGGGAACTATTAGCCATGGCAAATATTTGAGATGTGTATTGATTTTCCTATAATTCATGGCTGTGATATCATAGAATATAATCAGACTCCAATAATTCCTTTGAGTTGCATGTCTTCCTTTTGTTCCTATTTTGTTGGTTGTCTTTGTTGCTATGAATTGTGTTTGATGCCCAGAAACCACTTAATTGTAACCCGCAGGTGTTTCTCAATTGGGTATGTATAAAATTAACTTGACTGTGAGAAGGCTATAAACAAGAAAAAATTGTCTCAAAGAGAGTTGTTAGTGTCATGACTTATTTTCTTTCGGCATTAGAGGACTTGTGTTGTTTAGGGAAGTCCAAAGGTGTTATCTCTCACTAGTTTTAAAGCAAAAGTGGTATTTCTCATTCTTTTTTACACTAGTTTTTTTTCTCTCTTTTTTTCTCTCTTTTTTGAATGCTTTCTAGTGTTTTTTATTGTTTTTGGTATTTTCAGATATGAGGTATTTCCTCAAATTTTTAGACATAAAACCTTTTGAGATGGATGTTGTTTATGGGCTCGACTAGTTCTTCTCCATCACAATTTGAAAGTCTTTAGGTACCAGTCCCAAAGGATTTTATGATAAGGTAAGGACCAATCCAATTGGGCTCCCATTTTCCTTTCTTTTCCCTAGCTACTTGATATCTTAAGGTTTTCTTAGAGGACTGAGTCACCAATCTGAGAAACATAGGATTTGACATTTTTGTTGTAGTGTCTAGATAACCTATTTTTATACACTTTGAGGTGCTCATGTGTTGTATGTTGTTCTTCTAATAGTTCTAGCTTCTCTAGATGAGCCACTCTATAGTCTTCATCTAATAGGATATCACAAAGAGTAACTGTCAAGGATGGGATCTCAACCTCTAAAGGAAGAATGGCTTCACAACCATAAACCAAGAAGGGTGTAGCGCCTATAGGCATCCTAACACTTATCTTGTAGGCCTAGATCATGGGGTTTAGTTTTAAATGCCAATCTCTACTAATATCATTGATCATTCTTTTAAGAATGTTGATAATGGTCTTGTTGGTGGCCTCTTCTTGGCCATACCTTGGGGATAATACATTGATGAGGAATGGTGTATAATTTGAAATTTCTCACATAATTCATCAATTATTTAATTTTTAAAGTACAAGACATTTCTCATTAGGATTTCATGAGGTATGCCAAACCAACAAATGATATGGTTCATAATGAAGGAAGAGTTTTTTTTCCTATAGAGTTAGCAAGTGGCACTGTTCAACCCACTTGGTGAAATATTTTCTTGTATTGATAATCCATGTATGTCCACTAGAGGAAGGTGGGTGGATGGATCCAATCAAATCAAAGTCCCACTAATAAAAAGATCATGATGTGGCCAAAGGTTTGAGCTCTTGGGCTGGCACATGGATAAGGTTACAATGAATTTGACACTTTTTGCAAGTTTTAACATAGTTGATAGAATTCTTTTCCATGGTTGGCCAAAAATAGCCCATCCTAAGAATTTTCTTTGCTAGCATAAACTCCCTGGACTCTGACCCACAAATGCTTGCATGGACTTCTTGTAGAGTGAATCTTGACTCATCATTTTCAAGACATCTAAAAAAAGTACAGTCAAAACCTTTCCTATACAATGTATCATCCAACAAAGTGTAGTGCAAGGTCTATCAAATGAAATTACATCTTTAGTTATGTGAGAGATTAGAACGAGTGGTCTATCATGGAGGTAGGTGGTGATGGAATTATACCAAAGGGAATCAAGGGTGTCTAAATGATAAATAATGAGGGAATCAAGTTGAGTAAATGTGGGTTGAACCACCTCTTTTACTAAGAACTCATATAGCTCAAGTTAATCTAGCAACTGAAGGAGGCCAAGGTGGTCATGGCATTCCAATAGAATGTGGCCCATGCACAAGTAAAAGTTGTTTTCTCTTGATCCTCTGGAACTATCTGAATTTTGTTGTACCTTGAAAATCTATCCATAAGTGAAAAAATGGAATGGTTTATTGTCAAATTTACAATTGTCTCGAGGTCGGGGAGAGAGAAATCATCTTTAGGACATGCTTTATTTAGATCTTGGAAATCAATACAGATGTGTATGCTACCATATTTCTTTGAGATAGGCACAATATTTGATATCCATGATGCATAAGCTAAGGGTCAGATGAAGTTGGTGCTGAGCAATTTCTCCAATTCTATTTTGACTAGCAAGGTTATGTGGGGATGTATTTTTCTTAGCTTTTTCTTAACTAGCTTGACCTCTAGAGAAATGTTGAGGTGATGAAGTATTAGATTTGGGTCTAACTTGGGCATGTCTACATAAGACTGTGCAAATTTTATTTTCCTCTCTTTGAAGAAGTGAATGAATATGCTTCTTTCTTCTATGTTTAAAGATTGTGCCAAATGGATGATCCTTGGTTCCTGCTCTATTCCAATGTTGACTTTTTCTATAGGTTCAATTAGGATGGATGATCTTTCCTCTGACTGCTCAGGTAGGGTATCAATCATCTCATCTATGGGTGCCATAGTTGGGTTTTCACCATTGGATGTGTCATTTCTATTTTTTTCAATTTTTTTCTCAAGATCAACTACAACCTAGTTGTGGTAATTAAGGCTTTGATGTGGTTGGCCTATTTTGGTATGAAAAAGATGATTGATATCAAATTCATCTATGTGCATTCATGTTCTTTGTGAAAGAGATGGTTCAACTATGTTAAGGTACACAAAAACATCATGGTCAGTGGAAAAATTGGGAATATGGTGAGGTTTGGTTGTATCATAGCTAATGAGCTTAGGATGGACTAAGGAGAGTGGTTCATAATATGGATAGGATTTAGTAGGCTTTAAAGGCATGACTTCATTTGATGTTTCATATGGCATATCAATTAGGTCTATGATGTGTGCTTCCTCTAAAGTATCAGGAAAAGTAGAGCTCAGGAGTGGCTCATAGTATTCATCTTTGACTTCTACTGGAAAGAAGTCAGGAAATAAAGTTTGAAATTGAAACTCATCAATAGATTCATCATCCTCATATGATGTGATGAGACATGTCTATTCTATATCATCCTTTAAGTTATTTTGATGTGTGCTAGCTCTTGGTTAAGCAAAGTTTGAATGAGAAGTTGATCCTTGTGCAATGAAACTATTATACATATGAATGTGAACAAAATCACATTCTTTATCATGAATGGACTCTTTAGATAATGATTTGAATTCCCATTGGGTAGAATCGTTATCATCTTCATTATTAGACGAGTCCATGAATAACTCCTTGTAGGATGTAGATCTGAGATGGATAGGTTTACATTCTTGTTGTCAACTATTGTTTGGATGTTGGCATCTTTTTCTTTGGGTACCCATACCAAGGTGGAAAAGGAGGAATCATTGTGTTTGGAATAGGACCTAAAAGTATTTTGTGCATCATCTTGTTCATTGTACCCTACCCCTATTTTTGATCTAGTAGACCTAAACTGTGCTACTAGGGGTTTGATGATGTCTTTCCCTTTTCCCAAAGGGTCATCACTTGTATATCCCATCTTTTTCATTAAATCAAAAACTTTTCCATATAAGTGAGGGGAGATGTCAATTTTTTGTATTTGTTCACTAGTTTCCTCTATAGAATCTAAAGATACACCACTTTCTTTGATAAAATGTGCATGATAAGGTCTAGTGTTGGATGATGGTTTGCTATGAGATCTCAGAGAGAGTGGGGGATCAAATAATGAGATAGAGTACTCACCTACCCCTTTGCATTATAGTTTGCACTTCCTATCAAACTCTTTCATTAGCCTATCTATTTCTTCATAATGTGCCTATCTAGGGTTTTTTGATGATGATGGTGAAGGAATGACAAAATTTGAACAACCAACTTTCTCTTTACTCTTAGTTGATGTAGATAAGTGGTCATTATCTTGGCTGGTGGAACATGAATTATCTATTGATGTGAAATGGCTGGTGTCATCTATTGGGGTGTCAGTTTCTTCCTTGTTATGAGGAACAAGGAAATTTCCATATATGGAAATTTGAGACATTGATGGTAAGTGGAAGGAACAACTTGCATGTCATGGATCCATGACCTTCCTAACAAGATATTGTAAGTTAATTTTAAGTTCAAGACTTGACAAACAATTATTTTTACCACTGAACCTACCCTAATTGGTAGAATAACCATGCCCTTAGAGGATCTCTCCTTAATGGTGATTTTCTTCATTGGATCAATAGCATCCTTCCTATATCCTAGGGTTTTTACCAAATCCAATGTGAAAATGTTTAGGCCTACCCCACTATCAATCAAGGCTCTCTTGACTCTATTTATATGGATAAAGACTTCAATGTGCAATAGATAATTATGTCAATGGATGACAGACATGTCATCTTGGGCTGAAAAAGATACGCAATAAGGGGCAACAATGTTACTTACCATGTTTTGAATCCTGCTAACATCAAGTTCGTTTGGCACTAAGGCTTTGGTGAGGATCTCTTCATGCTTAGGGGAAATTTGCAACAACTCAAAAATAGAGATATGGGTGGGAGTCTTGAGTAACTGGTTGACCAAGCTATATTTGGGTAAGGTGGAACTAATAGTTGCATGATCAGAACCCATCATGAGCCCTAGTAGAATGGCTTTAGAGGTGTCTGATGATTGTTTCTTATTTTTATCTTTAATTATGATGACATTTATGGTGTCATCAAATCCAAAGATCATGTTGATGGTGTTATTGTAATGGTGAGCATAATTAACCTTATCATGGGAAGGTGTGTTCTGGTTTGTTCTAGAGGATTCACCTTTCTCATGGCTCATGAAAGGGTTTTGGAAAGTTCTGTGGTCTTCATTGTTGTAGAGATTATTCACTTCAATAGTTCCATCATTGATCAATTTTTGTAAAGCCCTTTTAAGGGTGTGACAGTTGTTGGTTAAGTGCCCCGTATTTTGGTAGTAGGCACAAATATGCTTGCCACTCCACCACTTTGTTTTAACTTTTGGTTCATAGGGCTTCGCCTCAAGGAGTATAGTGAGCTCATCAGCTAAGAGTGTTTGCAATGCACTCTTGTAAGACACCCCAATAGGTGTATATGCTTTAGGTATATCCAAAGATTGGTATCCTCTTGGGGGAGGAGCTTGATTATAGGCTACTTGTTGATTAGACGTTGAAGGAGTAGCCAGATTATGTCAGTAAAATGGATGAACAACATCTTGTCTGGGTGAGTTTTCTCTAGTGTTTACATTGGTGTTATTGAGAATAGGATAGTGCTAGTTTGGATGGGGTTGAGTTTGTGGTTTAACATTGTTAGCTTCAAAAACCCCATCATTGATTGTGTTTTTGTTGTTATTTCTTCACCATGACTTTTGTTTACCAACAAATTGATTAGATGTATTGTGAGTCTGTGAGGATATGTTTGAGAAACCCTTACCATCTTTTGATAGCTTGATGGTATCATTTTTTATCAAGGTTTCTTCTACTTTGGTTGCATTTACTAATATAGTTTTAAAGTCCTTACGACCTTGAAGTTGTAGCCAGTAATTCATCAATTTGGAGAGGCTATTAAAGAATATGTCCATTTTTCTTTATCTGGGATGTCCCAATGATATTTGGCAAAGGTATGCCTCCATCTTTGTAGGAACATTTTAAAAGATTCTCCTGGCAGTTGTTTGGTGTTACATAGGTTGATCATGGTGGTCTCCCTTTCAATGTTATATGAGTATTGTGTGATAAACATAGCATCTAGTTGATCAAAAAATTTGATGTTGGAGGGAAGTTTTGAAAACCACTCCAAGGCTTGTCCTCCTAGGCTTCTAGGAAATAGTCACATTAGGTGATTTATTTCATGGAAAAATTCCATAATTAGAGTATAGAATTGCCTAAGGTGATCCTAAGGATCAGATGTACCAAAATACTTGTCGTATTTTGGTAGTTGCACATTTTTTGAGAAAGGTGTAAAGGTGATTCTCTTGTCAAAAAGTAGGGGACACACATTCTAGCTAGATTTTCTCTCTTTTCATCCTTTCCATTTCTAATTGTAAGTCTTGTAGTTTTTGTGTAACAACATCTAATGGTGATTCTTCCTCATCGCGTTTAAGATTTGAAATGTTAAAATTAGATGGTAGCTTGGCACCCAATTGTGCTAATCCTAACAAGTGGCGTTCTTTGTATTTTTCAAGTATCTTTTTCATGATATCAATGAGCTCAAGGTTTTTCTAAAAATCTTCAAATTTGGTTTCGATGCTCTTCTCACCCCACATGTTGGAAGAACCCATTTCGAAAGAGGGCTCTGAGTTTTGGTTGAATCAGGGTGACTCTGTTGAGATAATGGGTGTTGCACACATTGCATAATATTGCTTAAATTTTATTATTTTATTTTATTATATAATGTTGCACCTAGATGGATGTGCAACATGGAAAGATTCTCATGGGATATACTTGATGAGTTGTATTGTAACATTGTGATAATATTTGATTAGCACATGGTTTATGTAATACCACTTGGTGGTTTTTTGGGACTTGCTACTATATAAGAATCCACAAGGGTAGTTGTTGGTGTGTGAGAAGAAGAAGGAAAAAAAGGGAAAAGAATCAAGTAAGAAAAGGCTAGACAGGTTAGCCAAGGGAACATTTTTGAAGGTTGGAAGCATGGCATGAGATGTGTGGATTCATGCTTGTTCACATAGATTTCTTGGTTGTGGCTATGGCTTTAAAGACTTCCATGGTTTTTGCCTAAAAAATACATGGTGATGAATGCTTTTGGAGGTTGGGTTTTTCCCTCAATTAGGGTTTCCTAGGGTATATCTTGTGTCACATTTTTGTGGGTATGTTGTCTATTCTTTTGCATGTGGATTTTAATTCCATATTTATTTTAGATCTATTATGGGTTATGTGGAAACAATTATATTCTTTATTAAAAGTTTCCTTACAAGTGTTATTAGAGCTATGGTTTTATTATTGTAACCCTAGATTGAATCCATGGTAATGCATCAGAGGATATAAGAAAGGGCAAGATATATGTGTTGTTTATTGTAGATCTGAGGATTTTTTGTGTTTGGTGTTATGATGTGATGTTGGTAGATTTTGGGCATGTGAAATTCTTGGACAAATAATTTTTTTAGATGTTTCATTTAAATGAAGATTTTAGGGAGAACTTGCAAAAATGACCTCCTGGATAAAAACAAACCTCACCATTGGATCCGGGTCTATGTTTCCATAAATTTTGATAAATAATATGTCCTAGTTTGGCCATGTTTAGAGGAAGTGAAAGAGTTTTTTTTACTTTCAGTCCGTGATGGCCGTCAAATTTAATCCCATTAGATTTTCCATAACAAAAAAAAGTGAAAATGGTAAAAAGATTATCTTAGTAAAATAGCCATAACTTTTTCTCAGGATATTGGATTTTAGACTTCTTATAGACATTGGAAAGCTAATTCAAAGCACTACAACTTGGTGTAGGTTTGGTTCTATGATTTTGAAAAAAAATCAAGTTTTAAGAGCCCAAAAGTTATTTGTGGTTTATTTTAAGCACATATTAGGGCATAACTTTGGGCATATGAAGTCAGATTTTGGACTTCAAGTAGTCAACAGAAAGCTCTTGGAGAACTCTACATATTGGTTTAGATTTGGTGTAGGTTTGGCATGGTCTATTTGGTGATATATTAATTTGAATAGTTTATGGTATATATTGACTATGGTAGAATTGTGAATTTATGATATTGTATGTTTTGGAGATTTAAGATTTGATGTTATTGTATACTCAATTCATATTTTAGATCGGTCTCATGATGATATGATTATTAGTGTTTTGGTTTGGATATGTTTGATGACTTGTTGGGTCTACAAGTTGTGTAGTGTTGTAAGCGGTCTATACTTACAAGTTACATTTATAGCTTGGATATGGGTTGTTTTTCCCATCAATCTTTAATTATTGATGCATATTCAGATTGGTGGCTTGGATTTGGGCTTTCTATGACCTAAGTTACATGATTTGCTAAAAAAAAATTCATGTAGAAGGAATAAGATGTTGTTACCAGGTATAGTCATAGTGGAGGGTTGTAGTTGACTATTTTATGCTAACAGGTTGGACATATTGAGAGTCAAATGCTTAGTTCATGGATGTGATCATGGTGCCATGGATTTTGGCATGACATGATTAGATATATAGGTAGATCCTTAATGTTCATTGGTTTGGATTCCTACTTTGGTTATGGTGGTATATATATCTTCTTGGTTGATGATCATGGTTATTTGGTTTTCTTTTGAGGATCTCATGATGTGCACTTTGAGTTCTTTGATGGTTTGATGCCTTAGTTGATTCTCATAGTTAAAGGATGGTTTTTCATCATGATGTCATGGATAGCTTGGATATAATAGTGGGATCTTGTGAAAATGATGAGGTGATAGTGCAAGATTAGTTCCTAGTTTGGTTTGTATCTTCTTGGGTTTGGAGATCTTGGTTTCACTTGGTACTGTTACTTTGGTTGTGTGTGTAGACCTAGAGGATATTTATGTAGGAGATGGGTTTTATGATGTCATAGGTGACTTGTTACCATGGTTGAGTGGGATTTTTTAGAATTGATATACTTATTGAGTGTTTGTAGATGTTGGAGATTTGTCTTAGATCTTGTTGTTGCAGAAGTGTCTTTGACATTTCCATGTTGCACTTGTTATCTTCATGGTGTGTGAAGATGGTTAGATCTTGAGAATTCATGGGGTTCTTGGTTATCTTCATGCTATGTAGAGATGATTCTTCATGGTATGTGGAGATGGTTTTCTTCATGGTGTGTGGAGATGGTTGCATCTCGAGGACTAATGGGGTTCTTGGTAAAGGTGTGCTTTATACTTTCATTTGACATGTTATCCTTGGTGTGAGGATCATTTTATTTTAATGTCATGGTATACTATTGATACATGTTTAGAGTTGTGACATGTTATAGTATGTTCATATGAAGCATGTTATCTCTTTTGTTAAGATGGTTAGATCATGTTGTCATGTTTATGTTCCTAAGGCCATGGTTGGAACTTTGACATTAATCTTGGTTTAGTTTCTTGGTACTGAGTACATTGATCATAAGCTAGATAATTCATGATATTGCTATGTTGCATTTGGAGTTAGCATGAATTGATTGGCTACAGGTGCTCATGGATACTTAGAGATAGTGGTGATGCTGATTTCTCTTGGACTAGAGAAGTATTTGTCAGAATGGTTAATGGTTTCAGCAGGAAGTTTGAGGGGCATTCACCTAATATGGACTTGAGAGGAGATTGTTCTTATATGATTCTTGGTTGGAGACTTGGCTATCTTGATGATCATTCTCATTCCCCACTCTTGGTCTACTCGGTGATTTTTCTACTTGAGAGTTATCGCCCATTGTTTCTCTCATGTGCATTATGTTTATGCTTGTCTTTCATGGATATGGATCTTGAGTCATGGTACATGAGTTAGTTCTGGAGGGTTCATTCAAGAGATGGTTTAGCATTGGTTATCTCCATTTGGATATGTTTTTATGCTGGTTGAGTTTGGGAGATGGTTTTATATTGGGCATATTCATTGGATTAGGAATGGTTATTCCTTGAGTTAGGAATGGTTTATGAGTTTGATCTTCTTGTGAGAGGCTTACATCCATGATTAATTATATGGTATAGTTTGGGTGTTGTTGTGGCTTCTTGTTGGAGTTTTGTTGAGGAGACCATACTTGCATAGTTTATATCTAGAGGTGTGTGTATAAGGACATTATACAGGTTATGATTTGCATGGTTTCTCTTTGGTCTTGGTTATCTTGTTGGATGTTCAGTTTCACTTACATTAATTTTGAAATTGGTTAGAGATTGTGATCATTGGTTTGTGCTCATGTATTTCATGTGAGAGATGACATGGTTATTCATTTATATCTTTCCTCTGTTGGTTGTGGAGAACTTGGGAGAGCATTGGAGATTTGTTATGAGAGTTGTTCTTGTAGGATATTGATATTTTTATTATGGATGTCCTTGATACTACATGGATTCACTTCTTTGAGATGTTGTGAGTGGATTGGTTATAGATTTTTCATTATCTTTTTGCAGTGGGAACTCCTTGGTATATATGTGGTAGGTATTTCTCTTGAGGCTTGTGATTGCAAGTTACAGATTGGATATGTTGATGATGTGAGATTCACTTGGTATACCTTTCGAGGTATGGATAGTTGGATGGATTTGGCACTTGTGGGTTTTATTTCAGCTATGGATATGTTGACAACTACAGATACATGTGATTATCTTTGGATCAAGTTTTTGAGCTTGGCATTTCAGTTGGTACAGGATTTTGTGATCTTCTAATGTGACAAGTTGGGTGGCTTTCTCTTTGGATGGCTTCTATGTATGTCCAGTGGTAGTGGCATAATAGGAGGTGAGATCATTCATGTTTGAGAGGCTGGATACTTTGATTTTAATGTCGGTACCAGGATGTAGCACTTCGTGTACTTTGGTCTATGACAAGGGATGTGCTAGGAGGGATTGTTCCCTTATTCATTTATGTGGCTACAGATTGACCCTATACAATGTATACAATAAGTGGGAGATTGTTGAGATAATGGGTGTTGCACACATTACATAATATTGCTTAAATTTTATTATTTTATTTTATTATGTAATGTTGCACCTAGATGGACATGCAACATGGAAATATTCTCATGGGATATACTTGATGAGTTTTATCGTAACATTTTGATAATATTTGATGAAACTATTTAATATTGAGGAAAAGAATTAAAAATTCAATATTAAATTCAGGGTCAATGGGTTAGGTAGTGCATGGTTTTAGCACATGGTTTATGGAATACCACTTGGTGGTATGTGGGACTTGCTACTATATAAGTAGGCACAAGGGTAGTTGTTGGTGTGCAAGAAGAAGAAGGCAGAAAAGGAAAAGAGTAAAGTAGGACAACGCTTGATAGGTTAGTCAAGGGAGCATTTGTGAAGGTTGGAAGCATGGCATGAGATGTGTCAATTCATGCTTGTTCACATAAATTGCTTGGTTGTGGCTATGGCTTCGAAGGCTTCCATGGTTGTATTGCAATGGTGTTTTTTGTTGAATAATACATGGTGATGGATGCTTTTGGAGGCTAGGTTTTTCCCTCAATGAGGGTTTTTTAGGGTATATCTTATGTTACATTTTTGTGGGTATGTTGTCTATTCTTTTGCACATGGATTTTAATTCCATATTTATTTTAGATCTATTATGGGTTATGTGGAAACAGTTATATTCTTTGTTACATGTTTTGTTATAGACTCATTGGTAGTTGTATTAGGTGAATGGTTAGTAGATGTAACAGGCTCACTGAGATGTGGAGATTGTGTACATTTTATGGTTATTTTGGCTATTCTAGCATTCACCTGTTTAGGTGATCACTTTAGTTTCATGGCTACACTAGTTTTACATAGTGGAATGAGATGTGAATAGGATTCCTCTAAATCTTATGCATTTTAACAATATGAGGGTTGTTGGGTGATGCGATGCGCTCCCCTGCCCACAGGTGGTTAATTATGTGGTGTTCCATGTTCACTATCAGTCATGGCTTTTGGTGCAACGGCAAATGGGCCCTACAATTGGTATCAGAGCCTGGTTTTGGCCTGGTCATGGGCTCAAATCTCCCTGGTGCCTTCCCGACCCGCGTAAGTGCCTAGTATGCGCATCGAGGGGGAGATTGTTGGGTGATGCGATGCGCTCCCCTGCCCACAGGTGGTTAATTATGTGTTGTTCCATGTACACTATCAGTCATGGCTTTTGATGCAACGACAAATGGGCCCTACAAGGGTTTCTATAGATCATGGTTCATTTGGAGTAACAAGCTAAGTTTGAAAAGGTATTTGGTACTATTAATAACGGTGAGCTCACTTTTGTGAAGTCAGGTAGGAAATGGATGTGTCTCTGATTGTTTCTAGCTTGATGTGTGAGGTGAAGCAATAATAACTGTTGGATTAAGAATCTCTAGATGGAACTTGCAATATTGTTTGTTTCAAGAATGGTCACGATTACTTTCAGAATCTCTTAGTCTTGATAAATGTCAATCAGGAAAAGGGGTATTTGAATATGTCATTTGTTTGCAAGTTTCATGTATGTAGATAGCCTCTATTTTAGGTTTTCTCTCAAATGTGTTATAGAAAGTCTTAAATATGCTATTTTAAATGGCGTATGTGCTATTTCATTATTCACCAGGTGTTGTTCTACAGAGAAAATGCACCATTTCAATATTTAGATGCACTATTTTTCAATTAGATGTGCTATAAAAGAGGTCAAATGCATCAAAGAATGAGTCAAATGCATTGTTTTAAGTGTTAAATGCACTATTTCATGGTATTCAATAGCGTTCTTATTTTGAGCTTGGTTTCATATCAATTTGTAGTTATGTCTTTTTTGAAGGACTGTGATCCAAACTAAAGTGTATTATTAAGTTTTAAAACACATCAAAACATAGTAGTAGTAGAAATGACAATGAAAGATGAAACCTTGGGCACCTAGAAAATGGAAGAAAAGTGCTTCCTAACAAGGTTGTCTAGAGTTGGTGACTAGTGGGTTTTAGTGTTTAACCAACAATATTTGAATTTACCTCTCTTGTAATAGGGAGCTTCCCACCAACACTAAGGAGGTTTGGAAAAATCCCTTGTAGGACTATTAGAGGAAGGCTTTATTTCAAACATGATTGGCTAGGAGGTGTTCCATCTCACCAGCCCTATTAAGGCAAATCTTGAGAGGTAACCTTTCTATGGCAATGTAAACCTACCTAGTAGAAGGTAGGAAAAATAGAAATCAAAGATAGGTTTGGGAATTTGATCACTCTAGAAGAGTGAGAGCATATCCCTCCTACCTTGACCTCCCAAATACAATAGACATAGTTGTTCAATTACAAGCCCTTAACTATGGAAGACAAGGGGCTCCTAGTTAGGCTAGGTGTTGGTTCATTTCTAGTTTGATTGTAACTAAACTTTATAGAAGGTTTGGCATTCTAGTCAACTCAAAAGAGTTGAGAGAATAGGCCTACTTCCATTTAGCTCAGTGAGATCACACATTTCCATTAAACTAGGTTTCAATCTTAGAAATATTGCACTTTGAATTGAAAAAGGCTTGAGGTCCACTTACCTAGTTCAATGCTAGCAAAAGGCTAGGCACATTTTTGAGGGTCTTTGTTCCTGTCATGTGTTACCAGTGACCTGGGAATCCTTGTTAGTTTAGAAGAGGTCTACAAATAACTAGAATTCAGATCTAGACCATATTAGATGTATAATAGAAAACATCATATGTGTCATAGAAAGTTGTAAATGTGTTATAAGAATAAGCGAATGCACTAAAATAATAAGAAAATGTGCTATAAGAATAAGCAAATGTGCTATAAGAATAAGAAAATGCATTGCACAAATATTCAAAACCATTACAAAACACTTCAAATGCATTAAAAGATTGCTCAAAAGCATTAAAATAGTGTTTAGAAGTGCTACAACATCAAGAAAATGGAAGATCTTATCTTTGTGAAGTTGGGAACATCTTTCAAAGTCTATTGATCTTGTTATGAAGCTTCCCAAATGCTATAGAACTTGCAATGAGTCAAATCTACACCAAAAACTAGAGAAAAACATAGATCTAAAAGAAAAAGAAAATATTAGGGAGAAAATTTGAAGAATAGAGAGGCTTTAAGAGGAGGCCCCATAGTGGGCGCCAATTTGTACACAGTGGATTCATGTATTAATGAGTCCTTAGAGTAGAGTGGAAATAGAATGAAAATGAACTAATCCAAACCCAAGAAATCATTTTCAAATAGAGACTCTATGAACATCTCATGTTTCCCTAACTACAACCACTAAGATTTATCTCAGACTAACATCTCAGTGTAGTTCTAGAACGAGAGTATGCCATGAATGCAGATCTACAAAGACGTATGCAAGATCTATGTGATAATGTAGATTATATGAGTATGATAACCCTAGAATTCTATAATATGAGTATGAAATAGACCAAAAATGTGCTAAATGATACTAAATAACATGAAAATAATGCTAAAATTCTCTCAAAATACCAGGAAAATGCTATAATAACAATGCTAGAATAATAACTCTAAATGTGCCTATAGTGTAGATGCCTAAAACTTGGGTCCCTTTGCTCTTGAATTCTCCTATTTACAGGATTTTAGAAGGGGTTGGGGTAAGAATCAAGGTTTCACTTTTGACTGGGGGTAATGGTGAAACTGTAAATATCTTATAATTTACCAAGAGGAAGAGTCCAACAGACTTAGTTTGTGAGAATAAAATGAGGATTTTTCCAATTCTTTTAAATGTAAAAGGAGGATTTTCACTTTTGTGAAGATAAATGGATTTATTCATTTAATAAATGTTCTATTTATTTTCCCTTTTGTTTCGTTTTTCCTTTTTTATTTCATTTATGATTTTGTGAATTATTTTTCCTCTTTTTAAAGTTGATTTAAGTCCATTTTTATTTGATAGATGATTTGATTGATTAATGGCCTGATGTAATGATTAATTTGAAATTCTATTGTTTTCCTCAGGTTTTATCCTTAATTTTGCATTATTTGGTCGAAATTGTATTGTTTTAGGTCTATGCCAATTTTTTGGTGTCTACACCAAACTTACAAAAAGTTTTATTTTCCTTCCTTATTGCTTCAAAATTTTCTAAAAGTTGTTGTAGTTACAGCTCGGCTAGGTCATAACTATGATTTATATTAACTATCTTATAACCTAGGTCAACTGCAACACAAGGAACACTATTCAATCAACTTAATTGATCAAATTTGTGTGTAATTACACACACAACAAAATCAATAACCAGATCTTCAATTCCATCAATTTACATTTCTCATTCATTCCACTTGGCCTTCATTTATTGCTCAAAGACATCTTTCATGGCACATCTCATTGTCTTCAGTCTGTCTAAGGTGAGATAACTAGTAACTCAGCAAATGATTGCCTTGTTAATATTTACTAATCCACCTTCCAACCATATTTTCATATCATATACTCAGCTCAATACAATCTTGATCCATTCTACCTTGAATACTTTCAAAAAAGCTAGGGCAGGAATAAACCCTTTCTCATAAACAATATTTTTCTCATCCTTCATAATTCCATTATCACATAACTTATCATAAAGTGCTTGTAACTCATAGTCTTCTTTTGGTGGAATCAACGATGAGGTCCTAGATGCATCACCAATCATAAAAATGTTAGGGTGCACTATGAATTTTGGTGGACATTGATCATTTTCTCACAATCTATACATTACTCTCCTTTAACATCTCCTTCTCGGTTACAGAGGCAGTGGATTCCATTTTTCAAAACTAGAGTTTAATCAAATTTGATTCAACAATTTTGGAATCAACTTAACTTGGCACTGTAAAACCTTACTCAATTCTTCAAATGTTGTCAATGGCATGTTGTGATTCATTTTTTATTTTGCTGATATGGACTTTTAATCACATTTATTGTTAGGATTTGGTGTGAAATATATCATTCAAGTGTATAGTTCCTTACTTACCTTATTTACTTAGTTAGATGTGGTATGATCACCTGATCCATTGGATTTGGTGATCTTAGCTTCACTTGATCCACTACCTCCAACTTCTACTATCTTTTTCCAAGTTGATTTTTATCTCAATCTTGCATTTTCCTTTGTTGTGTTCATTATTTGGTACTGGTGTTTGGGTCTTGCAGTTCTTACTAACATGTCCAACCTTGAGACAACTAAAGAAAACTAGGTTTACATTCAACCATTTCTTGTAGTTAACTCTAAAATGTGTCTTAATGCACTTTTCTAGAATATGTCCATATTTTCCACAATAATGACAATTATACCATGTGTTGTAATCCCAATTATAAGAGTTACCTTATTTAGGTGCATGTCCTTTCCTTTTAGATGTCCAGTTGGATTTTTTCTTTGGATATGCAGTCTTGAGCTCTATGTCCATATTTCTAACAAATATAGAAATATCCTTCAAATTTAGATATAGAAGGTGTATCACTAGACTTTTACCTGCATTCATGTGCTTGGTGATCCTATTTCTTGAAATTTAAACAATTCTCAGTAAACTTAGGTTTAGAAGATTTGCATACCATTCTTTCTTCTATAAATATTTTTTGTGTGTCCTACTTTACCACAATGATAGCATGTAGGTTTGTCTTTAGGTTTTGCATTTCTTTGTTCTCCACTCTTGAATGACTATCCTTCCTCAATTGATGAAGAGTGTTTGATATGTCCTAGACCAGAAGTATTACTAGATAACCTTGGTGACCTCATTATTCCTTTAAAGGATCTTATAGCTTCACTTGGTTTATTCATTCTTTCCAAAAATTATTTCCCAAATCTCAACTTATTCCTTAGTTGATCACTTTGTGATCTCAAATTTGTGATCTCCATGTCCTTTCTGTTCAGCTCCTAATTTGCATGTAACCACAGATTCATCATGTCCAGTAGAGTATTTGTAATCTTTTGTATATCAAATGACCTTTCCTCAAGTCTAGTAGCCATTTTTCTTTTATCTTCTTCAACCATGATTTTTTCTTCTTCAGCTTTCTTCTTTTGCTCAGTCACTTCACATAGTCTTACTAATTGAATTTCATGTTCTCTCTTCAATACTTTGACTTCTTCACTAAAAATTATGTTCTTCTCCAATAGTTCTACTAATATTGCATCATTGTCACTAGAATTCTCACTATTTACCAATCCTTTGGTATCAACCTCCTTATATATCATTCTATTGAATGGCCATATCTTTCCTTTTCTTTAAGGACTTTCTTAACTGTTCTTTTTCTCCATCAAGTTGTTGTAGTATGATTTGGATATCAATCATCTAATTTTCAATAATCTTTCCCAATTTATAAGCTTCCATCTCCAAGATATGAACTCCCAATTTGTCAGACTTCTTTCAAAAGAACTAGGCTCTGATACCAATTGTTGGAAGTCTTATTGGGAAACAAGATATTGAGAATGGGGGATGAATCAGGATCTATAAAACTTTTCTCTTCTAGAATCAAATAACAGATTAGTTGCATTTACTTCTAATCCATCTCATATCTTATATTAGATATCATATACTCATAAATTGTAAAACTAAAATTAAATCTATCTAAGCATAACATCCATCAACATGAAAATCTAAACTCATAACACAAAGATTTTGGTAACCTAGAAACCCTCCAAGGTAAAGGTAGAATTGGGGTGGGAATGACACCCAAAAATCTTTACTCCTACAATAACAAAGTTGACCTATTAGGGCTATAACTTGATCAATTCTAATGATCTATCATGTGAGGGGTCTTCTTGGTTAAAAGCATTGACTATTAGGTCTACCTTGATTAAATGATTTAAACTCACAATAAAGTAAGCACTTTGTTAGGAGACTTAACAAGGTCTATTAAAACCACTCTATTAAGATATTTTTCCTGATACATTGGTTAGAATGTCTCAGTACCTGATCCTTCAATTTTCTCTCATAAAGATAATTACAGATATTCTCTCTTCAATGTCTAAATCTAATCTCCTAATTTGATTTTCTTTGTTTTACTCTTCACTACTAGGTCGCTATGTCTGATATCCTTATCAAACTTAACCTTCATTGATCTTTCCTTAGCTTGTTAGCTCCTTCACACTTTCATCTTACTCTCATTATACTTCATAATGATTTAGGGTTAGATCCCTTCTTAAATAGACAATCATGGAAAGTTCTAGATCATAATCAATGATCTATAATGCATTCTTTTATCGTTTAACCCTTCTAATTTTTTTATTAGTTAATCTACCTTTCTTGGATCTATGCCTTCTAAAAAAATGTGTAATTTTCTCCTTAACTATCTCGACAAACCCTAAATTTCATATATAAGTTGTCCAAAATGGTTTATATAAGATTTTCTGCCATTACAAATACATATACCAGAACTGGTTTACTTGACAATTGAATATTCTGATGCTTAGTCATAACTAACATTCATGTTGGCTCTTAGCTTCTATAGGATCAGCATAAATTGACTCACTTAGCATAATTTAAATTTACATCACTCTATCTCTACATGTTTTACTCCGCATGTATAGTAGCTTTGTCTTTATATGGATGGCTCAGTCGTAGTGATGACTAACCAACACTGCCTAGAGAATGACTAAGTGTTAGACACCAATAGGCACCAAGGCTTAGAAATCAACAATATTTGTCACCATGATAGTTTTTTCCCTCTAATAGGACCACATAAATCAATATAAACTAATTCCAAATATCATCAGAATAACAATTCTTGCTCTTGAAATTAAAGTTTTTCATTTTTCCCATTTAACATTGTTTGCACATCACTTTACCAGGTTTTCTCAATCTTGGTAATTCTCTTACTCTCTTTATCTTACTAATTCTTACCAAATTATCAAATTTCACATGACATTTCCTCTTATTCCATAACCAAACATCTTCAAATTTTCCAAATAGATAAGTATCTTTAGATAGGTCTAAATAGAACAAGTTACCTATTGTTTGATTACCACTTTGAATTAGTTCACTAGTAACATCATAAATATCTACCTTCCTATTTTTAAACTCAATTTGGTAGCTTAAACTATTCAATTGTGCCACACTCAATAAATTATATGCTTAAACCATCAACCCAATACACAATGTCACATATGATCTTATCATTCAATATAATTGATCCTTTAAATTACACATAGCATGGTGCACCATTTCCAAACTCAACATTATTTCCATTTTAATTCTCTATCTTTTCTAACTTACTTGTATCACCAAACATATGGTGTGAATAACCACTATCAATTATCCATCTGTTGTTCTTATTCACATGTGAAATGAATGTAGTTTTCTCATCTTCGTCAAATTCATCTTTTATTGCAAATAAACAACTTCATCATTTTCATCAAAATCACTATCAGAACCATCTTCTTCAAAAATGTAACAAGATCTCTTACATTTTCCTTTGTAGTATTAGCTACCTCAATTATCTCAATTATCTCTTCTTCCTTGGTATTATTTGTCCTTCCTTTCTTCCTTCTCATCTCTATTAGGACATCTTATAGCAATGTGACCAACTGTGTTACATGTAAAATAGATAATAGGGAGTTTACCTTTGTATTTTCCTTTTCCTCTTGGTATTCTTCTTGCTAGTAATGCTTCAAGATCATCAAGAAAATTATATGATTCACTATCAATGTCGACATGTTTTCTCTTATTCTTTCTCTTAGATCCATCAAGGGTTAGTTGATACTTGAAAGCACATTCAATACTAGATGGTGTAGATGTTGATTGATGGAGGAATAAACATGATAAACTAGATATTGAGAGGGGTGGTTGGTGAATTGTAATCTAAAACATTTTTCCCTTTTCACAGATTCATCCAAATCTATTAATAACTTGTGCCTGTAAATCTAGTAATGTAAATATGTCGTAACATATAAGTCTAATCAATCACATACATTAAATTAAAATACATAACACAATATTTGTTACCAAAAACCCTCCAAGGTGAAGGCAACACTAGGGTGGGGATGACACCCATAAATATTCACTACTGCAGTAATAAAGTTAACTAGTTAAGGTTAAAATATGATCTACCCTATGAGGGGTCTACTCTATTAAAAGCTTAAGAGACTGCTAGGTCTCACCTTGTTAGAGGATTTATAACTTACAACAAAGTAAAGACTCTATTAGGATATTTAAAAAGATTTTTTAAGACCACTCTGTTAAGAGATTTACCCTGATTCAAGTCTATTAAAATTGATTTAGTACCTGACTCTCAATTTTCTTTGTAAGTTGATTTTGAGTCTTCTCCTTGCTAACAGATACTCTCCTCTAATTTGATATTATTATTTTTCCCTTTTACTTCATTGTAATGACTAGGTCACTCGGTCTATTAGATAATAACTAAACCCTTCAATGACTTCTAATCTAATCTCAATCCTTTTCTACTAATAGATTCATGTTTGAACATAAACTTATTTCATCTCCTTCTCTACTAGTATTCAGTATGATCTACGTTAATACCATCACTATATAAAGAGTTTTATAAAGCATTTTCTAGATGATTTCATGATTTATCTCTTCATCCTAATTATCAAACACACAACATAGGGATCTATGATCCACAATGTGTAAATCTTTTGTAATAACCTCTAAAAGTATTCAATTTTCTATAAAAACCTCTTCAAAAACTAAATATCCCTTTCAAGTAAGCTTGATAATCATTTTGCTAAAATTTGATTCAATTACTAACTTTCATGTAAACTCTACATAGCTCAACCTTTTTTATTTCCTGATGCTCAGCATTGTTGTTGCTTTGCCTTCATTGTGCTCAATAAATACTAAGTAACTCGACAGTTCAATTCTCAAAACTTGCTCGATCGTTGATGAGCTCGGCTCATATATAAAAATACTTTGTGACCCAAAAATTTATTTGGCTCCTATAGAGCGAGGTACATCCTTACTTATGTACATGACTCAACCTATATAGAGTAGTTTGGTCATAGTGATGACCATCTGACTCTACCTTGTAAATGACTACTTGTTCTTGACACTAATAGACAAAAATTGTTAGAGATACCAACAATCTCCCCCTTTGACATTAGTGGAAAAACCACTTTGTCATGTTTACATTTTTACAATACAATATGATAATGAGCTCTCCCCCTAAGTTGTATGACTTATAAACAATGAATAATATAACCATTTCACCTTTATTCAAATATGTAAATTGTACATTTATACTTCTTATTTTTACCTTTCTTTTGCATCTTTTTCAAATCACATTACTTTGTCTCTCTTCAATGCTCTTTTCCCATCTTCACATCTCTTTCCTTCTATACATATCTCTTTCCCCTTGTTTTTTAACACTATATGTCATTGCTTCTAAGGTTGAATGGATGGAAGTAATCTATATGTTTAAATGAATTCCTTGTAAACTTTGGTAATCATGGATAGTGCATGATCCCATGTGATTCTTGTTTCCTCTAAAATATTGTTCTACAACTATAATCTTGCAGATAAATCAACTACACTATCAACCACTAAAAGATTATGATCTTCTATCATAAGATCCTAGGTTGTCTTCAATTCTCTTTGCATGACCTCCAAATAAGGTATCAACATTGCGTGAACAGAGATCAATTTGGATCTCATGTTGTTGTAAACTACCTGAAGCTCAACCAATGTACCTTGAGCATTCACTAGATTATTATAAGGATTAATGCTTGATCCTACTAAATCCAAAATAATTTTTTTGGATGCCTTAATCTCAGCCTAATTCTTATTTATTTGTGCCTAAATAGCATGTGAAAATGTCAGCACACCTAATAAAATTGTGTACAAATGTTGTATCTTTTGTATTAACTAAATCGTAATCTATCCATTCTCCTATAATTGCACTTTATCTTTGGTAATAGTTATGAAAACTTTTTCCACAACCTTGGTTTCAAATCTTCTTGCTAACTAGTCCATTAACTTAACATTTGATTCCATGTCTCTAGCATTCACTTGATCAATTATATTTACATGATGGTTTATGATTGGTTCATCTTATTCAAAATTTTGAATCTCAAAAGCATCAACAAAAATATGCTTTACATCATATAATACTTATTTTTGTATATGCTCCCTCCTGAGATCTTCTTGTCTCTTTTTCTTTGCCAAAAAATCTTACAGCAAAATAGTTTGCTCCAAGGTGAGATTTTCTAGATCCAATTGTGGCATCTCAATGATTTCATCTAGAATAACCTTAATATCTAGTGAAAAAACTTTTATTGCTTTCCTCTTTCTACTAGATTCGATAGTGTTATTTCTCAGCACTACCATGTAAGCTGGTGAAGGGGTGTTACCACTCAATCTTTCTTGTGCATCTATGCTCAAGACAATAATAGTTGCACTCTAGTCAGATTTATTTGATTCTGAGCCTTCCTCAATATGAGGTGTTGAAACAACCTTATCATTTTCATTTGTTTCTTTGTCTTTGCCATCTTCCTCTTCATTTGTAAGCTTTTACTTCTAGGATTCTAGAGTGTCAAGGGTGTCGGCATGTATAAGAGTCATGTTGCCTTGCAAAATTGGTACACCTAATCTTTCTTCACTATTGTATTCATCATCAATGTTTACAGTCTCTACCTTCCTTTTAGTTAGCCCAAATATGCTCTTCCACACCAATTTGATTCATTGTCATACAACTTCCTCCTTATTTATCAATATAAAAGATATTCTATATTTTGGAACAAATATGTTCCTATGATGCTCAAAAGATGTGTCCTTTTTCTCCTTGGATAGGTTAGGCATAACTCTGACTAATGTGTTAGACCTTATCATTTTCTCTACCTTCTCTGCATGTTCTCATCTTCCATTCAATTTCTCATGCAGATCATTGGGTATCTTTCTCTCTATTTCACTAGGAGCTAGCTTGAAATTTGACATAATTTCTATCATAGCCTCCTCAATTATATTCTTTTCATCATTATCTAGTGTATCATATTTCACAAATTTAAAACTAGATAATCTTAGGAAACTCTTTATGTTTGAACATACCTCATTAATAGACTTTTGTTTCCTCTGAGCTGGTCCTTTGACTAATCTCATTCTTCTAGTTTTGGGGGCACTAGGCCCAGTAGACTCTACTACTCTTTGCTTTGCAGTCTTCTTGGCATTACCATTTGCCCTAGTCCTTAGCTTATTTGGTGGTGGAGATGTCAATGCTTATGTCTTCTTTTCTCCTGGAGTCTTCTTTCTCAGTGGCATGACAACAACTAGGGCTTTACCCATGTCACCATCTTCTACTTCATCTTCCTCATCACCACTGTCTTATTCTTCATCGTCACCAAGACCTTGTGTCAATTTAAGTGTTTATTTTCCCTTTCCTAGGGTGCCCAACTTAGCTTCTAGGTCTTCAATCATTTTCTTCCTTTTCTTTTCCTTGGAAGCTACCTTGATGTTCATAGTTATCCTTTCTTTGGCTTCCTCATATATTCCAAAAGGTCTAGCCTAGGCATCTATCTCTTCTTTGAGTAGTGCATCAATGTTTGCACTTACAACATCACTTTCTATCTCATATTCAAAACTTTGTAACCAAGCATTCCTTGGCTTAAGTACTTGTACAAAAGTATTGTCTATGTCAACAAGAAAACATATGTCCCTATAATATTTTGTGATTATTATTCTAGAATTCTCATTCTCCTTTTTAGTCTTTACTTAAATTCATCAAAATAAGCATTCATTACATTTTCAAATTTTTCTCCCAACTAAGTAATATGCTCATTGATTTGTCTTGTCACTAGTTTGTTTTTCTCTCACATAACATTTCCAATACATGGAAAATGCTTCTAGATATAAAAGAAAATACAAACAATTAGGGATTTGAAATTACACATTGAATTCTTCACTTTTCTTATTGATGACAAATTCTCTGCAAGTTGTAACTTCTATAGCTCAGCAAGATCATACTCATGATCTTTCATCACAATCTTCCACACTTAATCCATAGCCATACAACATACACTATTCAACCTGCTTGATTGATAGAATTTGTGAGCAATGATTCTCACTAAAAATTCAATTAGTGGATCAAAAAATTTTGTAGTGGATAAACCACATCAATTCCACTTGGATCTAGTGTTAGCCTCAACTTCTTGATGACTTAAAAATTTCATGGTCTTCTTCTTGTCTAAGGTTGGATAACATGTAACCCTGTGTATCATTTTCTTCGTGATTTCCACTAGTCCATTTTGTAACCAATACTTCATGTCATGAATTCTGCTCAAAATAACTTTTATCTAGATTCAACTTTGAAATTTTTTGGGAATTATAGGGCACAAATTAACCCTTTCCTTTAAACAATTTGAAATGCATCCTTCAAGAAAGTGCACCCATAGAGTCTCCTTTCATAGCAATCTCTAGAATAGCATGAAACTTAGGTTGAGGACAGGTGTCACTCTTCACCAGTTAAATTTTACTAACCTCTTGACTTATTCTAGTAGTTGAAGAAGATGACATGATAGTAGATAGAGTTTGAAGTTCTTCCTTCTTTGGATACTCAACACTCGTTCACACTCTTTACTCATTCAAACTTTTGATCAATTCACTCTTGAAATCTTTATTGGTTGCTCAAATTGTTAAATCGCTCTATGCTCTCAAAAATTTGAATGCAAGGTATGAAATAATATCTTTGAAATTCATTATATACCTTCTTCCTGATCAATTAGGGTCTCAATTGATTTTTTGTACTTATATGAGTGGAAGCCAACAGTTTCGATCGATATCGATGTCTTTCAACTAGGTCTACAACTCAGTCTCTTCCATGTCACCCGATCTCCATCATTCATGAAATCCTCAGTCCATGTTGTAATGCTTGGTCAACATAGATAATTTCCTTACACTTGGAAACCTTTCAAAAACTTTTTCTTATGCATCTAGTATATGCAGATATGAACTTTTGGCACATTTTTATGTAAGGAACTAATGTATGATATATATGTAGTAAGCATATCACTTCATACATACCTCTTGCTTAGTTTGAGATGGCATGATCACCTTCTCCATTGAATTGGGTGATCTCAACTCCATTAGGTCCAATATTTCCATTTTTTGTTTTCTTTTTCTATTTATGGTTTATTTCATTCCTCAATTGCTCAATGTCCACTTTGCCTTTATTCTTTGTCTAACTTTCTAAATGTACTTGACTCTTGTAATTCTTTCTTTGATGTCCAAACTTGTGACACTTGGAACATGCATTGTTAGTTGCATAATTCTTCTTCCTCTAATTTGGCCAATACAATTTTGTATGTGAACTATATTCATATGCTCAATGCCCATATTTCTGAAAGTTATAGCATTAACCTTCAAATCGAGGTGTAGTAGATGTATTCCTTAGTCTTGTCCTACACTCTTGTATCTAATTTCCCTATTTCTTGAAGTAAAAATAGTAACTAGTAAACTTAGGTTTATAATTTTGCATACCATGTTTGCTTCTACAAATATTTACAGTATGAACAAGTTTTCCATAATGATATCATGTTGGCTTGTCCTTTGGCTTTGCATTTCTCATTTCTCCATTCCTGGATGATTCTCCTTTCTCAATGCAAGAATTTCCTAACCTATAGTAACAACTTGATGACTTCATTACTTCTTCAAAGTACTTCATTTCTTCCTTTGATTTGTTTAATCTCTCCATTGATTCCTTCTCATTTCTCAACTCATTCTTTAGTATGTCATTCTTTGATTTTAGATTTACAATTTCCACATCCTTATGATTCAATTCCTAAATTACAAGCATGAGTTGATTCATCAAGTCCAATTGAGAGTTTGTGATTTTTTGTACATCTAATATCCTTTCTTCAAGTTTGGTATCCCTTTTATCTCCTTCAGCCATAGTCGTATCTTCTTCAACCTTTTTCTTTTGTTCATTCACTTCACATAGTCTTACTAATTGGATTTAATGTTCTCTTTTCAGTCCTTTTATTTCTTCATTTAGGAGTTTGTTCATGTCAAGTAGATCAAAAAATGCTTTGTCATTTGGATTGATTTGTTCAAATAGTCCTTCAGTTTCAACTTATTTGTAAGAGTATTGCTTTATTTGGATGGCAATTTTCTTTCTCCTTTTTAGGGAATCCTTTAGATCTTGTCTTGCCTTCTCAAGTTTTTGCAATGTGAGTTGAATGTCAATCACCTGATTGTCAATAGTCATGTCCAGTTTAAAAGCTTCAATCTCCAAGATCTAATCTCCAAGCCTTTAAGATTCTTTAAAAGAACCAACACTCTAATACCAATAATTGATTGATGGAGGAATAAATAGGATAAACTAGATACTCAAAGGGGGTGAATCAAGATCTTAAACACTTTTCCCTTTCCAAAAATTCATCCACATCTATCAATAACTTGTGCATGTAAAACTAGTAATGTAAATCTATTGTAACATATAAGTTTGATCAATCATATGCATAAAGTAAAACACATAACACAATATTTGTTACCCAAAAACACTACAAGGTGAAGGTAAAATGAGGGTGGGGATGACACCCACAAATCTTCAATAATACAATAGTAAAGTTAACCAGTTAAGGTTATAATGTTTGATCATAAAATATGATCTACCTTGTGAGGGTTCTACCCTGTTAAAATCTTAAGAGACTACTTGGTCTAACTTTGTTAGATGATTTAACACTCACAACAAAGTAAGGACTCTATTAGAATATTTACAAAGATCAGTTAAGACCACTCTGTTAAGAGATTTACCTTGATTCATGTCTATTAAAACTGATTCAGTACCTAACTCTCAGTTTTCTCTCTAAGTTGATTTTTGAGTCTTCTCCTTGCTAATCGATCCTCTCCTCTAATCTGATATGCTTGTCTTTCCCTTTCACTTCACCACAATGTCTAGGTTAGTCGATCTGTTAGATGATAACAAAAACCTTCAATGACTTCTAATCTGATCTTAATCCTTTTCTATCAATAGCTTCATGTTTGCACATAAAATCTTTTCATCTCCTTCTCTACTAGTACTTGGTATGATCTAGGTTAAGATCATCACTATATAAAGAGTTTCATAAATAGTTGCATAAGGATTTTTCTTGATGATTCCATGATTTGCCTCTTCATCTTGATCGTTGAACACACAACATATGGATCTTTGATCCACAACTTGTAAATATTCTGTAACAACCTCTAATAGTATTAAATGTTCTATAATAACCTCTTCAAAAATTGAATATCCCTTCCAAATCAGCTTGATAATCATTTTGCCTAAAACTCTATTCCATTCTTAACTTTCGTGTAAACTCTTCTTAGCTCAACCTTTACTATTTCCTGATGCTCGACATTTTTGTTGCTTGCCCTTCATTGTGCTTGATACTTACTAAGTAACTTGGCACTTGTATTCTCAAGACTTTCTTAGTTGTTGATGAGCTCGACTAATAAACAAAAATACTTTGTCACCCAAAAACTTAATTGGCTCCTATAGAGCTAGGTACATACTTACTTATGTACATGACTTGGCCTATATAGAGTATCTTAGTCATAGTGATGACCATCTAACTCTTCCTTGTAAATGACTAAATGGTTGACAATAATAGACAATAATTTTTAGAGATACCAATAGTATAGTTATCAAAATTTAACAATTCAAATGGAGTGAGTCTACTAATTGCATAAATAGGAAGTAAAGTCCTCAATACCCTACTTATCACAATCTCATCAAATATGATGCCTTTTGTTGAAAATAGTTATTCAATTATATATTTTCATTGATGTTACACAAATTTTACACTCTAACCGAGTAGTGCCAATAGTAATAGAGCTCAGAAGACTCTAGTATTAGCCGAGCAAAAGTTTGGAAGAAGCCAAGTTCAATGATAAAGTAAAAACCAAGATAGGTCAATCATTAAAGGATTCTTGTGCAAACTGAGTCAAGTCGGTTACCAAATTTGGATTTAGTGTAAGCCAAATTAGGTCAGTTACCAAGGAACTCAATGGTAACCAAGTGACCCAGTTTTAGTATCAATCGACTTATAGCAAAATAGTTTTGTTTATTATTTTATTTATGTAAGTTAAAGTAGTGGGTGTTAATTGATTATTTGTAAAGGTATTCAAGATGACTTAACATTGGGTTTCATATATATGAAAGGTCAAGTTGTGGATTGAATATGGAAGGTGTGAAAGAAGGTAAGATGAGAATAAAGAAGGATATCTAATTAAGAGAAGAATATCCAAAGAGATCCAAAGATTATTCTAATCAGGGAGGATCCAGAGGAAGTCAAGTTAGTGATTTGAATCTACAAATTAGTTTCTTCATTAATCAGGTCAATCATTGTTACTCTCTCATAGTTGTAGTGGTGAAGAAATCTCGTAATAGAGTTGACTTAATAGTCATTTTGTAAATCCTCTAACAAGGTGGTATTTCTAGGTTGAAGTGTCTTAAGACCTCTAACAAGGCCATTCCTAATAGGGTGATTCAAATCCTTTAATAGGGTCACACTAACACTATGTTTTGTAACCTTTAACAAGGTTGGCTACTAAAAGGACTCACTTCAGAAGAGTAAAAAGTTGTAACTAGTTGCATTGGTGGTTTTCCCAAATTGGTTTTCCATGTTAAATCTTGGTGTCTCACGTGTTCATGTTATTTTCTTACTACTTTATCTTTCTACAACTAAGTTAATAAAGGTTAATACACATTAATATCTCAATATTTCTTTGTTAACCAAATTACAATGAATATCTAGTTCTAATTGAGTTGTGCAAGGATTCGAGTTAATAAGAAGTTTGTATTGAAATCTAAGGGATTTGAAATTGTTTTAGTGGTAACTGATTCACTCCTCCCCTCTTAGTTACTCCTCTTATATTTCCAACAATTGGTATCAGAGATGTTGGTACTTACCAAAAAGGTTTCAAGGACCTAAGCTAAAGATCAAGATGTCTTATAGAATAGAGATTCCTAAGTTAAACAAAGACAACTTCAAAGCATGGTAGGAACTCATGAAGTTGCATTTGGGAACCATTGGAAATACATGCCTAAGCTTCTTCGAGAACTGATATGTGTCACCTCTTGATCCTTTGACTATGAGTCAAATGGTAGATGAAAAGAATCACAACACAATGATGATTGGCATTGCTTCTACTCTCAATTATATTGAATTTGATGAAGTCAAAGATTATCCCTTTGCTCATGAAATATGGAACAAGCTACAAAAGATCTATGGAGGAGATGAAAATGTGAGTAGAGCCAAAGAAAAAATTCTAAGAGGCCAATTTGATCAAATGAGAATGAATGAAGATGAAAACATTTCCAAATGTAGTGAAAAATCAAAGCAAGTGTGAGTGTAATCAGAGCTACAAGAGGAAAAAGATCAATAATGTAACAGTAGTCAACAAGGTATTAAGAACTCTTCCTCCTATTTATGAAATTAGAGTTTCATCTATTCAAGAAATGAGATGTGATCCCAAAAATGATATAACTTTGGATGCACTAGTTGGAAGGTTAACATCTTTTGAGTTGGATAATTTTGATAACAATCTTCATGGATCTCAAAACATAGAATCTATTAATCTCATTATGGTTTTGAAAAAGTAGTGACAAAACACTTATTCATTATCTAGCAAAGATCGGTACAAGCTAAGTGCATAGTGTATGTCAAGCATAAGCCTCCAAACAATACATGTCGAGTAATATGATAGTTAGTCAATCACTTGCATGTGTCAAGCAGTCAGTGTGTGCTAAGTCACTCAAGTGTCAAGAAAATAGGAGCCAAGAAAATAGTGTGTGCTGAGTGATTGAGGTTTCAAGCAAGAGTAATTTTTGAGTCATTCAGAAGTTGATTATTAGTATAAAGAGCATAGTGAAGGCCGAGCTTCAGATTCTATTGATGTATAGTTACTAGTCTTTGACAAAGATGATTTTTATGGCACAAACTTCTATGTAAACCATTTTTAACTAACATGAACATGAATTTTTGATATTAAGAAATAAGGATCCAATCATATTATGAGTTCCTATGCCAATACGTGCAACCAATCAAATAAAGGGAAGAGTTAGGAGACAATAAGGATCAACCATAATTGTTGATTATGACCTAGCCCATCTCCATAATGCCTACTTAAAGAGGTAAACCCTAAGGGGGAGTAAGCATGCAAGGGAGGATACTAAGGAGAATTATTGTGATGCAAAGAGAAGCATTACATGTGCAAGGAGAGGAATGCTAAGAGCATAGAGAGCATTTCATGGTGGAAATGATGGCTAAGTTATGGAACTACAATGTAGAATTAGTTTGAGAAGAACATAGAAAAGTAGTGAAAGGATAGAGAAGATAAATTTGATCAGGAGGATCAAGAGATAACTAGTAAATAGGAGATCTAACATCAAGAAGCAAGGTTCTAATTGAAGGATCAAGTGTTGAATCATTTTGATAGGTGATGCAGAGTAAATCTCTTAACAGAGTAGTCCTAACAGACTTTTGTGAATCTCCTAGCATAGTGCTTACTTAGTTGTGAGTTTCAATCCTTTAACCAAGGTGAGACCTAATAGTCTTGTAGGCTTTTAATAGGGAAGACCTTTCATGAGGTAGATCATAGATTATGATCAAAAATTTGTAGCCATAATTGGCCACACTTTACAACTGCAGTAGTGAAAATTTGTGGGTATCATCCCCACCCCAGTTTTACCTTCTTTGTGGAGGGTTTTTGGGTAACCAAAATCTTACGTATTATGTGTTGATTTACATTATGCTTTGGATGTGATGTATGGTTACTTATTTTAGTTTACATGTTAAGTTATGAGATGAATGAATGGTGAATTATTTATATGGTAAACATTTTAAGTGTTGATTCACCCCCTCCCCCCCCCCCCCCAATAACTTACTTTCCTATTATTATTTCCAATAGAATCAGTATTCAAAGCCAAACTAACTCTTTGTAGAAAGGGAGGAAACTCAAAAGGAAAATATTCTGATAGTGAAGAAGAAGAAGAATCAGATGATGACCTTGAAGCTATTGAAGCCCTACTTGCAAGAAGGTTACCAAAAGGAAAAGGTAAATATAAAGGCAAAATTCCAGTGAATTGTTTTTCTTGTAAAGAAGTTGTTCACATTGTTGCAAGGTGTCCAAATAAGGAAAGAAAAGATTATAGGAAATCTAATATGTTAAAGGAAAGAAAGATTTCAAAATATACAAAGACTACAAAGACAAAGGTAAGAAATCTTGTTATATTGCTAATGATTCTAATAGTGATGATGAAGATGAAATGGTATATATTTCTATTAAAGATGATGAGGATGATGAAGATGATGAAAATATGGCACATATTTCTCATGTTTGCAAGAATGACACATGGATAATAGATAGTGGTTGTTCTCATCATGTGACTAGTGATAAAACTAAGTTTGAGCACTTGGAGCACAATGATGGTGGAAGTGTTAAATTTGGAAATAATAAACCATGTTATGTGAAGGGAAAAGGATGCATTGCATTGACTGATGAACTCAAATGTGAAAATTCTTACTAGGTTGAAGAATTGGGACATAATCTTCTAAGTGTGGCATGACTGAAAAACATTAGATACAAAGTAGAATTCATGAACGTGAAGGTCAAGCTATTGGATGGTAAAGGAAACCTAGTTGGAACTGGCAATCAGACTAAAGGTAATTTTTTAACCTAGACTTCAATGAAACTACATATTTGCTAGCTTAGACAGAGGAATCTGAGTCTTAGAAAGAGGAACTTGAGTTTTAAATTGTGTAACCTGAGTTGTAGCTAGTGAAACCCAAGTTCAAGATAGTTCAAACTGAGTTACAGATAGAGGAGATATTGAAGACCTTTGGAATTGAAGATTCCAAACCAATTGGAACACCTATGTTTACCAAACACAAACTATCCAAGAATGATGATTCAAAACATGTAAATCAGACTACCTTCAAATCTATGATTGGGAAACTCTAATATGTTGTTAACAAAAGACTTGATATTGCATTATTAGTTGGTATAGTTGCAAGGTGTTTTGCAAATCACAAAGAAAATCATATGACGGTAGTCAAAAGAATTATGAGATATCTAAAAGGTACTCAAGACTAGGGTCTATGGTACAAGAAAGGAGGAAAACTTGAGTTGAAAGTCTTGACTAATGTAGATTGGGCCAAAAGGATTGATGACAAAAAAAGCACCAATGGAGGAGAATTCTTTCTTGGAAAGAGGCTAGTGTCATGGACCAGTAAGAAGCAGAATTGCATCTCTAGGTCTACAGTAGAGGTAGAATATGTTGCTACAATAGTTTTAGTATGGATCAAGAAATTATTGTTAGGAATAAAGGAAGAAATCAAGGACCCAATGGTTATCTACTATGATAACACAAGTGCAATCAACATATCCAAAAATCTAGTGATGCACTCTAAGACAAACATATTGCAATCAAGTATCATTTTCTTAGAGAATTAGTTCAAGATAAAGAGGTTGTATTGTAATATGTGAACACAAAGGAGAAAGTTGCTGACATATTTACCAAGTGATTACCTAAGGATGCATTTTTGTATCTCAGAGGAAAGCTAGGGATCATTCCCCTATTTGATGCTTGCTAGGCTATACATTAGTGATGTATCAACCAAACTGCATTGAAGATCTATCAAATTGATGGACAGAAGTCAGAGCTCATTGCATATGAATCAGTAATTAGGTATATTATAAACTCATTATGTAAATTCTTTGGCATTTGATGTTAAAGAGGGGGAGATTGAATATGTCATATCAAAAGAATTGAAGGATAGTCTGATGAATCAAAGGAAGAAACTTGTATATTAGAAAGAGGGAGAACTTGATCAGATGGAGTCTGAAGTTAAGGTGTCAAAGGGAGAATCTCAAAGGGAGTTCTCATGGATGAATAATTAGAATGAAACTAAGGATATAATAAAATCTTATCAATCATTTTGATTGTTCTAAGTTTCATTTGGTTATGAAATTTTGTGTTTCCATCAATTCCAAAGAGGGATATTATTGAAAATAATTATTCAATTGTATATTGTCATTGATGTTACACTCTAACCAAGCACTACTAGTAGTAACCAAGCTCAGAAACTCTAGTATCAACCAAGTAGAAATTTAGAAGCCAAGTTTACTGATCAAGTGCAAATCAAGATAGGTTTGTCATTAAAGGATTCTTGTGTAAACTGAGTCAGATTGGTTAGTGAGGGGGTTCAGTGTAACCCGAGTTAGGTTGGTTACAAAGAAACTGAGTGGTAACCAAGTGACCCAATTTCAGTATCAACCAACTTACATTAGAATAGTTTTGTTTATTATTTTATTTATGTAAGATCACTTAGTGGATTCTAATTATTTATTTGTAAAGGTAGTCAAGCCAACTTGACATAGCATTTCATATATATGAAAGGTCAAGTTCTGGATTAAAATATGGAAGTTGTAGAAGAAGATAAGATGTGAATAAAGAAGGATATTTGATTAAGAGAAGAACATCCAAAGAGATGCAAAGATTATTCTGATCAAGGAGGATCCAAAGGATAAGCCAGATGAGTGATCTAAATCTACAAATAAGTTTCTTTATTAATCAGTTAAATCATTGTTACTCTTTAACAATTGTAGTAGTGAAGAAATCTCTTAATAGAGTTAATAGTCATTTTGTAAATCCTCTAGCAAGGTGGAATTTCTAGATTGAAGTTTCTTAAGACCTCTAACAAGACCACTCCTAATATGGTGATTCAAATTCTTTAATAGGGTCACACCTAATAGTGTGTTTTGTAACCTTTAATAGGGTTGGCTTCTAACAGAGCTCACTTCATAACAGTAAAAAGTTGTAACTAGTTGCATTAGTGGTTTTCCTAAATTGTGTTTCCATGTTAAAATCTTGGTGTCTAATGTCTTCATGTTATTTTCTTACTGCTTTATCTTTCTACATATTTATTCTTTACTTAACTCTTTTTTCAGTATATATTGACCAACAGTAAATAAAATAATAGTAAATAGAATGCATCACAAATATAACATTCACACATATATGACACCAGAATTTAACATGGAAACCCAATTCGGGAAAAACCACCAAGTAACATTCTACAACTTTTCACTCTTATGAAGTGAGCTTGGTTAAGAGCCAACCTTGTTAAAGGTTACAAAATACATTGTTATGTGTGACCCTATTAAAGGATTTAATCACCCTATTAGGAGTGACCTCATTAAAGGACTTTGGATCATTCCATTAGAATTCCACCTTGATTAAAGGATTTACAAAATGATGATTAGGTCAACCTTACTTAAAGGATTTTGACTATCACAATAGTTAGAAAGTAACATTAGGTTTGATCTGTTCAGATATAACTCATTTTAAAAATTTAGATTTCCATTGGTTGATTTGTTGGTTTATTGATTGGACTTCATTAGCATCTCCTTTGATCTACTTGGCAACCTTTCAAGCAATCACACTTCACCAATATTCTCACTTTTCCTCTGCTACTCTATTCTTCAAAGGTTCTCCTCAAAATTGTCAATCAACAATAAATCAACCTTAGAAAACATCTCATATGCCTCCTTAAATAGGTATCTATGATCTTTTTCCACTTAAATATCACCATATATCTTAGGATTAGGTTAGATTCAATGAATCCATCCATCATTTTTCCTTCTACACATTTCTTGACACTTCTAGAAACTTGTCAATAAATCCTTTCCTTTGATTGCATAACAAACTCAATTCGTGTACTAAATATGTCATCTCATCAATCCTTATCATCCACGCATTTTGACTAGTCCAACATTTCAACTATGTTGGCCTCAAACTCAACTCTTTCACAAATTATAATTTTGTTGACACTCAATCATCATTGTGTTCTTCTACTCAATCAATATTGTGTAGCTTGGTCACTACTATTTTGTCTTGCTCAGCTTACACTAGATCATTTGGTCTTCAATATGCTCATTCTCTACTACATTTTCTTCTTCATCTTTCTCAGCCATAACTAACACTCAACTACTATTGTTTACTCGAACAACTCTTCAATTCCCTAGTCGTCTACTTCAACTCTTTCATTGACCAACCAATGTTCAGTAGGCTTTGCTTGTATTTAACTCAATACTTATATATTTCATACACTAATTAAATAATACATCATCTTGTCAAAGACTAACTGATAAAGTTCCTATTGTAATTCCAACATACTTTCTTGTCTTTACTCAACAACTTCACTAGTTCATCTAGTTATTTCTCTTTTCAAATCCTCTTCATAAATCAACTAATATGAGGCTCTAGATTGTTAGTAAATGTCTCTCCAATAGGTTTGACATCAATGAAAACATAAAACTTGTTCTAATATAGTTTTGAACAAAAAATAATTGGATTTATAAGAACCATAAGTAGAACTAAATTTTCCAGAATATTTAATGATGACAATAAACTAATTGAGGATGTCATTGCATCATAGTTTTACAAATTCAAGAGATACCTCGATGATATAAAAGGAAAGTTTCATGGAGAGTTATTTGAAGCATTGAAGATAAGATGGGCTTCTGCCTACCACCAATAAGAGCAAATTAGAATGAAGATATTAAAAAATTTAATGTTATCTATGTGTACTAATGATGCTAAAATAGCAATGGACAAACATAAGGAAAAGTTAAAAAGTAAAAGAATGAGTGCTATGCTACTTGCTGACTTAGAATCAAACATGAAAGAGGAAATAGCCAAAATATTGAAAATGAGCATTTAATATTGTATTAACTACAGGTATATGATGAAGCTAGACCAAGTACTATGGATGACACATTTACCATAAACAAACTAGTCAGAGATGCTAGTGAACACAATTAATAAGGCTATTATAGATACCAAAGGAGGGAAACTATGAATAGATTTGAAAGAATGATTGAACTATCATGTTACAGTTAGATTCATTGAACCTAGAAATAAGGTGAAAAAAACTCTACATGGAGAGATGTGCATGATGAAATAACTTATGTAATCAAATCTGGTGAATAATTTGAGGAGAGTTCAATAAACAAGATAAAAGCAATATTCTACCTTGGGAATGATAGAAAAATCAAGAGGCAATCAACATAATCAAAGTAGTTGGAAAGTTAAAGAACAAGATGGATTTCTAAGGAAGCTAATGAAAACCCTAATTAGGTTTTGCAAGTTTTCTACATGTGAAAGAAAAAGGATTAGAAGGGGATTGAGTAAAACAATAAATAGTTAGTTGGTCGAGAGAGTTAGATGCATAATTGAATTGTGTCTTGAATCTGGTTATAGAGAACCCACATAAGGATTGAAGGAGCAAAGATAGAGCACAAGGGATCTAAGAATCTTTAGGGAGAAACCATTTACATGTCATTACTATCTAGTTAGAATACTTAATAGTTTCCACAAGTATTTGTGGAATCCCTTAATCGAGTAGTTCTTAATGGGACTGAAGTTTCTTGATTGAACTATTTGTAAATCCTCTAACAAGGTGAACATTGTATAAGTAGGATAAAATCTCTTAACAATATAGTCTTTAACAATACTATTAGATACATCTAATGATGTATCAGTCACTTCTAATAGGGTGAGTCACTTAGAAGGTAATAATTATAGCTCTTAACTGAGTAAATCTTTTAACTATAATGAAGAGTTATGGGTGTCATCCCCACTGTAATTTTTCCATCTAACCAAGGGTTTCTATGAGACCAAAAATCATGGAGTTATGTATAGGTTCATAATTTATCTTGGTTATATTCTTACTAATTTACATTTCATCATATAGGTAAACAAATTTAAATAGCTACAAGTAAATGAAAGAAAGTTAACATTGATATGAATGAAACTTAATGAATATATGTTATTGGTTAGTAGATTACATATCTAAATTTTGGTTAAACTTTGATTAGGTAAATTTTTTAAGTACTGATTCACCCACCCACCCACCCCCCCCCCCCCACCTTCACAGCCCCTAGTACCTACCTTTCCAACAATACTTTCTCTTAACCGTTGCAAAACTACTAGTTTCTATTATACCTCTCGTAATCTCATAAATGGTAGGTGATTTACTTTTCATTCCTATCTTCTTAAATTTTGTAGTTTATTTATCTAATTCCTTTCTTTTAGCTTCTTCCTCATCATCATATCTTCTATCATTCTTTTTCTTCCTTGAAATCTCCTTAGTTACTTGATTTCTCCTTTTGATTGGTTTAGTTTTCACTTCTTTTATCGTCGATCAAGTATGATTTTTAACTCTTATATATGTAGATGGTATGTTATCTTATGGGTCTCCAATCACTATGTGGAAAATCTTGATGAACCTGCTTCCTCACCAAATAATTTCTCCACTTGATCGATTAACATCCTTCTTATTTTCCTCTATTGGTGTCTTCACTTATTTCCTTGTACCTACAAGAATTTTTCCATAGGTTAAAAATCTCTTTTCCTTTTCATTCACTTGTTTGTAAAATATTATATGTGCAAGTTAACTAATAAAGTCATCATCTACCTCATATTCCATGGTGGAAACTAATGGGTTCTGTGTTCTAAAACCTGCAATTTACATGAGTTTGTATCCACTAGGAAACAAATATCATTTTTATACTTCTCTACAATTTTATATGGAATATTTCCTCATTTATTAATTTCAAATTGAAATCCTTACCTTTCTCCCTTATGATTTCAACTATTTGAGTGATTACTGGTCTTTTCTTAGACTATACAACCTTTCTCTACTTGGAAAATAGTTTTAGATATAGAAAAATATACATACCAATAGAGTTTTGTACTTAATTGATTTTCTTTGTCTCTCTTTATCCTTTTTAAATTCTCAAGTAGTTGAGTTCTTATCATCTAACATAGACCATATACCACATCACTTTTCATAATTTGATGAGTGATGTGAATGATACCACTATGTATGTAGTTCATCTGATTGGATTGGTATAATTTGTATCCTATCACCATTGAATAAAAATAAAATTCTTTATATTCAATCTCCTCAATTTTCATGTTTCTTCCATCATATATGGATTTGGTTAAATCAGTAACTAGACTAGTTGCGATTTTCCACAGTGTGCATAGTTCTCTTTATGCTTCAAAGCATGTGACCCTATGAATAATTATCTTTGATAACCTATATGTCTTATCCAACCACATATCTAATCATTAACTCAAGTTAGCATATATATTATCCAATCCAGGTGAAATTTAGTAGGAATATCCACTACGTAAGATAAACATTTGGTTTTTAGATGTTTGTGCTCTTCTTTTAGTACTCCATTGCTACACAAATCTTTATATTTTTTCCTAATTTCTTTGGCTCCAAATTCTTCAATCTTGCAATGGACATATTATTTAATATTTTCCAACTACAATACTCTTCTTTTAGTACTCCATCGCTACACAAATCTTTATATTTTGTCCTAATTTCTTTAGCTCCAAATTCTTCAATCTTGTAATGGACATATTATTTAATATTTTCCAACTACAATACTCCTAATGGGATAGTAGACAAATCATCATACTTGTCCACTTTGACTGTTCTGAATGATTGGGGTTTTTATTCAAGTTGTAACTACTCTTCACTGCAAATTAAATTAGGTTTTAAAATATTCATTGCCATATTTCTTGAATGGAATTATGTGATAGAAAACAAACACAATAGACTAGTAGCTCTTGATACGCTAGTTAGGGATCACAAAATCATGACAACAAGATTACTTTACAAATCTTAATTCTGATTTCAATCAATCACTTGATAGCACTCAATGTAGCTCTCAAATACCCAAATAAAAGTTAAGATGTGAAATGAATCGAATTTCCTCTATTTTTTTATCATGAAATAGATGTTTTGGTCATCAAAAGTGTAAACATTACCTTAACCAATGCTCAAAATAGTGATTGATCACCAGTTAACAAATACTTGCATGATAGTGCTTCACTAATGGCTATGAATGATGACAACTAGATGTATGAAACCTTTTATAGTGGTCATCAAAAATTGATTTCCCCTGACCAATTGATTTCCCCTTCTCAAAACCCTTCACAAAAATCATCATCATATCACTCTTGATTACTATGGGATTGATAACTAATTTTTCTTTATGTGCTCCCCCTAAGTAAATCCTCTACTTAGCTTGAAGATGGACCCTTTGCACCAAAGGATGGTATTTTTCTTTCTAATTACATGACCTATTCCTCTTTATCTTCTTTCTTTACCCAATTATTTTTCATCTCATCTCTAATTTCATCAAGACTTACAAGATTCTTCATTTTCCTTTCCTTTGACTAGTTGGAAGACATGTTTCTACTTTTGGAGTCTCTGGCATTCTATCCCACTTTCTTACAATGAAAACAAAGTATGAGAAGATAATCTCTAATATTACCACTCTGTGTTCTAAACCTGCAATTCTTAGTTAAATGTCTAGACTTGTCACACACCAAGAAAGTAGGATTGAACTATTTCTCTCTTCTATTAAAATTCACCGATTGAATAGGTGATCTATGGATTTTCACCTTAGATCTACTTTCCTAAGCTTTGTGCCCATACTTGTTGCATGTGTAACAATAACCATTGAAACTAATACTTTTACATTTGTCATTAGGTCTAGATATACACTCTTATGCAGGATGATCATATTTATGATAGTTACAGCAATTACCTTCAAATGACATGGACTTATTCACTGATTCACTTCTACACACATTTTTAGTATGACCAATATTTTTACTATTAAAATAAGTAGGTTTGTTAGATCTCTTACTTAGTTTATCCTATAAATCCCTTCTTCTTAGATTCACATTTGGATGACTCATCGATTGTGGATGTTCTTTGGCTTGTGTAACCAAGACCAATTGTATCATTATGTCACTTTTGGTTCTTCAATTAATCATCAAGATTTTGTATGCTTTCATTATATTGCTTCAACTTCTCATTTGAATCTCATTTGGTATATGATTCCTTTTTTCATTTTTCACTTTCTTCTTTCAACATTTGGTTCTTAGTTACAATCTCCTAGTTTTCCACAATATTTGCATGAAGGTTCTCATGTGTGATAGAATTCTCTTGGGTTGTACTGAAAATTTGTTAATCCTTCTCTTTTAATGTGCTCGCCGCATTCTTCTTGATATCTTCTACAATTTCCCTAGCTTCCCCAGCTTCTCTTTTTACATCAAGGTCTTCACGCACCTTGACTGATTCACTTTCATGTTCTCTTTTCAAGTTTTCTACCTTTTCTTTGAGCTTCATATTCTTTTTTCATCAATTTTGTGACTACTTCAAATTCTTCAGACTTGACTCCTTTAGATTGGTGTTCAATATAGTCATGGATTTAATTTAACCTAATAGTGAATTCTCTTCTCACAACTATGGATTTTCTCAACTTTTCTTGCAACTCTTAAATCACCTAATTAACACTTTCAAGTTGCTTTGTATACCTATAACTTTCCATGATTTTGGATCTTTCAACTATCAAGAGGACCAGGGCTCTAATGCCAATTATTAGGATTCTTAGGTTTTGAGAGGAGGAGGGGAGTAAATTAGCACAAACATGTAATTAAAAATTGTAAACATTGATCTACTAATCTATAATTTAACTTTCAAACAATTAAAAAAATTATTGATATCAATAAATAAAGCATAACAATATCAAACCACCATACATGCATCACACACGACACTATGAATTTAGTATTATGGAAACCCTTGTTAGAGGGACAAAACCATGGTGAGGATGATACCCACAAGCTCACTATTGCAGCAATGAATTTCCCAGTTAGGAGCATACAATTACCCTTTCTAAGGGTTCACTCGATTAGGAATGATTTATACCTTGTTAGAAGTACTTAGATTTGCTAGGATTCTCCTTGCCAGTTTTAGCATATTGTTGAATATATACCAAAGGAGAAGATTTTTGAGATATTTTTGAGTGTTTGGAACTTGGATTGATTTCTTATGTGTTGTATTCATGACTTGGTTTGCCATTGATGTCAACATATATGTAGTTTGATATGTGACAGATAGAGTTTTAGAACCTTGCAAAGGTAGATTTAATTAGTGAGGTTTGAGTATGAAAATTTAAGCTACACATGCTTAGAATCATGTTTTTGGATGTGTTTAGATGATACATCTATGTTTTCTCATGTTAGTGTGAAGATTTGAATGATGTAAAGTTGATTTAGTGAAGATTGGTTGTAGGCCAGTGTGCAGGAAACAACTTACTTGTAATTCACTTGTATTTGTTATGTGAGATGGAATAAAGTTAAATGAGATTAAATCATGGTTAAAGACATTTTTTTGATGCTATGTTCATGATAGAAGATGTTGGACATCATTATGTTGAGCTTGTTGAAGTATAATGTGTGACATATTCACTAGTAGTCAACTCTTGTGATAAAAATTATTTTGGAAGTTGTAAAGTTTCTTCTAGCACATGGAACCTTGTTTAATATATTATAGAGGTCATATATTACTCATTCTACATTGAGAAAAATAAAAATAACAACTTGATTAGTTATTAGGACAAGGTATAAAGGAAATGTTGTTTCCTTGATTGTAAGTGTACACGTGTGTGATATTGTGTAATTGTGATGCTAAGGATGGAAATTTGGTCATAGAAAAATAAAGTATTATATTGATGATGATTTGAGAACTTGAAAGGAATTGTATTGGCAAAGAGGTTGTTGTATTGGTCAATTTACTATTGGGATATGTTATCCTAGAGATATTTTTGTTTAACAATTCTAACGAAATTTGGATAATGGGTTTAGTTGTCCACCTTATTACTCCTAACAAGGTTATAATATTTTAATAGAGATTCAAAGGCTCCTAATAGGGACTCATATGTATTGATTATATGTAATTGGATCCTAACATGGTCATGTCCTCTTACAAGGACTTTTATATTAATACATCATTTTGTGGGTACCATCCTCATTGGGGTTTTCCCTCTGATCAAGGGCTTCCCAAGTTAACAAATCATTGTGTCAATGTGTCATTGTGTATGTTTTATCTCTTAGAATTGTTCTTATAATTGGTTATTGAAGTTGGATTTTATAAGTTAAGTTTATGTTTTACTAAGCATACAACTATTTCACCCCCCCTCCCCAAGTTGTATTAGTGGACTTTACTTTCTAACAATCAAAGGATTTACAACACTCTTCTAGGAGCTTACCCTATTAGGGGATTTAAAACAAGAACCTTTTAGGGTTCATCCAATTTAGGGATTTAACTGTTGTAACTAGGGAATAACTAAATCACTAATCTATATATGACACTCTTTGCTCGCCATATCCAATTAGTTCTCTTCTCTTCTATAATGGTTCTCTTCACTTCTCTACTCAATGTCATAATTACATTGTTTGATCTCTCTTCAATGACACTAACTCTCACCCTTTTGCCTCTTAATCCTGGCCATTTATTCAATCCTTAAGCTTCCTTCTCGATCTCCTTAAGCTTCTCGCCTATCTCAATATAATTTTATCTCGATTGCATCAACCTTCAACTGGATTGGCTTATGTTTTACTTGGAATTGTCCAAATGTATTACCTTTCCTAATGCATTGCTTTACTATTGCCTTATACTTATCTAATGATCCAACTAATACAAAACCAATATCTCTTAACATTTAATCTTTAGTTTCACTTTGTCCAACATTATCACCTAAACTAAACCTTTTGATAATCTCAAATCTTATAACTTGTATGGTCTTAAAATCGAAGCATTTCTATGCTAAGAGTGGTTAGCCCTCCAAGTAAGTGGTATGAGGTCATGTCAACTACCTTAAATGGGTCTTTGCATGGATCTAGCTATTTTCCCATGTTCTACTTCTCTCTCTATTTCTAGCCTATTTCTTGCAACTTTCTCTAGGAAAATAAGGAATTTGACTTTCTAGGTCAAGGACAAAATTTTAGGTCAAGGTCGACCTTGACTTAACCTAGGTAAAAGATGACCTCAATCCTGAGCTAGGGCAACCTCATCCCTAACCATAGGTCCATTTTTGAATTTTTGGGAGTTTTGAGACATCAAGCTTCGAAAAGTTCCATTTTTCCGCTTCTAGGTTGGTTGTTTCAAGTTTACTCTTAAATTACATTTCATCTAGGTCTATTTCTAGGGGTTAACATTAAATGATTCAATTCTCCCATGTTAGCCTTCTTTAGGAGTTTGTGCCCTAGATCTCTATATAAGGAAGCCTCCTCCTCTCATTTTTCTCTAAGATACATTGTGATATCGGACAAACTATTACCTTTTTACATCCACTATTTTATGAAGGGAAGATCTAGTAGCATGCAAGCATTAATGTTTTCAAGCATCCAATTCATCAAGGAGGTTCATCGTTAGCTATTGAAGGATTCAATTTCTATGGAGCCCTTTTGGTGAATATTTCTCCATCCACATTCATTCAATTTTTTTCCTATGCAAAGATACATTCAAGATTGGTGTTGAAGATCTAATGCCATTGGTTTGAGACATCCTACATACATTTATACATTTATTTGGAGCATTTGTAATCGTGGATTCAAGGATTTGAATCCTCCACAAGGATTTCAATATAAGCAAGGTGAATAGTTTCATTTGCATTGTTTATGCATATTAAAATTTCAATTACATTTCAAGGTTGATTCCAAATTGGGGTTTGGCTAAGGAAAACCCCCCATCCAAACAAAAAAAAACCCTTTTTCTTGCAAATACAAGTGTGGAACAATCAAATTGAAGAGCAAATTTGGATACACTTTTCGTCAAACTTGTGTGATCTGCAAATATAAATTTTGTGAGTAGTGCAAGTCAAGGTTGACTTTTTGTAATACAATTGTGCCCTAGGGAAAGAGTGTGGCCCACTATTAGGGTCAAGGTTGACCTCCCTTCAAAAGGACAAAAGCTTTATGGGTTTTCTCTATCTTGACATTTCTAGTCCATAACAAATTGCAAAGATCCCTGAAACTATACGTAGACACCAAAAATCAGCATTTTCTAGATTTATCCTATTTCAAGGTTAGAATTTTTCTTTTATCTATTTCAAGATTTAAGCACTTACTTCTTAATAGAAAGACCATATGACCTCCTTTCTCCTTATTCTTCATTATATGATTCATTTGTGCATTGATCACTTCCTTGTGCTTAATCAATTTGGATCATTCCTATTGGAAATTTAGGTTGATGAAAGGCCCTATTTTCATCCTATTCATTTTGGTGAACCTGACATGCTTACCCTCTTTTCTTTTGTAGAATTAATTCCCTATTGTGTTTTTTAGTGTTATATTTCATTTCATATTTGTTAGGTCTTTTCTTGCATTAAGATTAGATTTCATCTATGCTCTTGTCTTTTAATTTTTAAAAAAATTGCAAAATTTCTTTCAAAATACAAAAATATTTATGCTTTATGTTTTCTTAGTTTACTTCATTTACATTTTATTGGTTTATGATCTTTATTACTTCTAGTCCTACTTTTATTCTTAGGGGTAGACATAGTCATAGACTTATGAGTATCTTTAAGCCTAAGTCTTCTTCTCCTTTCCTTAGGATTCTAGATGAGACTTTGATTCTTCCTTATTCTAATCCTCTTATGGAGCAAAACTCTTCTCACTCATCTCATGATGAGGATGATGCTTTAAGAGTTACTTCTAAAAAATTCCAAAAACTTTCAACTGAAGTTGATAAAATGGGTATTTGACTTATTTAAGAAAATCATAATCAAGATTCTATTCAAGTTATAGAGGCTCTTAATAAAGTTCTTCATGATAGTGACCAAGGTGTTAATCTTTTGCATGGTATTACTCACCTTGTGCATTCCAATGTTAAACCTTTAGCTCAAGAAGCTCAAGATTTAGGGTTATTTCCTCCTGTCACTCGTGTAGAACCTTCTTCTATTCCTCTTCCTAGTGTTCCTATTTATAATCCTTCTTTGGTGACTATGATGGTTCCCTCTATCCCTATGAGTCTTCCTCATGTGTCCCTTCCTACATCACAACCTTCTTATCATAATGTTCCTTTTACTTATTCTACTCATATGCCAAATATAGTTCTTAGTGTTCCACTAGTTGTGTCTTTTATTTCTATAGCTTCATACACTTTTCCTAGTGTTTCTAATGTTTCTAGTTCTCTTATTTCTTCTAATGATTCCACAATTATCAGTTTGGCTCAAACTGTGTCATCTTTACAACAATAACTTGCATCCTTGACTGAAAACGAGTTTAGTATTCCTATGTGTGATATGAGAAGTCCTTTGTACTAGGATGTTATTCATACTCATGTTCCTTAGCAAGCCGATATGCCTTGTCTTGAGAATTATAATGGTAAGGGAGACCATGTTCATCATGTTAAAACATTTCAAATCCTTTGTAGTGATTATGCTCATGATCATAGGATTTTAGCTAAGTTATTTTCTTGAACTTTTCATGACAATGCATTACAATGGTTTTGTTCCTTGACTCCTTATTCTATTACTTCATTTCCTCAACTTACCAATGCTTTTATTCAATAATTTCAAAACAACATTGGCCTGCAAGTGTCTTTGACTGATTTGATGCATTATAAACAAAATTCTAAAGAAAAATTGATTAAATTTATTGGTAGATTTAAGCATTTTCATGCTTGGATTTCCTATCTTGTTCCTAATATTGATATTCAACATATGTTTATTTCAAATTTGTAAAATGATATTAGAGATAAGATTCTACCTACTAAATTTACTTCTTTTCAACAACTATGCGTAGTGCTTCATCATTATCAATTACAAGTGAGTCAATTTGAGAGCACCACTCTAATGGCTCTTGTTCCTCTTCATAAAAGTGATGTTGCTCCTAATCCAAATAAAGTTAAAAAATTCAACAACCATGTCAAGATAAACAAACAAGAAAATGTAGTTGTTGATCAAGTTGTTGCATCTCATAATGTCACTTCTGCATCTACTGCTTTTCGATTAAATCATACGTTTACTCCTCTTTTTGAATTTTATATTCTATTATGAATAGGTTGTTAACTACTAATATGATTACTTTGCCTCCTATTTGACATCTTTTACTTGCTACAATGGCATCTAAATCTTTTGATCTAAAAGATTTTTGTCAATATCATCATCAGAATGTCCATGGTATGTTATTCTTTAAAACATAAGGTTCAAAAATTAATTGATTCTAATGCTTTATCTATTGATAATTTTGATGGTAGTGGGAATAAGTTTATATATCCTCCTAATCAAAATTTGCAAATTTATATGAATCCTTTACCTACACATGATACTAATACTATTGCTCAGTCATCTTCTATGGATATTGTGTATGATTCAAAGATGGATGATCTTAATCATGATGTTAATCAAGTAAAGCATGTGGTTCAATCTATATCTCCACCTCAGTCTCAACCTTTGCTTCAATCTCAAGTTTCAACTTTACCTTAACTGAAGCCTAAGCCAAAATTGAAGCCTCAAGTTAAACCTCGACAACAACCTAAGAAAAAATGACCTTAGGAACTTTTGATTACCTTTGATGATTCTGAGACTATTAAAGCTTTTGATGGTCCCCTTTATATTTATTCCAAGATTGCTAACATACCCACTTGCGGCTGTCTTATTGATCCTACCTCTTTAGTTAAGATGATTATAGAAGAAAATCTTTTTATGAAGGGTTTGCAATGTGATTTTTGTGATACATCAGATGTGTGGATTCAAACTTGTAATGGTTTTCTTTATCCATTATTTAGTTATATTGATTTAGCTGTTGAACTTTGTAAAAAAATGGTGAACACTACCTTTGTTTTTGTTCCTACTAATGACTAGTTTCAAGTTAAGCTTGGTTTACCATGGTTAAATGCCATGCATGTTGTTGCTTCACCTATTCATAAATGTCTTAAGTTTGTTTATGATGATGAGGTTAAGATGGCTAATCATAATTTATATTATACTTCTAGGCCCAGGGATTCTTCTACCATTAACTTCTTTTGGCCTCATTACCTAGTTCATGTCCTTTTCGACCTGATCATCTTTTCTACTCATATTAAGCCTATAATCCATACCTCCTTTATCAGCTTCTACATCTATTAATCAAGCTCCTCTTTTTGCTTGTTAGTCTCCTGATAATCCTATTAATCCTCCTATAGAACCTATGAAGGATCTAATAATCGTTCCTCCTAGTTCTTAGCACATTTCAAGTAAGGAAAAATGTAATCTATTTGCTAATGAACACCAAAAAAAATGTCATGCTCAATTTAAAGCTCATAATTCTATTCTTCAAAAATCTTTACCTTCTTTAGATACAATTATGCATGATGTGTTAGAAGAAATTGTTGTTAATAATGATGTTAAGCTGCATGATTTTGATGATTCTATTCGTATCTTAGATCTCATTTTGATTAATCTAGATGAAGAAGATACTCTTAATGATATTGATGATGTTAATGATGAATATGAAACTATTGACATTGACATTGATTTACCTAATATGCTTTCCTCTCAATTGACACTTACACCTAGTATTGATCATTGTGATTCTTCAAAGGATATTTGTTTGGAACTAGCTATCATTCCTACTATGTTGGATATAGTCCCTCTTGCAAGTTACACACTTTCCCTAAATGATATACAATGAGATAGGGAGAGTAGGCAGTGCACTTGATTGGCTAGTCCTTCATGGTAGCCTTTTGTGTTTTTTCTCTGTTGTATTGTGTTTCTCCCATGATGTGTTTTCTAAATGTTGTTAGATTCTTTTATACAATATTTGTTGCTTTGTTAGTGCAAGGTGATAAAGGAATCAAACCTATTGTATTATTCCTCTATATGTATCTTTAATATTACATATGGTGTTTCATGTTATGTTGTACCTGTGCTATTGTTCATACATGTTTTCTTGTGTAATATGCTTGGTAGCACTGATTCTTTTTGGTCTCCAAGTCATGGTCTGAAAAGATTCTCCTTTATATTTCTTATGTGATATTTCCTCATTTATGATTGTAGTTCTATTTACTTTGGGGAATGATGTCAATTCATTTGCAGTTTTATAGATCCCTTCTATTTCTATGTATGTTTATGTGGTATTTCCCTTGATTTGTCTTCATTTGGGGACATCCCATAGTGGAAACATAATCACTAGAATTTTTTATGTTTCTATCAAAGCCATTGCTCCTATTAAAGTGTTAGCAATGAATTTAACATGGGGGCATATGCTCTACTCACTTATTGCACACACACACTTTTCAAAACATATATATTATTTTTCAAGATGTTTTTTCTCCCTTTTTGGATTAATGACTAATTCTTAAAGCATGGATTTATATTTTAGGATCTCTTGATCCCTCAAGGTCGAAGGTGTCCTTAAGATTGGGTCTCTTTTGCTTTTTGGTTTTACTCTTATAGAATAGAATATTCTTTAGAGTAAATCCTTGATGGGTTGACTAGTGAGTAGCCACATTCACTAGGTGGTTCAATTCCATCTTTCTAGTTGCACAATTTCCTTGTGCAATTCAAAATGACACATTAGTTCTGATTGGGCGAGATAATCACACTCTTTTTCTTTTTCTCTTTTTTCTAGAGATGTCTCTCTTATTGTGATCTTAGAGCTGATGAAGACTTGAGTCTTTGGGGGCTTGAGGATCTCTTTGTCCCTTTGACTTTAATAAGATTATGTTTTTATTGCAATCTACTTTACCAAAAGTTTACATCGAATTCATACTCTTGCTAAAGTGGGGGCTTAATGTGTCATCTCAAAATGTGTCAGTTAATAGTTTGTTCTCCTATTAGATTTTATAATTTGACTCTTTGATACCCAATGTTTTGGAGAGATAAAATTATGTTTACCAACAAATGGGTCATTATATGTATTCTATCACTACCCTCTGAATTATTAGGTACAACTCCCTATGATTTGTAATGATATGCATGAATTTGTTTTTATGAGATCAAAAGTTTTGACATTATAAGCTCTTAACCTGAGAGTAGTATAGGATAACCAATTTTTTTTTAGGCACAAACAATTTAGGCAAGATGGATTTGAATAACCTATCACACTCAATGGAATAGTTGTAGTATATTATCTTGAAATTTCTAACCTTACTTCTATTCTAAATATAGATAACTATCTAAATGCAAAAGAGGAATGAAGAAGATATGCACATGAGGGAAAATAGAATTTATTTCACTATCAACTTTGAATGAAATAGAATCCAACCAATAACTAATAGATTCATACACATTTATCTTTCATTTCCCAATGAAACTATCTAACATGTTATTAACCTAACAAGAGAAGAAACAGAACCATATATGAAGAAAGTAAATGGAATCACTATACTGCAAACATCAAAATGAAATGGAATTCATCTTATTATTCATAGAATCATACATGATTATCTTTCAACTCTGAATGCAAAAATACTCTATGCATGGGCCGCAAAACATGATAAGAAAATAGGGTAAATGGAATTACAAACCAATTCACCATCAAGTTTTCCCACCACTATACTATCAAAAGAAATTACATTTATAGTTTTCTATCATCTCTCAGTTCTAGTAGAGCAACAGCCACAAATAGAAAGAAAATATGAATAATACATGAAAAATATCTAATCTTCAACATGGTATAGATGTGTGACATCATTCCTAGCAATGTCATGTTCCCATGACACCTCTAAAAACACCTAGAAACTATTCATCTTCATGCAGCTTTAGAAAACCCTTTTAAACTCTTTCTTTCCTTCCTATTCTACTATTGGCACCAAATCCATATAATTTGTATCTGAATGGTCACAACTATTTTGAATTTGGTTATCAATCTTAAACCAATGATCACGATTAAAACTCAATCATTTCCCTTAATGACTTTCTCGATGGGTCCACCTAGGTACACATGTCAAATCATTGTTATGTCACTAAGATTATGTTCCTTACATCTTTTGTAAGCAACATAATGACAAACATTAATCCTTTAAGATTTGATGGCTGGGAAAAAATTCTTGTTTGGTTTGTTGTGCAGGTCCACCTTCTAGCTTTATATTGTGGTTGATAGGTGGCACCATTTCATTGCCTAGAGAATCTGACAACTGTAGAAAGTGATGGGCCTATCATGAAACATGTTGCTCTATCACCATGATTAATGATCAAGCAACTTTTTATAATTATACAACAATGAACATTGATTGATCTAGAGATCAACAATGAAAATAATCTCTTCATAACCTTGACTCTATCTTTTATAGAACCAATCAAATAAAGACACTTATCACCTTGTCTGATATTGTACTAGCCACAAAAGGAAATAGCCCACAGGAACATGTATTGTTCTGTTGTTATGTCACTATGATTATCTTTTATGCAACTCTCCATAGTGACACAATGATGATCGTGGATCTTTGTGAGATCTAATAGCTGAGGAGACGCATCCTAGAGTACTTATAATTTCATCTTAAAATATCATCCATCAATTTGATCTGAATTTAAACCCTGAGCCATTTTACTTGTCAACTTAGCTATGTAAATGTGTAGATTAAATATAAGCCAGCAATTGGATTGTAACAAGAGTCATACCACCTTTAACCTAGTTCTTCACTATTTATGCATCTTTTAGTGTTCACTCTACATCAAATTCAACTAATATTATTTTCTAGCTTATTCTCACAATTTGTATATAATCTCTTAGCCCTTATTTTCAATGTTCTCCACTATCATTTGCTCTGAATATGTCTGTGATCTCTTTTAAATTTATCCTCCCTTTAGATAGAGACATTTGACCAAGTTCTTTCACCATTTCTAATAATTTATTTGCTTCTCCTACATTCTATCATGATCATTTGCAATGTCTTTCATGAAACTGCAATGTAGCATGAATCTTTGTCTCCAACATGATTAAGAATAAAGAAAGATGGATCATTAAGATATCTAGACCTTCTTCTCATCAAGGAAATACATAACAAACCCTCCAAAACCTAATCACCTAGCCATTGGATTGGTGCATTTCTCATATGATTTCCCATATTAGGTTAGCTCAAAGGAATGATGAGAAGAAAGGCCACCTTATGGGTTTTCTTCAGTCATTCCTTAGACTCAAGGCATTGACACTTGAATTGATATCAACCTTAGAAGTTTAAGAATAGGGGACTGAAATCATGGCAACAAAATGGAAGCACTTCTATGTTAAGAGTGTTTAGCCCTTCGACTAAGTGATCTAGGGTCATGTCAAGTGCCTTAAATGGGTATTTGCATGGATATGGATACTTTCCCCATGTTCTACTTCTCTCTCTCTATTTCTAGCCTATTTATGACAACTTCCTCTATTAAACTAAGGACTTTGACTTTTTGGGTCAAGGTTGACCTTGACCTTGACCTGGGTCAAAGATGACCTCAACAATGACCTAAGGTAGGGCCAACCTTGTCCTTGACCCAAGGTCCATTTTTCAATTTCTAGGAGTTTCTAGATATCAAGCTTCGAAGAGTTTCATTTTCCCACTTCTAGGTTGACTATTCTGGGTTTCAAAATGGTAGACTCTTAAATTACATTTAATCTAGGTCCATTTATAGGGGTTAAGGTTAAATGTGATTTAATGCTTCTATAGTGCCTCTCATATTTGCATTTTGTACCTTGTTATATTTTAATTCAAGAGATATGTGTAATCATCTTATGTTACTTTTGAGATGACCTAAGGGTTGAATATTTTAAATTGATTTCAGTATCATAGATGTTTCAATACTACGTTGTTTAGTTTATCATATTTGCATGTTGATGTCATTTTGAGATGACAGTATTTTTTATGATGATATCTAGTTATCTGGTATTTTGGACATATTTGTGATTTGGTTATATGTGGATTTATGCTATGGTGATTTACTTCATTCTTGTTTCATTATACTTTTTGTGAATGTGAGTGATGTAAATGGATTATTTTAGTATAATTGAGTAAATGGTTAAATTAGGTATTTAATGCATTTATTTCTTTGGATATGTTATTATATGCAATAGCACTTGATTGCGTGTTTTAGTGGGTAGGATTTATATCCCTGGCAGTGGCGTGTAGAGTTAGTGATTCATCTATTCATATTTTACCAATGTCATCAATGTATGGTCGACGTATCTTTTAAATTCTTAATTACATCTTTTGGTGATTTGTTAAATCTAAACTCATTTGCATTACGTGATTAGACTAGTGAATGTGTCTGTGTATTTAGAGTTTCACATTGTCATGAAGTTGTTTTTTATTAAGTAAAATAGGTTTTATAGGGATCCTGAAACCCGAAATTTTTTACAACATATCAAAGATAGAAAAATTTAGAAAAGTCCAGCTACAGAGAATCTGCTTAACAAAAGCCAACCCTAAACAACAAGCCCGTGGCTAGGAAACAAAAAAATAGCTACACTAGAACAAGAAAAAACCAGCTACACAAGGAGAATATGAGACAACAAAGTAGCACTAACTATCAGTTCTCTCTATCGAGAACATATAGGGTCTCTACAACTTCATTGGTCTTCCTGTTGTCTACATCCTCTTGGTCTTTTTTCTGAGCATCCACATGGTCCCTAGTTTCTTTTGGATCATCATCAGCTTGCCCAATTTCCAAGCTAGCTTTCTCCATCATTTCCCCACCAAATCTAGCACTAATCAGTGATTCACCCAGACTATTAATGTTCTCATTCAGGGTGTTCAAAGTGGTGATCACTTGATTAGCCAGGTTCTGATGAGAGAGCTCCATCCTTTGGACTCTTTTTTCAACCTTGGTGATTCTATCCTCCTAGTCTGCCTTGTGTTCCTAGACATTGAAGTGTCGTTGACTTCCGTTCGGGCTTTTCTCCTCTTCATTGTGCCTCTAGTCACTGCCAATTTTTTGTCTTCCTTCCTAGCTTATTTTCCCCTTTAGTTCTTCAATTTCATGGAATAACCATTTGATAGATTGAAAGTTGTCTATCATGTTGTTCTTAGTATTGTTCAAAAGGTTAAGCCTAGTTTCCCTTGCATTATCAAAGATCATAGCTAGAGCAGGATCAATGAGTTCATCATAATGGGCTTTGCCATCAATGTCCTCCATCACTTGAATATTCAACGACTCCCTAAAAATCCCCAATTTAGTTGTATTTGAATTAAAATTCCTCCAAGACCTCCTCCTATTTTTTGTTATCACCTCCCCACTCTCTTTTCCCTAAATATCTACAGATGGAGAGGTAGTGGGGTCAAGGCCTAAAATCTTAGGAATTTGGTCATTGGTTTCAAAGGCCTCATCTACTTTCCTTTTCTTGGGATTCCCTAACACGTCAGTTGAATCCTCCTCCTCCTTTTCACTTTCTCTCCCCTTCTCCTCCTCCTTCTCATCATCCTCCCCCTTCCTCTCTTCCTTTGAGTCAGTATCCTTTTCATCATTGTTATCCTCCTCCTCCTCCTGAGGGGGAATGGGGGATAAACCTCTAGGGCTCTTTCTATAGGGAATGCAAGTAGAGGGAGTGGATTTCCTTTCTTCCTTGGGGGCTTTACCTTTAGAGGAAATATTTTCCTCATCATCCAATTTTATGCTTTGCACATCCTCAGAATCTAAACTCTCAGTTTCCTCAGATGCACACCCAGTATCACCAAGGGATTTTACCCTAGTTTGAGTCTTCAGATACTCATAAACTAGGAGGAGTAATCCCTCATGAATAGTTGGGTTAGCAGTTGGTTTCCTCTTAAAACCCTCAATACCCTTGCTCATGGAGGTGAAAAGATAAAAAGGAAAAGAGATTTTGATACCATGCCTAAAGTGATTAAGCAAGACAAAATGATGCATTCTGATCCTATCAAATATGGGGTCCAAGGAAATATATTCAATGATAATCCTAAGGACATACTTCCATAGCTTTTTAATTGACTCTATCTCATAATATGTCTCCACCTTGATGAGCTTATTCAGCTCCTTTTCATTCTTTGCAAAGACTTTGACACTGTTTGTCGACATTTTCTTATCTCTAACGAAGTTACACCCTTCTAAAGGGATTTCCACAACCTAGGCTATCAAGTATGCATTGACATGGTGGGTGACCCGTCAATTTTGACTCTCCCATTTTTCCAAGAATGCACCATAATTTTGGTGATGCCCACATCAAATCCATGGAGCTTATCTAGGAATGTAGTGATTCTACCCTTTTCCAACTTATGCCAAACCTTTAGTTTCTTCTTCCAGCTCTCTGCCTCCCTTGATAGCTCCCTCCTACTTCTCTCCCCTACCATGGTTTACTCAGATACAATAAGCTCCCACCTGCTCAGAAATTGCTTATAGACCTCGGCCTCCTTCAAACTGTAGAACTTGAAAACATTTTTGAACTTACTAGTTTTAATGGTAGTATTCAAGACAACCCTTAAAGTGTGTCGTACGTACACGCTATCATGTTTTGAAAAGAGTTTCACATGAATTTTATTAACTCGCACTCTAACGTGCAATCTTGCAAATCTTCCCATCATTAATTTTGGATTTTTCTAGTACTTCCCTAGATGCGATCTTGTAGTATCAAATTATTTACTGCCACCAAAAAGTTGTCGCCGACATGTCACGTCATCTCTAAATTATTGGTGATCGCTTCATTAGCAAACCAGTTAGTAGTTGAATTGGCCTCCCTATACACGTGATTGATATAAGTCTTGTTGAACTAACCCAGGTTAGACTTTAACTTCTCAATCACATTTGCAATGGTCCAAGAAGGTGTAGAGTTAATGTTGAGACAATTTATGATATTTAATGAATCCCCCTCCAGCCATAAGTTCTCAATCCCAGAAGTCAAGGCCATTTTAACAATGTGACTGGCCATACTAGCTTTAGTGAAATGGTTTGTCTAATGTCCAAGTAGGTAGGAAAAAGTCGCAACTCCTCCACCATAGTTTTTTTTTATGATGCCTCCAGTACCAGTGGGGCTAGGGTTCCCTTTTGCAGCCCCATCAAAATTGGCTTTGTACCAATTTTTAGGGGGAAAAAACCACCTAGCCTCCTATCTTTTCCTAACCCTATCCTTTTTCCTTTGTCTGATATTCCCACCTTCTTCAATATTTCCTTCCTTTGTGGTGACAAAGTTCTCCTTCATTAATCCTTCAATTTTCTCAGCAATAACAAAATCCTTCAATTTTCTCAGCAATAACAAACTCGAGGGATTCCCTATCTCTGAAAATTTGGTTATTTCACTCTTTCCAAATACCCCAGCAGAAATGTGGAGGGGACCAAGAGAAAATTAATTGGGTGATCAAACCTCTATGTGAACTCCTCCATTGGCTGAAGAATTCTTGAATTTTGATCGGGGGGCACCAGCTGACCCCAAAGTCCTTGGTCAAGAGGTTCCAAACTTTGGAGGAATAGGAGTAGTGAATAAATAAGTGATTGATCATCTCCGAGTCTACTTGCATAAACTGCATCTATTGGGTATAATCTGGCCTCTCTTAGCTAAATTATCCAGAGTAAGGATTTTGTCTTGGAGCAAAAGCCAAAAGAAGATGTTGATTTTTGGGGTAAGGCTAGGAATCTATGCCTTAGCCCAAATGGGTTTCTCCATTCTATCCCATAATGAAAAGTACCCAGAGGTGATAGAGTATTGCCCATTCAAGTTACCTCCCTAGATAACTTCATCCCCCTTGTTATTTATGAAAATAGCATTCAAGCTAATCATCAAAGAATTAAGGTTTAGGGATATCATAGATAGGTCTTTCGATCCATTACCTATTTTGTAATCACTGACATTCATACCGTATCTTCTTATACATGGATTTTCTCATCTACCATAATTGGGGTGATCAATAAGAGGTCCTTGGCTCATCCAGTCATCCTGCCAAAATAAGATGTTCTCACCTTTACCAATTTTCCATTTAGCCTTAGACTTAGCCAGGGCTTTTGCCTTTAGGATCTCATTCCATATGTAAGATCCTTGAGGAATCTCAATCTCATGAAGCAAGAAGCTGAGAGACTACCTTCTCAGGTACTTCTCAATCATAATTTCCCTCCATTCTTTGGAACTCTGAAAGATGCAGTAGATCTATTTGGCTAAAAGTGCATTATTGAGATGTCTAATTTTTCTAATACCAAGGCCCCCATAACATCTGGGAAGGAAAACATGGTCCCAGGCAACAAGATGATATCTTTTGTGTTCTTCAACCCCTATCCCAAAAAAATCCTCTAAATCTTCACCATTTTGTCAGCTTACTTAGTTGGAATCCCAAAGAGGCTTAAGGCATAAGTGGGGAGATTTTGGAATATAGATTTCACTAAAGTGCATTTGCCAACCTGGCTAAGAGTAGCACCTTTCTAGCCAACTAATTTCTTGTTGAATCTATCAATGATGTTGTTCCAAAAAGATTATGGGGGTTTGGACACCAAAGGCACACCAAGATAACTTGCAGGAAGGGCGCCAATACCACTTCCCAAGGTATGAGAAATTTTCCTCTATCTCTCCAATAGAGTATTGATGAAGTAGACCGAGCTCTTATCCCAGTTAATAGCCTGGTCAGAACCCCTAGTTAAACACTGTGGCCTCTCCTCCCAGAATAGTATCATCCACAACTTGTTGGTGGGTGAAAGAAAGATGACCAGATGAAGGCTTGAGACCTTGCAGACTCTGGTCTTGTCTTTTTCTTATGATAATCCCTCCCAAAAAATCACCCAAAATGATGAAGAGAATAGGGGATAGGGGATCACCCTCTCTCAGCCATCTTGAAGGGAAAATGAATTTTGATGGGGAACCATTAATCAAAACAAACAAAGAAGGGGAAGAGACAAGCTAAAATATAAGTTTACAAACTTGGGAATCAAAGCCAAAAGCTTGGAGGACCGCCATCAGGAAATTTCAATCCACCCTATCATAAGCTTTAGACATATCAAGCTTGAGCAGGAAACCTTCCCTCTTGCCAGCTTCAAGAGAGTGAATCACTTTGTGCACCAGGATAATAGAATCTAGAATTTGTCTCCCTGGAACAAAGCCAATTTGTTGTGGGGATATAATTAGGTGAAGAACTCTAAGAAGCCTAGAAGTAAGGAGTTTAGATATGATTTTGTAGAAAGAGTTGCAAAGACTGATGGGCCTAAACTTATCCATCGAATCTACGCCTGGGATTTTTAGAATGAGAAACAGAAAAGTGGCATTGAGTTCTTTCAAAAGGTTTCTAGCCCTGAAGAATTCTTGCACAGCCTTCAGAACATCCCCTTTGACCACCTCCCAATAGATCTGGAAAAAGAAAGTCAGAAAACCATCCGAGCCAAGGGCCTTATTACCTAGAAAGGAATTAAGAGCTTAAAAAATTTCCTCTAGGGTTGGGATAGCTTTCAACATAGAGTTGTGGTGGGCTTTCTACAGAGAAGTAATAACAAACAAAATATCCTCTTGATCAAGCACCGAGAGAGAATGATCCTCAGAGAGAAGAGAAGAGAAAAATTGCACTACTTCATCCGCTATCTCATTATCTTTGGATAACAAAGTCTATCCTTTCTTAATGCTGGAAATCTTGTTATTGGCTCGATGTTTTAAAGTAGATAAGTGGAAGAACCTAGTGTTCTGGTCCCCTTCTTTAAGCTAATTAACTCTTGATCTCTATTTCCAAAAGTGTTCTTCCCTAGAGATGATTTTATGAAGCTCAAAGAGAATAGACCTTTCCTCCAACCAATTCTGATCATTATATCCATCTTTCTTAATCTCTTCCTAGATTATGCAGAGTTGCTCAATCTTCTCATCCTTATCCTGGAAAATGTGGCCAAAGTCTAATTTGTTCCATATTTTAATATTTCTTTTCACATTCCTCAACTTTTGGGCCAGCCTAAACATTGCAATACCTTCCACCTCAATGTTCCACCATGAAGAAATCTTGGTTTCCAAAGCTAGGTGGGAAATCCATATTTTCTCGAAACGAAAAGGGAAGGACCTTTTGGACGTAAGAGGACAAATAGAGAGAGATATGGGGGAGTGGTCCAATCCCATTCTAGGAAGAAGGGAAAGCCTACAAGAGTGGGTTTGCAACCAAACAGGGTAAATAAGGGCTCTATCAAGATGGACTTGGATACAATCCCCCCCAACTCTCCTATTAGACCAAGTTAATCTACCCCCAGGAGATCAACATCCATCAAGGCCAAGTTGTTAATGAAGTTCGAAAGGTCTAACTTACTCTCCTGATCTAAGGCAAGCCCTCCACTTTTTTCATCATCAAAGACGGGGGAGTTGAAATCCCCCATTAAAATACCTTTTTTTTATGTTGTTGGTGTTAATAAGCTTTGTCAGCTTAGCCTAGAATACCTTTCTCTCCCTTTCGAAATTGGGAGCATAAAGATTTAAAACAAACTAGGATTCATCACTATAAATATGGGACACCTTGAAAAGGAGGGCATTACCTGCATTATAAATAGTAATTATCTGATAATCTTTGTTATTATAGAGAATCAACACCCCTCCTATAGTTCCCTCCAAGTCTGTGGCCTTGCTACTCATGTTTTTGTTGAAAGAGAGCTTGCCTACCACATCTTTTCTCATTTTGGTTTCTTGAATTAATAAAAAATCTAGTCTTTGGTCTCTAATCATATTCTTAACTAACTCCTATTTGTGAGCCCCATTTAGGCCACTTATATTCCAAGAAATGATCTTCATTTCTTACTTCCAGAGTATTCCTTGATGGTTCTCTGGTTCTTGTCTGCCAAGTTCTTTCTAGTCTTTTCTTGCAATAACTGGTTCATATTTTTCCTTCCTAGAGTCTTGAGTTTACCCTTGACATCAACCTTAACCCTACTTCTGGTCGTCACTAGTGACAAAGGAGGGTGGTCACAGTTCTTCTTTTTTTAAACCAAACTCCAACCATTAATACTATCTTGAGAGCAGATTTCAACCCAATCTTCCCATTGTGAGATCTGATCTGGAGAAGAGTTGTTAATAAGATCTATGATCTTAGTCCCTAGACCTTTAGATGCTAGCAAGTTCGTCAAAGGAACAAGAATTCCCATCTTACTAGACCCATCACCGGTGACTTCCTCACATTGATTGTGATCCACCACCCTCAAGGAATCATCAACACCATTATTTGGGGGATCTGAGTCAGAGACCCTTGAAATCACCACCCGGAGGGTCTCCTGCCTTCCTACGTTCTACTCCTTCTTAGACATCACATTATCTTCTACCACAACTATGGCCACAATAGTTAGGTCGTCCACCATAGACCCCTTTGGAACACTATCATGGAAACCATCCTATATAATAGAGTCAGAGTGGTGTGGACTGTTACCAGTTTTATTGCCTTGGACTCCATCCTACCTGGTGGTTTTAGTCTTAGCCTCCTTGCCATCCTAGTTCTCAAGTTGTTTAGTAGGTTTGCATCTCCAAATCAATTTCTTCTTTCCCTTGATAGAGGTTCCAGTGGCCTTGGATTTCTTCATTGCTTTAGCTGAGTTAATAAGAGCCTGACTTTTCTGACTTTTCTACTTCATAGCCCTTGGGCACTGATTTGTCTTATGACTAGCCTTCAAACAAAGGAAATAGGAAAAAGGCACTATTTCATATATCAATTTTTGAAAATGCACTCCAAGTTTTGAGTGAAAAGCCATAGTTTATGACATGTTTGTTCCTTCTCTAACCCCTATCCAGATGCAAGCATAGTTGAGTCATCTTTTAGAGGCAGTGATTAGATCAATAGATAGAAGTTCTCCAAAAGACCTAGCTAGTGCCACAAAAACATCTTCATTCCAAAATTCTAAAGGCAATTTAGGCAGTCTAACCCACACAAGGGCTTGAACAAAAAATGAGTCATTCAAATTTAGCTTGGAAGACCACTTCTGGAGGACCAAAGTGGAATGACCAATAGCCCATTGACCTTCATTAAAAATAGAAGAAAGGTCTTCCATGTAGGTGAATTCAAAAGATAGAAAGCCCTTTGCCATGGTCATGACCAAAACATGACCTTTAAGAGCCCATTTCTTCTTTATAAAAGACCTCACGTCATCTATGTTCGATCTAGGCCCCAGGAATTTTCCAATTAAGGTAGAAGCCATAGATCAAATGCTATGATCCATGATTTTGTCTAGGATGGCAATGGCACAAGAACCTTTCTCCGTCTTGGGAAGAATCTTAATAGGCAGGAAAGAAGAATTACCTAAGGGCTTGATCTTGAAAAGGGAAGACCATTTAGCTAGCTGACCCCCATTGGGAACCAAAGGAATCTTGACCACTTGCTTGGGGGGAACATCTGGGTCCCCATTAGCATTCTTTGACTAATCCCCTATACATGACCCCTAACCATCCCCCTTTTGTAGCTCGTGCTTCAGTCTAGGGATCTAATTCTAACAGTTCAGAGGGATCCCACCCTTTTCAGAATTCAAATTTTAAAAACCTCCCTTGCTTCTGCTCACGCTCGCCACTCTATCTTTGTCATGAAGTTTTTAAGGTTTTCTGAGATTTTGGTTTGGGGTCCCAGGGTTTATTTAATTGATTTTTAATTTCTAGTAGCTCTTCCACAGATGAATTCTAATTACTTGATATAGCCTATTTTCATTTGGGTCGATTTGGAGTCTAGCTAGTTTAACTAGATATTTTCTCTAATTGATAATTCACTCGACAAGTGAATAAGTATCAAAAGAGAAATTTAATTCCTCATTTCTCACTTTTGCAATTTGGAAAATTAAGAGCTTTTTTTGAAATCCTTTTCTAAAGGATTGGTTTTCTATTTGTTGTGAGAGCTATAGGCATGGGATCTTTGCGAGGATGGACTCATTGGATCCATCTCAAGGAGACCTTTCTTTTCCGTCATTTTTTGTCATATTTATGAATTATTTATTTTACCTAGTTGTTTTCCATTTTAGCCATTTTGGTTGTTAGGTAGGGCTCTCCTGTTTTCACATTTTAGCTTTGTTTCTAGATTATTTCTAGTAGTTATTTGTTTGGAGGCTAAGAACTAGTGTTCCCCACCATTTCTATTTGTTGGTTCTACCTAGTTGGTTAGGTATGAACATTTTCCTAGTTTTTAGGATGAGGGTTTGGGGTTTAGCACCATTATGCTAGCTATTTTTGCATACGGTGTTTGAACCCAAATTTTATTGGATATTTGAGGCTTTTTTGCCCTAAGACCAAATGGGTTTTAATTTTTAAGTTTTTTGATTTTGGGGTTTTTTCCTTGTTTTGTGTATCACCCTACTTTCTTGGGTTTCTTGGCATGAGGTTGGTCATGGACCTAGATCATTCATTGGGATGCCAATTAGATCATTGTTGCACTTTTATGTTGCATTGGTATGTGTGTCTCATTTTTCCTCTTGAGCTTATTTTTTGTTGAGTGATATTTTTCTTGTGTTCTCATACAATCCTTGTGTAATGATATTTGTGATGGTGGTGCACCACACACAAGTATGTACGCATACATTTTTCAAGTGACTTACAAGGGTTGATCTTCTATGATACTTTTGGAAATTATGATCATTTGGGGTTGGGTTGGGAATGTGCATGTATATGAGCACTCATCGTTGGATGAGCATGGGTCGAGTAGGGTAGCATATGGAGGGGGCTTCCATCTTCGTAGCCTAGTGAATATTTCCCATGGGTTGGCATGCTAAATTTTTAATCAAGTGATAACTAAATAAAATATTGGGTGGTAATAAAACTAAGATAATAAAAAGGAATCTAGAAGTGCTCCTTCTGTTGGGAAGTGTGAGCTATCAATACTAGCTTGGGCTTTCTAATGCCAAGTGACTCTCCATGATGTCATCTCCTACATAGTAACCCATTAAGTGTCTGACTAGAACCTGTAGTACTTGCATTATCCCCTGTTCTTGGTTTTAGTCATCATTATTGTATGGCATAAGTGTTAGCCATGGATATTTGTTTTATGTGTGTTTGTGATTGGATCATTATCTCCATTAGCATGATGGGAGTGGACCTACGAGTTTCACATGGTTGGGAGGCATAGCTACCTACACCACTATTGGGGACCAAACAAAGATGGTCTATTGTTCTAGTGCAACCATTTCTTGATGATTTCACTTAATACTTTGAGTTTCGAAGTATGCTTTATTGTGATTTATGCTTTCATTAGAATGCTTGGATGTCATGTTAGTTAATGTTATTTTATTTGACATATTTCCTTATTATGATGTTTAGCATATGATTAGATGATGTTAATTGATTAAGTTGGAATATCTAATGCTTTAATTTTTAGCATGTTAGATTACCTTATTCTTATGATGTAGTACATTTAGTAGTGACATCCTCATAAGACAACTCTGATGATCTAGTCAATAGCTTGGGATGTTACATGCAAGTGATGGCTAGGACCTTCGAGGTCTCATGATGTTATTATGGTTGGGAGGAATTGTGCATGGTTTTTGTTATTCTTGTACATTGTGATGTTGATTCTATTTTCTATGATGTTTCTTTCAGTTCTTTCCCTTCATCGTTATGTTAGATAGTTAGTTGTAGTTTACATCTTGTAGTTATTGTTTGAGTGTCTATGCCTCGACTGTAGATCTAGTACTCCCCAGTGTGGATGTTCTAACTTCTTTTTTTATCCCTTTTTTTGTCCTTAGATCATTTCTTGCTTTTCCTAGGTGACCTTGTGTTAGCATTGGGCGATACTTTAAAGTATCAGACACCCAAAGAAGAAGAATTGTGTGATATTGAAAAGTATCGCACACCCATAGGAAAACTATCATGTGATACTTTAAAGTATCGTACGCCCATTGGAGAAAGGCCTTATGATACTTATGAAGTATCACATAGCTTCAAGAGAAGTGTCACCCAAACCCTAAAAGTATTGCACACCTTCTTTAGAAGGGTCGTATGATATTGGAAAGTATTGTACAATGCTGAATTAAAGTATCACTCAGGTATTGGAAAAGCTTGTTTGGGTGGACAGTAGGTACTTTTTAGTTTCACTGAAAGTTTTTGAGAGGTTTTTTGGCTACCCTCTACGATGTTCTTGAATACCTTCCAGAATTACATTTTGATTTCAAAATGTTTTAGATTTGAAATCGCCTGCGTCCTTCCATGGTTAGTCATTTTGGTCAATAGTGGCATTTGGAGATTTGTTGGTGCTTGAATGTTTGTTTAGTCCTCTATTGTGATCTTTTTGATCCTCATATGTCATGTGCATCCATACTTGTTTTTGAAAAATTATCTTGGCTTATATTTATCCTTGTTCCAAGGATCTCTAGGTGGGGCATTACAGCTCCCATATTAGCCTTCTCTAGGAGTTTGTGCCCTAGATATCTATATAAGAAAGCATCTTCCTCTTATTTTTCTCTAAGATGCATTGTGATATCGGATGAACTATTTAATTTCTACATCCATTATTCTATGAAGGGAGGATCTATGTGTTCAAAATAATTGATTAATTGTGTATTGTCTTTGATGTTACACAAAATATCATATCATTTCCAGTCAGTGTATTTTGATCTCACTCAGGCAATGAAGATGGTTTCTTGTGTTTGTCAAGCATTCCAAAGTTTCCCAAGTTTAGAAGATAGTGTCTACCGAGTTCACTCAAGTGTCAAAAGAAAGTTTTCCTAAGTTGAGTGTTAACCAAGCTCAGTTGGTTAATGAAGGAAATGTTGGATGGAACCAGTGTTAACTAAGCTCGTTCAGTTACCAAAGGAACTTTGTGAATATGCAGTGTTAACCAAGTTCACTTGGTTAACATAGGAAAATTGTTTCTAAGTTAGTGTCTATCGAATAGGGTTAACTAACGAAGGATTTTCTTATTTTGGCATATTGAGTTCAATTGATTTGTTTGTTGGTTCTAGCCAACTAAGGAGATGAATATTAAGTATTCTAAGTTGTATTCAAGTCAACTTGACAATGTGTAAGATATAAATATAAGGTCAAGTTGAGGATCAAATATGTGGAACATAACAAAAGATTTGAAGATGCTTAGAGGAAGTGAATTAGAAGGACAAACATAATATCCTTGTTGAGTTGCAAAGATACACTTGATCAGGATGATCAAGTCTACAAGCCAGAATTAAGATCTATAATCAATAATTTATTTGCATTAGAAATTAGGTCATCTCATTATTACTTTCTAATCATTGTAGCAGTGATCTAAATCTCTTAACAGGGTTGGCTTAATAGCTATTTGTAAATCCTCTAACAAGGTGGCATTTCTATTTGAAGTGTCTTAAAGACCTTTAACAAGGCCACTCCTAATAGGTTGATCAAATCCTCTAACAGGGTCACACCTAACAGTGTGTTTTGTAACCTTTAATAGGGTTGGCTCCTAATAGGGCTCACTTCAAAAGAGTGAAAATTAGTAACTAGTTGCAATTGGTGGTTTTTCCCAAATTGGGTTTCCATGTTAAATCTTGGTGTCACTTGTGTTCATGCTATGTCTTCTATGTATTTTCAACTAAGTTAAATAAGGATAATCATAGATAATATCTTAAGATTTTCATGTTAAACAGTTGTCGAGTTATTCCAGTGTTTACTGAGTTACGACATTTGCTAGTGTAAATCAAGTGCACATGTGTTTGTCGAGTTACTGCAAAATACAGCTTAATTAGAGTTTTGATTTGTATTGAAATCTAAGGGATCTAGGAATAATTTTAGTAGTAACGGATTCACTCCTTCCCTCTTAGCTATTCCTATTATATTTCCAACAACTGGAATTAGAGCTTCTTGGTGCTTGAAGAGAAGGTTTCAAGGACCTAAGCTAAAGATAGGGATGCCTTACAGAAGAGAGATTCCCAAGTTGAATAGAGACAACTTTGCAGCATGGCAAAAACTTAAGAAGTTGCATCTAGCAACCATTAGTGATTCAGGTTTGAAATACTTAAACATTTCTTATAAAACTCCTACTAGTACAATGTCTATAGAAGCAATTGTTGAAAAGAAAAATCATAATATCATAATGATTAACATAGCATTAACTCTTAACTATGTTGAATTTGATGAAGTCAAAGAATGTGTTAATGCTCATGAAATGTGGACCAAACTAAAGGATATCTATGGAGGTGATGATAATGTAAAAAAGAGCCAAGGCAAAAAGCTTGAGAGGCTAGTTTGATTAGGTGAAAATGAGAGAGGATGAAAACATTGCAAAATATGTTGAAAGAATCAAAGCCAGTGTCAGTGCTATCAAAGCCCCTAGAGGAATAATTGAAAATGTAATAGTGGTAAGCAAGGTACTCAGAACCCTTATTCATATCAATGTAATCAGAGTGTCTATTATTCAAGAGATGAGATGTGATCCGAATAACAAGATAACTTCAAATTCTCTAGTTGGAAGATTGATTGCATTTAAACTAGATAACTATGATAATTATACTCCTAGTTCTAGAAATCTTGTGTTTGCATTTAAAGCCAAGGTATCACTCAAGAAGAAAGCTAAAAGGTCTAAAAGTAAACAATTTGAAAGTGAAGAGGAAGATAGTTCTAACAGTGATCTTGAAGCCATTGAAGCATTACTTACAAGAAGGTATCCCAAAGGCAAAGGAAAGTATAAAGGTAAAATTCCTTTAATCTATTTCTCTTGTGAAAAAGTTGGACACATTGCTACAAGATGTCCAAATAGAGAAGAAAAAGATGAAAAGAAGCATAACAAGTACAAAGGCAAGAAGGATTTCAAGAATTTCAAGGACTACAAGGAAAAAGTAAAAAATCTTTTTTTATAGCCAAATATTTAGATAGTAGTGAAGATGATGAAATAGTATATATCATTGTAAAAGATGAATCTGATGATGGAGATAAAATGACACTTATCTCTCATGTTAGCAAAAATGATACATGGATTATTGGTAGTGGCTACTCACATCATATGACTTGTGATAAAACAAAGATTGAACACATGGAACATTATAATGGTGGCAGTGTGAGATTTGGAAACAATGAACCTTGTTGCATAAAGGGAAAAGGTTGTATCTCACTAACCAATAAACTTAGATGTGATAATATTTATTGGGTTGAAGGAATAAAATATAATCTACTGAGTGTGGCATAGTTAAATAAAATTGGATTCAAGGTAGAATTCATGAATGGGAAGGCCAAATTGCTAGATGGAAAAGGAAATCTGGTTGGGTCTAGCAAACAAACAAAAGGTAATCTATTCTACATAGATCTTAGTGAAATTTCATGTTTTATTGCTCAAGTAGAAGAAAGTTGGTTGTGGCATAAAATTTTATGTTATGTTAACTTTGATAATCTAATCAAGATAAGCAATAACAAAAGAGTAGGAGGTATCCCTAGTCTAAAGAAACTAGAAATGGGTCTATGAAAAAATTGTCAAATTGGAAAAATAGGAAAGACTAGTTTCAAAAGCAAGAATTATCATTCAAAAGAAGTCTTGGAGTTGGTTCATACAAACCTTTGTGGACATATTGGAATAAAGAGTTACAATGGAGATAAGTACTTTATTCTTTTTGTTGGTGATTATTCTAGAATGATGACTATAATGTATCTAAAAGAAAAATCTGAAGCATTTCAAAAATTTAAGTAGTATTTAGCAAGAGTAGAGAAAGAAACTAGAAAGAAGCTAAAATATTTGAGATCATACAGGGGTGGTGAATTCATTTCAATGAGCTCAAGGAATTATGTATTGAAGGAGGAATTAAGAGACAAGTATCAACCCCTGGTGCACCACAATAGAATGGTATAGCTAAAAGAAGGAACAGATCTATCATGGATTATGCAAGAACCTTGATGATAGAAAAGAATGTTGCAATCAAATACTGGAAGGAAGAAATCAATACTACAACACATACCTTGAAAATAGTACAACTGAAGAAAGACTTACTCCTTATGAACTATGGTATGGCTACAAACCTAATGTAAGTTACTTGAAAGTATTTGGCAGTAAATGTTATATCTTAAAGGAATCTAGTATAGGTAAATTTGATGTCAAAAGAAATGCAAGGATATTCCTAGGATACTCTTGTAGAAGTAAAGCATAAAAATGTTTGAATTTATCAACTCATAAAATCATATAAAGTACACATGTGAGAATTGATGAGTTTGCATAAAAGAGTGAAGAAGAAAGCATCAAAGAACCTGAGGATTACAGAAGATTTGTTTACTATGAAGCTAATACATTGCAAAATAAAATTAGAAGTCAAGAGGCCTCACTATTTGAGTCCCCAAAATCTTCAAAAGCTACTGAGTTGCAACTAGTGCAACCTGAGTCATAGTCCAAAGGACCCGAGTTGCAGTCAAAAGCTCTCGAGCTAGTGCTAGAGCAAATTGAGTCTGATGGACCTGAGTCATAGATAGTGGGACCGAATCTTGATATAGAGGATCATGAAGAGGTTAATGGAAAAAATTCTAAATACAAAGTACCTATGTTAGCAAGATATGTTAGAAGGCATCATGCACCTGATCAAATATTGGAGATGAATCAGATGGAACAATGACAAGAAACAAATTAAAAGGTACATATTTTCTTGCTAAATTTAAACCTAGATCAGTGAAAGATGAGTTGGATAATGAAATTTGGATTGAAGATATGAATGAAGAAATAGAAAAAATAGAGGAATAAGACTTGTACTCTTGTTCCTAGACCCGAGGATAAAAATGTAATTGGCACAAAATGAGTTTTCAAAAATAAGTTGAATAAAGATGGAGAAGTTTCCAGGAACAAAGCAAGGTTAGTTTGTAAAGGTTATTCTCAAGAAGAAGGTATTGATTATGGTAAAAAAAATTCTCTTGTTGCAAGATTAGAAGGTGTTAGAACTTTACTAGAATATGCAACACATAAAGGATTTAGAGTTTATCACATGGATGTAAAATCTGCATTCTTGAAGAGGAAGTTTACATAGAACAACTTGAATATTTTTTGGATCCTAGCAAAAGGGATATGGTCTGAAAATTACACAAGGCATTGCATGGTCTCAAGCAAGCTCCTAGAGTTTGGTATGAAAGACTTCATAACTACTTGATAAAGATTGGGTTTCAAAGAACAAATGATAACAATAGCTCGTACATCAAAGAAGGACCAGACAAGAAGATTATGATGGAAGAAATCTTTGTGGATGACACTTTATTTATAGGAAATGATGATTTATGCAAGGAATTTTTAGAAGAGATGAGTAAAGAATTTGAGATGTCCATGTTTGGAGAGATAAAATTCTTTGATGGATTATAGATCCAGTAGAAGAAAGATGGTATCTACATTACTCAATCCAAATATATCAAGGAGATAATAAAGAAGTTTGGAATAGAAGATTCAAGACCAACTGGAACACCTATGTCTACTGGACATAAGCTTTCCAAAAATGGTGATTCCAAAGAGGTAGTTCAGATCACATATAGATCAATGATTGGAAAATTGCAATATGTAGTGCACACAAGGCTTGATATTGCATTAGAAGTTGGTATGGTGGCAAGATGCTCAGTAAATCCTAAAGAAAATCACATGATGACAATCAAGAGAATCATGAGGTATTTAAAAGGTATTGAAGACTATGGATTATGGTACAAAAAAGGAGGCAATTTGGATTTGAAAGCATTCACAGATGTTGATTGGGCAAAAAGTGTTGATGATAGAAAGAGCACCAATGGTGAGCATTCTTTCTTGGTAAAAGACTAGTATCTTGGACAAGCAAGAAGCATAATTGTATTTCTCAGTCCATAACAGAAGCAAAATGTGTGGTACCAATAGTTAATTGTTCCAATATTGTTTGGTTCAAGCAACTGTTGGTGGGTATGAAGATAGAAATTAAGGATCCAATGGTTATATTATATGGTAACACCAGTGCAATTAATATATCAAAGAATCCTGTGATGCATACCAAAACTAAGCACATTTCTATAAAATATCATTTTTTGAGAGAATTGGTACAAAATACATTGGTAAGATTGGAATATGTGCATACAAAAGAACAAATTAAAGACATATTCACTAAGTCATTACCTAAGGATGTATTTTCATATCTAAGAGGTAAGTTATAGGTCATTCCCCTATCTAAAGCTCACTAAATGAAGTTTAGTGATGCATCAACTAGAGCATGATTGAAGATTAGTCAGTTGATGCAGTATTGAAAAGAGCACATTGCATATGAATCAATACATAAGGTACATTGATATTCACTGAATATTGTCTTTGGCATAAGATGTCAAATAGGGAGAAGCTTGTTATCATATCTCACAAAAATTTTATAAAAAGAGTTATTATATATTTCTAGAGATGTCAAAGAGAGAGAACTTGGTTTGATATAAAAGAAGTGAAGTTTGCTATCAGAAGAAGATGTTGAAGATAGAATTTTGTTGATAGAGGGAGAAACTGAGGATAGAGGGAGTTCACACTAATAGAGGGAGTTATCAAGGATGAGAATTAGAATTAAACTAAGGATATGTTCCTTAATTTATTCCTTCTCTAAAAATTTCATTGTATTATGACATGTTGTGTTTCCATCAATGCCAAAGAGGGAGATTGTTGAAAATAATTGATTAATTGTGTATTATATTTGATGTTACATAAAATGTTATATCATTGTTGCTCAGTGTACACCGAGGTCACTCAGGCAACTAAGGTAATTTCCTATGTCTGTTGAATATCCTAGGGTTTGCCAAGTTCATAAGACAATGTCTAGCGAGTTCACTCAAGCGTCAAAAGAAAGTTTGCAAAAATTGAGTGTTAACCAAGCTCAATTGGTTAATGAAGGAAATGTTGGATGCAACTAGTGTTAACCAAGCTCACTCAGTTACCAAAGGAACTTTGTGAATATATAGTGTTAACGGAGTTCACTTGGTTAACACATGAAAATCATTTTTGAGTTAGTGTCGAGTAGGGTTGACTAACAAAGGATTTTCTTGTGTTGGCATATTGTGTTTAATTGATTTGTTTATTGGTTTTAACTGACTAAGGAGATGAATATTAAGTATTTTAAGTTGTATTCAAGCTGACTTGACAATGTGTAAGATATAAATATAAGGTCAAGTTAAGGATTGAATGTGTGGAACATAATAGAAGATTTCAAGATGCTTAGAGGAAGCAAATTAGAAGGATAAGCAGAATATCCTTGTTGGGTTGCAAAGATACATTCGATCAGGAAGGATCAATTATACAAGCCATAATTGAGATCTATAATCAGTAATTTAGTTGCATCATAAATTAGGTAATCTCATTGTTACTTTCTAATCATTGTAGCAGTGATCTAAATCTCTTGACAGAGTTGGCTTAACAGATATTTGTAAATCCTCTAACAAGGTGGCATTTCTATTTGAAGTGTCTTAAAGACCACAAGGCCACTCCTAACTTGGTGATAAAATCCTCTAATAGGGTCACACTCAATAGTGTGTTTTGTAACCTTTTACAGGGTTGGCTCCTAACAGGGCTCACTTCAGAAGAGTGAAAATCAGTAACTAGTTACAATTGGTGGTTTTTCCCAAATTGGGTTTCCACGTAAAATCTTGGTGTCACTTGTGTTCATGTTATTTCTTTTATGTGTTTGCAACTAAGTTAAATAAGGATAATCATAGATAATATCTTAAGATTTTCATGTTAATTAGTTGTCACGTTATTTTAGTGTTTACCGAGTTACAACATTTGCTAGTGTAAACTGAGTGCATGTGTGTTTGCCAAGTTATTGCAGAATATAGTTTAATCAGAGTTTGATTTGTATTGACATCTAAGGGATTTGGGATTTATTTTATTATTAACTAATTCACCTCTCCCCTCTCAAATAATCCTCTTATATTTCCAACACTATTAGCATTCAAGCATCCAAGTGTTCAAGTATCCAATTCATCAAGGAAGTCCATCATTAGCTATTGAAGAATTCAATCTCTATGGAGGCCTTTTGTTGAAGATTTATCCATCCACATTCATTCAAGCCTTTTCCTATGCAAAGATATATTCAAGATTGGTTTTGAAGATCTAATGTCATTGGTTTGAGACATCCTACATATATTTCTACATTCATTTCGAGCATCCATAATTATGGATTCAAGGATATGAATCCTTCACAAGGATTTCAATATAAGCAAGGTGAATAGTTTCATTTACTTTGTTTATACATAGTGCAATTTCAATTACATTTCAAGGTTGATTCCAAACTAGGATTTGACTAAGGCAAACCCCCCATCCAAACAACAAAACCCCCTTTTTCTTGTAGATATAGGTGTGGAACAACAAATTGAAGAGCATATTTGGATACCCTTTTTGTCAAACTTACGAGATCCTTGAATAAAAATTTCATCAAAATAGTGTAGGTCAAGGTTGACTTTTTGGGGTACTATTATGCCCTAAGGTAAGATTATGCCCTGCTATTAGCGTCAAGGTCAACCTCCCTTCAAAAGGACAAATGTTTTTTGAGTTTTCTTTGTCTTGACATTTCCAATCCAAAATAGGTTGTAGAGATCCCTAAAATTGTACACAAACACCAGAAATCAACATTTTCCAAATTTATCCTATTTCAAGGTTAGTATTTTTCTTTTATCTATTTCAAGATTTAAGCACTTAATTCTCAAATGGGAAGACCATAGGACCTTCTTTCTCCTTATTCTCCATTACATGATCCATTTGTGCATTGACCACTTCCTTGTGCTTAATCAATTTGGATCATCCTTATTGGAAATTTGGGTTGAGGAAAGGCCCTATTCATAACTATCATTTATTTCCCACTTGGCGTAATCCAAACTCTTGATACCTCTCAACCAATTAAGTTGTGGTCATGAATATGAAATATAATAATCATGTAGATTTTGTAGATGTGATCAAATCTCTTGATGTGACTTCTACCTCGACCATTTTGGATGCTATGTTGAAAATCATGCCTCTATAATCAGCAATTGACATATCCATGTATTCACCGACCATCTCTTATACATTCTACCTTCATCAATCATTGATCTGTAATGTACCAACCTAGTTAACAACTACAAGGTTTCTTGCCACCTTTATAGTTGCATAGTTTCCATCAATGACAACCATACACCAATCTCCACTTACTAATAATATATTCATAATTCCAATAATAAAAATACTCTCTACTAAAAATACTACACAACACACAATCACTCTCACTGCACACTTTTAAAATTATACAAAAAACTCCTCAAACCATTAACAATGACGAGAAATTCTGCAAATTTATAATTTTTCATACATACACAAACTTCCCATCAACCTCAACATTAATTTCTTTTGCTTGTAAATACTCATAGTTGGTAGAAACCCATTATGTTAATAGCTAGAACATACTATTTATTAGCAGCAACTTAAAATAATTTAAATTGTATGATATAGAAAAAGAAATCCAAAATGTCATCAATTCATTCATTCTTTTCATGCCTTTATTGACCTTTACATTGGAGACTTCATCAACACTGTCCACTCTACTATTAGAAATGGGGGGGGGCGGGGGGGAGGGGGGAGCGGGGGGTGGGGGGGTGTTGTGAATCAGTATTCTACAAACTTTTGCCCACAACTAAATACTGTTAATTACTATATAACTTGCATATGAAAGTAAACCAACAATGTTGAACAATAAATATAACCATGCACATAAAGAACTCATAACACCATTATTTGTTAACTAGGAAAACCCTGGTGGGGATGATACCCACTAGATGATTTACTAAACAATAGGATCTTGTTAAGGATATTGACCCTATTAGGAGTCTATGTAGTACATATAGTGTTTTGAGTCCTTATTAGAGGATTGGGCCTTGTTAGAAGCATCAACCCTGTTAGGAGTTGGGAGAAAAAATATAATGTATGTAAGAAGATCCCACTACCCTAAGATGCAATAATAAAATTAAATTCTTCACAAGAATAAATATACATACAATACTTTTTGTCTGTTGTATTTTAAACGTACTCTAATCAAATATTAGATGTAGTTTGCATATCATCAATCACAAATCTCACATCAATCATACATATGTCACATATTTCATCACATATGGCACACATCTTTTACACTTATCTTCGCAAGATAAGATTTTTACTTATACCTCACATCTTCACAATTCTTTCCTCAGTTGGCCTTCATGTCTTTGCACACTTGACATAATATAAAATAACTTATGGAATAATATCCACATAGTTAGCTCGTCATGAATAAGAAATTATTTTGTAACTAAAATAATTCCTCAAATCGTACAATCCAATTCATTGTTATGCTCTATCTTGTTATATTAAATACCTATACTCGTACTTTAACCATATCTTGTGTTGTATTGTCCATACACATTTATGCACTGGTACACATCATTATGACACTATCATAGAGCTTTCCTTAATTGTACATAAGCTAACTCTCAATGAGTCATCCGTACACATCACATATGTTCTCTGTGCTGCTACAAACAGTCTGACACTAAGACAATTTTCTATCTCTAAATGCATAAATGAAATGTTGAATACATGTTGCCATAAATGAAAACCATCAATATATCTATCTAACCATATTTCCAGAAATCTCCCCCTTTGGCATTGATGGCAACATTTGAGAAAATTTACTAAGTCCCAAAATGTTGTCATACATAGTAAAAACAAATAAAAGTAACTACACAAAATTGCCTTCAAAATATAACAATTTTATTCATGTTTTGATGGATCATTATATTCCTTATATCTCCTTTACATTGATACAGAAGTACATAAGTGTACTCTCCCTTGCATATAAAATATACAACTTAAAACTATACAATTTTTCTTCTACATAATACTGCCCTTTTGACATCAATGGCAAAGGTGTCAAAAAAATTGTATCAACAAAATTTGGGTGGTCTATTGCTAATCAACTTGATATTCTGGAAAAGCTATCTGCATATACAAGTTTCAATCTTTCCACTTCCTTCTTCCAGTTCTCCTTCATTGTATCTCAAATACTGATTAGTGGGCATAGTGCATAAGATGCCACTTCAATTGTGCTCTAGTCAATATAGGAAAAAATTTCATAGGAATTCTTTGCTACAAGACATTCCTCCAATTGCCTTTGCAAAATGCTAATCTTTCCCGACAAAATTTCTCTAAGACTAGAGAATCTCTTTGTTGCCTTCTACTTATCAAATTTCAAGCCTCTGATCACATCATGCATCTTCTCAACTTCTTCTCCATAGTCCTCAATATTGGTTTCTAGGAGATGTAACTTAGCAGTGAGTATTTCAAGTTCACTCAACTTACCCTTTATTTGGCTCCCAAAATCAATTAGGTACTTGTATGACAATGCACACTATCCATACAATCTCTTCCCTTCGTCATTGTGCTTTCTCAATTCCTTGATGCTTCCATTAAGTTATTTTAAATCATTTCTCGCATTAGTGCATACTATATCAAACAGTAAGTGTCATGCTTTTCATGTGCTTGCACTAAAGCTACCTCTACTAGAGTTGTGAAATCATCATCAAAGGTTTTCACCAACTCCTTGGCCTTTGACAACAAGTCTTGATTTTCTACAATTATTGTAATTGTCTTCTACAATCTATCCAAGACTTCAGTTAATGTCTTCTCCAAAGACTTTACTCATTTTTTCTTCTCAAACAACTTGCTCAATGAGCTCATCAATCATTTCTGATATTCATCATCAAATATAATTTTTTGGGCTACATAAGGTATGTCAGCCTCATGTTGGAACACTACCTTACAAATTTCTAAATCCACACGTTTTAGATTGGACAAGCATGTTGATTCTTGCATTACAATCTTCCACTTGTGCTTAAGTTCAAAATCTTCCTTTTTCTTCTCCTCTTCTTCTTTCTTTTTCTTTTATGCTTCCTCTCTCTTCTCATCATCATCCTTTTTCTTCTACTCCACTTCTTTCTTCTTCTTCTCCTCTTTATCATCATCATCTAAATTGGACTAAGCTATAATATTACCAACAATAGTTTGTCCATAAGCCACAAATGGGCTTTCTTTTATGTCCATAGTTATGTGTGTACTATCCACTTGCATGGATTCAGTAGCCACAACAATATGTGGTGGTGAAAGTGCTTGTTGTGTCTCCTCTACTTCTTCCTCATTTATGGAAGGTGTACTAACTTGCACATACACTGTGTAGTTCCTCTCCCATTTGACTTTTGTAAGTCATCTTGACAGATGCAACCTTGTTGATCTTTTGTTGTGATAGATCATGATTGTGACCTTGAGTGGTTTACACCATTGAGGTGATTGGATTTATGTTCCTGTATCAGTTGCTTTCTTTATGCTTTTGTTTGATTATGAGATTATGATGTCATTTATGATTCACTGAGGTTTGTGCCAGTGGTTACCAAGATCCATGTAGTATCATGAGGTTGTTCCGTGATTACCCTGAGTTGTGTGTAGAGATTGCATTGTGTACTATTACCATGCTACACTGGACTAGGCTCCTATAACAGTGGTTAGTCATGTTTATGACTATGTTTACTTATGTGTTTTAAGTGCCTTTTTTTTGTTCTTTAATCAACTATTATTAAATGCTTAAATGATTAGAAATGGAATGTCTGTGTTGGATTCATTGGTTATGTGCTACGAACATTTACCTTGTTATATTTTGATCTGAGAGATATTTGTTACTTATGTTATGTTTTACATTTGAGAGGACCTAAGGGTCAGATGTTATACCTTGATTTTAGTATCATAGATTTTAGACTGCTATGTTGTTCAATTGATCATATTGCATGACGATGCTATTTTGAGATGACATTGTGTTTTATGATGATATCTGGTTATCTGGTATTTGGACATACCTCTGATTATGTTAGGTGATGGATTTAATGTTATGGTTATTTACTTCATTCCTGCATTGTTATGCTTTATTTGAATGTGAGTGATGTAAATAGATTATTTTAATATAATTAAATAAATGGTTAAATTAGGTGATTTAATGCATTTATTATTTTGGCTATGTTATTATATGCAATTACACTTGATTGTATTGTTTAGTGTGCAAGATTTATATCCCTGGCAGTGGCACATGGAGTTAGTGATTTAGCCATTCATATTTTACCAATTTCGTCCTTGTATGGTCGATGTATCCTTATTTTAATTGTTCACTTGAACCTTTCAGTGATTATTAAATCTGAACTCATTTGCATTATGTGATTAGACCAGTAAGCGTGTTTGTGCATTTAGAAGTTCACATTATCACGAAAGTTGTTAAGGAAATTTATGTGTTTTGGGTTTTTGGGCTTTTTAATTGATTTATTTTAATTTTTGGCAGCTTTGCCATAGTTGAATTCCTATTTCTAGGAATAGCTTGTTTTCATTTGGGTTGATTTTGGGGTTTAACTAGGTTCACTAGTTAATTGCCCTAATCGATTATTCACTTGAAAAGTGAATAAATATCCAAAAAGGAATTTAATTCCTGACTTCTCACTTTTGAATTAGAAAAGTTGGAGAGTAAAACCCAAAATCCTCTTCATGAGGATTTACTATTTTGTTTGTTTTGGGAGCTACAGGGGTGGGATCGTCGCGAGGTTGGGCTCATTGGATCCAGCTCAAGGAAACCTTGGATTGTTGTGATTTTCAAATACTTCTTAGGGCTATTTATTTTATGGTTCAGATTATTGTTTTGCCCTTTTGGCTGTGAGGTAGGGCCTTCCTGTTTTATTGTTTCTGCTTCTGTTTTTGGTAGCCATTTGTTTGGAGGTTGAGAACTAGTGTTCCCCTCTGTTTCTGTATGCTAGTTCTACCCGGTTGGGTGGGTACGAACATTTTTCTATTTTTCGGGATGAGGGTTTGGGGATTTATGCTATTATGTTGGCCATTTTTGCATACGGTGTCAGAACTTGATTAATTTGGATTTTTGGGGTTTTTAGACCCAAAGGCCAAATGGGTTTTAATTTTGATGTTTTCCAAAATTTTGAGATTTTTACCTTGTTTTGTGTGCCACCCTATTTTCTCAAGTTTTCTTCACGCAATGTGGGTTGTGGACCTAGATTATCCATTTGGATATTAGTCAAACCACTATTGCACTTTTATGTTGCTTTGGGATGTGTGTCACATTCATACTTTCGACGTTGTGTTCAATTGAGTGATTTTATACCTGGTGTTATTGTTTCTTTTAGACCTTTGCTTTTGTTTCGTGGACACTAGGATTCGTGTAGAATCCATACTCCCAGATTGAGGTAGGTCGAGTGAATTCATGATGTTTGGTCTTGTTGCATCATTGGGATTTGTGTAAAATTCATACTCTCGGATTGAGGCTAGTAGAGTGATTTCATGATGTATGGTTTTATTAGCTTTGGGATTCATGTAGAATATGTCCTTTCCATGTTGCTTTTAGTTGGGTGTTATCTTTTGCATTGTGTTCTCATCCTATCCTTATGTTTGGATCTTTGTGATGGTGGTGTGTCACACATGAGTACGTATGCGTACATTTGTCAAGTGACTTGCGACACCCGATCTTCAATGGTACTTTTGAAAATTATGATCATTGGGGTTGGGATGGGAATATGCCTGCCCACGAGCACTTGTCGTATGATGAGCATGGGTACGATAGGGTAGCATATGGAGGGGGCTTCTATCTCACATCCTGGTGACCTCAGTCCCATAGGGTTGGTAGAGGAAGTTTTAATCAAGTGATAATTAAAGAAAATGTGTGAATGGTAATAAAATTTAAGACAATAAAATGTTTGTGCGGGGCCCTCCATTGAGGACTTGAAATGCATGACCCGAGCTTGGGCTTGTCGATGCCAAGCGACTCTCCATGATGTCAATCCCTACTTAGTAGCCTATTGAGTGTCTGACCATGACCTATACTCCTTGCATTGTCTTAGGTTCTTGGTTATAACCATCATACTGTCTGGCATGAGTGATAGCCATGGATCTTGTTTTGTGTGTTTGTAGTTGGATCATTATCTCCATCAACACAATAGGTGTGGACCTACAGGTGCCACGTGGTTGAGAGGCATAACTACCTTCACCATTGCCAGGGAACAGTGTACAGAGATGGTCTTATATCCTAGAGTAACCGTGGCTGGATGTGTCCTCTTAGTACTTCAGGTTCCGAAGTATGCTTTCTTTTGATTTATGCTTTCATTGGGATGTTGTTTATCATATTTAATGATCTTAGTTTTGACGCATTTCTTATTATGATGATTAGTATGTGATAGGTGATGTTATCTACTTGCAAGTTTATCTTCTATTGTACTATTAGCATGTTAGATTTCCTTATGCTTTTGGTTATTAGCATGTTTAGTAGTGATGTCCCTATTACAACAGTACCGACGATTTGATCAGTGGCTTGGAATGTTATTCGCAGGGGATGGCTAGGGCCCATGATGGCCTTATGATGCCATTGATGGTTGGGAGGAACCACATACTTAGTTTGGTTGTTTAGTTATGGTAATGTTATTTCTCTTCATTGTGATGTTTATGTTCTCTATGATGTTGCTTTCAGTATGTTCTATTATTTCTATGATTTAGATGGATAGATGTTCCTCTTTCTTGTTCCTTGGCATATTATTTTTTATGCACTCGAGTGTTCGCTCCTTGATCTTCATGTGGATCTAGTACTCCCCGTTGTAGAGGTTCTAAACTCGGTTTTTCTCTATTTTTCCCCTATTGTGTTTTCCTTAAGTGTTTTTGTGTTTCTTTGGGCGATATTTTATTAGCATGGTGTGACACAAAAATGTATCACAGGCCCATTGAAACTCTATTGTGCATCCCCTGATTCTGTCGCACACCTTTTGGAGAAATATTGCACGATACTGGAAAGTATCACACCTCCTTGTGAGAAATGTCGTACAACACCCTTAAAGCATCACACATCTTTGGGAGAAGTATCACCCAATCCTTGATAGTGTCGCCCTTCTTTAGAAATGTCACACGATACTTTTCTATGATGTATTAAAGTATCACCTGGTTTTTGTAAAAACTTGCACGGGTGGGCATCAAGCACTTTTCGGTCTGGTTCGAACTTTTTGAGAGTTGATTTGGATACCCTCTTCGGTGTTCTTCAACCCTATGGTGTTGCTTTTTGATATCTGTTGTGTGTGTTTTAGTAGTCTGTCTGTTGGGGTTTAAAATATATATTTTAATATATGTAACAAATCTTTTGAGATAGGTTTCAGACCTCTTGGAGATAAGATAAAGATTCTAGGAAATTTCAGGGCTTCAGAAACCTAGACTTAGCCAATTTTCAGCGCTTCAGGATTTCAAACTTAACCAAATTTCAGGATTTTGCATTCTTTCCCAGCTTGGTATTTTGTTGATGTGTGGTCATTTTTTTGAGCCCTCATCTTGTGCGTTGTTTTTGTTGGCTTTTGTTTGCATGTGTCAGTTTGGTAGTGGCATTCAGAGATCTATTGGTTGCTGGGATTGTGGTGAAATCTTTCATTGCGATCTTTGTGATCCCTATATGATGATGTCATGTGCATTCATACTTGTGAAAAAAAAATATCTTGGCTCGTATTGAATCCTTGTGCCAAGGATCTTCGGGCGACGCATTACATCTGGTATCAGATTCCATGTTCAAACATTGGGATCTTTGTGTATATGTTGCCCATTTAGTTGTTGCTGCATTGGTTGAGTGCGAGTGTCTTGGTGAGAACTTGTGATCTTTGTTGCTTTGGTATCTACTTGTGATGGACTTGCTTGTCAAGTAGATGCAACTAGATCTGTGTGAGGAGAAGGAAGTGTGTCTTCCCTTGTTTTGTAGATGGAATCAATGTGCCTTGTTTGGTTGCTTGCTTGTGTGACTCTTTTTAGATGGAACCACTGATTGGTGTCCATGTGTTGGCTTTGACTGCCTCTTTTGTTCTCCTTGTGGAGTAAGGTGTATCGATTCCCTGTTTTTCTCCTAATTGTAAGTAAATAGATGAATCTTATTTGTGATTCTATGTTTTGTTGTTATAGTAATGAAATGGTTCCTTTCATTGAGAAATGAGTGTTTATTGTGAATCACTGCAAAGAAGTAGGTTTGCATTATATCCTTAGGTTAATGACTTAAGTCCCCAATCTAATTGCTTTGTAAGCTTATGAAAAACAATATTAATTTGATGGATATCTAAATTTTGCATTGCATGGAAATTATTGTTGTCTACATATGAATGAGGTTACTAATGGTATACTGCTTGATGTGTGTGAGTGTGTTCTCTAACATTGCTAGGATGATGTATTCCTTAGCATTGTGCGGTGATTCATCCCTCTTGTGTGGCAGTACTCAGTCATCACATGTAATGTGATTTGTTTGATTCCTTATTTTATTTGGCTAGAGGTACTTTCCTCATGTTGTTGCGCTAGCATTGGTTTTCAGTATTTTCCTCTCTTGGAGTAGTCATCAAATTTTATCTATCACTCTCTTTGTGACAATTGTCACATTTGACTTATTGTTGAAATGAGCTCTTTTTGGTACTTACTATTGGAATCGGTAATTCCCCCATTTGGGTTTTTTGATTATGTTTCATGATGACTAGTTTGGATGTGTTTTACTGCTGCCCAGTTGTGTGTTGTGACTCTATCATGTTCATCTCTAACCTTTGGTAGTATGTGCAAGGGAGAATATCACAAAGAACATGCTAGTGTGCTTGTAGCAAATGTAAAGTTAAAGTAATTAAATGGTTTAAATGGTGATTAAACTTAATGTTATTCTTGAAAGAAATTGAAAGGCATGTACTTGTTTTATGGTGATTCTTGAACCCTTGCTTTGAAAACCTTTCAGTTTTGTAATGCCCCGCCAAGGGATCCAAAAGAATTAACCTAAAATTTTACTAAGTTTGCCAAACAAATTTTTTTTTTAAACATGAAAGATAAGCCATTCACAACATACACATAGTAGCAGAAGTAATAACATACATACAAATAAAAACATTCATAACAAGTTACATTCCTTAAGGATCCCAAGACATTGAGTCATATTTGATCTAATTAATACTAAGTCTAACCACTACCACATCCACATGAAAGAATAAATAGAAAGTCCAATGTCCATATTACACATCTCATAGAGCATACCATCACATTACCATGCTTGGGTTTTAAAAAGATCGAGACCAAAAGACATCATCATGACATCACAATCATAACCCCCGAGCCTCTGGTAGACGTCCTATAACTGGTCAACAACTAGTCAACCCAAAAACCCAAAACAAGAAGCATAGAGAAAACACAAAATGCAAGCACGTGTTTTGGTTTACTAAAATTAAATAGTTGAATAAAGTGTGGGGTTAATATATATTTCAAGTGTATAAGGTTCTTCATTTAATCTACAAGTCAACCCATCTATCCTCTTGATTATGATATAGAATAATTCCCTAGATAATTATTTACTTAATAAATAATTCACTTTGTTTTACTTAAATCAATGTTATTAATGATTAGATAAAACTTCCTTATCTCTAAGAAGTGTTCCCCCTTATTCAAATTATTAGGATAAGGCTTATCAACTTTCAATTAAATCAAATCAATTAAAACTTCGTTGTATAACCTAATTATCAATTAAATTTAATTAATTCTAGCATTAATTAAATTAATTAATAATTACATAACTATGTTAACAAGTCAATGGATAACAATCGATTAATAATTTAGCAATATTTTCTTAAATCAACTACTTACTAATCCATTAATATTCAAATTAATAATCTAATAATAACTTGTTAATAAATATTAACAAGTCAAATTTAAAACAAATTTATCAATAAATCTACAATACTAGATTCATTATTTTTAATGAATTTAATATCTCTTTTCGACTAATAATTAACAAACAATTATCAACACATAACATCTATAAAGTACCAAATGTTAAGTCAATTACTGAATATATATATATATATATATATATATATATATCTATATATATATATATATATATACTCACAATATAAAAACTTTATAATATAATAATTATTACAAATTCGAAATACCATTGATAGCCAAATTGCATATAAATCATATTGTAAAATGATATATTAATAAAACAATGTACTATGATTTGAAGTATGGTGCAGGCTTTTAAGCCGCTACCACCATCGAGTACAGTAGTGTCGTGCACTGACGGCCGCTGTCGCAGTCGGCCCTGCAACTATAGTCGTAGGTATGACTGCATCAGCATACCATTAGGCCTGTGCTTATATATACAAAGGGTGGGGTGGGGTGGAACCCCCACCCCCCCAGTACATTTATATATATTTTTTTTAAAAAAAACAATTTTTATAAACATTTCAATAACGTTTTCGCATATGCGCTTCTAAATAAATATAGCGTTTTCGACTGTGACAATTTTTAAACAAAAACAGCGTTATATATATATATATGTATGTATGTATATACACATCGATATATATATATATATATATATATATATACATATGTACATGCATACATATGTATACATATGTATATATATAGATATGTATATACATATATATGTATACATATGTATATACATAGATATGTATACATATGTATGTATATATATGTATATACATATGTATGTATGCATACATATATATATATATATATGTATGTATGTATGTATGTGTATATATGTATGTATATATATGTATGTGTGTATATATATATATATGTGTTATATATATGTGTAATATATATATAGATACATATATATATATATGTATATATGTATGCATACATACATATGTATACATATATATGTATATACATATGTATATATATATACACAGATCTGCAACATATATGTATATATTATTTTCTTTTAAAAGAGAATATTTACAATGTTGCTTGACATCATAAACATAATTTTCAAATAAATAGGGCTTTTCAATTTTATAAATTAAGAATTCTCCCTATATTGATTGATCTCTAGATTTACCTATTAATCCTTCTAATAGGTTTACCTATAAACTTTTAAACCCTAGCCCATAGAATTCTCAGATATACGCATGAGGGATTTCTTCATATAGAATTTAACTACCCATAACAAGAATTCATATAACCAAGATTTTTAACACATAAAATCCTCAGAAAGCATTTCGAAGACACAAAGAAGACACGAAGTGCAAGAAGTGAAAATGGCATATGCAAAAATCATGAGTGTCTACTTGGACACTAATGCTAAATCACTTCTCCTCATAAATTGCAAAGCAAACTCCTTCCTTCTCCAACGTTCCTAGGTCCTCCAAACACGCTCTCTAAGCTTTTAGGAATGCATGAATATAAAGAACTCTCAGGAAGCACCTAGAATGTCTCTAGAAACAACCAGAAGGTTTTGACAACTAAGCATGAGTCTTTTCCAACCTTCTAGATGAGTCACAAGGTTGTAGACACCATGTGCTTAATTTGTGTACTAACTCCTGTGTTATTGACATATGTGCAATCAAGAGGTGTGTTTACTCCTAGGCAGACTTATAACTTTTATTTTAATTCGTTTATTATTTCTATTATTATTATTTATTTATTATTTTATTATTATTAATTTTAATTTCTTGAATTTAATTCTTTTACTAAATTAATTTCTCATTTAATTAATTAAAATCAAAATATCTAAAGATCATGATATCATATTAATTTTTCGAATATTATTAATTAAATCTTTTAATTTAAGACTTAATTAATAGAAAATTCACCATAGACCTCCAAGATAAAATATGAAAATCCATCATAGAACAATCCATACAAAATCAGTCTAAAGGGTTAAAATCACGAATTATGTCATCCAACACATTTGGAAGGTAAAATATCTCGGATACCTGTACTACCTTTCTACGACAAATGGTTTAAGGGCTTAGGATTTGGACTTGAGAATTTATCTCTCCTCTCTTACCATTGAGATAGTGTGATAGGGTACGCTCATCCTAGCAATTCAGGGAAGTCGATACCTGGTACCTGCAACCTGCATAAAATCCATGCATGTACATACTATATATATATATATATATATATATATATATGCTAAGCTAAATAGGCAATGGCAGGAAGTGGTGCATCGTGTAGATCCTGACTAGCAGGTGACTACGAATCCCTTCCTTAACCACATCAGAAATGCCATACATAAGAAACAAACATGCACACCATACACATGCAAGTATGGGGTAAGTATCCATAAGAAAATACATGTGATAATAAATCATTTAACCAATCATCATTAATACTGAGAATAATGTAATAATCATCATGCATACATGAAATGCAGAGTCTAAATAATCACATCATATATCAACTAAATCCATAGCACGATATATGGTAGTCTCAAAACAATGCTACTAACCATCAACATAAAATAATTCTAACATAGTCCGACAATGATAACAAAAATGCGACCTAGAGGCAGGCACTACATCCACCCCCCCTAGAATTAGGCTTACTCCTGGAAGCCTACATGAATGATAATACTAAAGAACTCATTGTGCAGGTCCCATTGAACCCTTTCCCCCTGTAGGGGAATATGATTCCACTGGTGAAATTAAAACACACTTAGAGCAATATGATTCTGGTTTAATGATAAACCGAAAACCATATTGATCCAACATTCATTCTTTTAAGAACTACTAAAATAGATCCCCTAATACATTCTAAACATAGATAAAAGATACATGTTTTGAAAATAGAGTAAGTTTCAATTTTCAGTTTTGAAAGCTAAGTGTTGCATATGCAAGTAATAGTTTAAGTTTTGTTTTAGTTCACCTAGTTTCAAGTTTGAAAGAGATACACATAATAGTTCAAAGTCCTTGTTTTGTTCCAAAATACCTAGAGCTCCCAATGTAGAAACTTGGGCTCTGACAAGTTTCATTATGCATTCAGTACTCATGTATGTTTGATTAATGAAATTATAAAAGAGAAGTAATGATGGTTTTGTGTGTGTGTGTTACCTTTCATTCCTTGTCTTATGTTGTTATGGGCATGTGTGTTCTTGAGTAATTTTGGACATTTTTTGTTGCTTGTCTTGGTATCTGAGACTGTTGATTTTGCCTTTGTGATTTTGTCTTGAGTGGTGACTCAACTCTTAGGTCTCTAGACTCACTTAACTTCATCATGCCATAGTCCTCATCGATACCTTTGCGATGCTTTTTGAATGGAGACTATTTGAGTCCGGATGTGATAATTATGGCCTCCAAAGTGAAGGAATTTTTTGTGTTGATTTGAAGTTTTGTGCGAGAAATTGGTGATCTTGCACTTTCTCACCTGGTTCATTGCACTTTCTTGCTTGGTTGTTGAGAAACTTCGCACAAGATTGTGCTAATGTAAAATTTCTCCTAGGGAAACTTTAAGTAACTCTTTCACACTTCTGGAATCGCTGATCAATATTCCAAGTACCTTTTTCGAGTAGAGGCCAATTCAATCATGACATATCATATTTATGGCCATTGGAGAAGTTTAACTCTTCATGTTACTCTTAATGGAAGAGTTATTTGGTCTTCATAATCTACTAGGTACTTGTTGGAGTTCGTGCTGAGGTTTGTGTGTTTCCTGTAGCACAGAACCACCCTTGTGAGGTGAAGTGTGGTTTGTGAGCATTCCTTGCTTGAGGTTGATGTTGCCTTGTCATTTGGGAGTGACTTAGCTCTTAATGAGTCTAGATTCTCCTTTTTGGATGTTGACTTTGGCACATCTCCATATCCTTTTTCTCTCTTGTGAGAGTAGGCTAGTGTGGTTATGCCACTAGCTCAGTTAGTGTTTTCCGTTGAGTATGTTGATGGTTGGTGGAATTGTGAGTTCCCTAATGAATCTTGGGATGATTGTGTGTAGAGGTTGAGAGTCACTGCCTCTCAGTCCTAATACTCTGTAGTATCCTTCTCCCTAAGCTTATATCTTCATATGGATTATCCCAGTCAAGTTTTCTCATTAATTGTTGACTTGAGGTTGGAGATTGAGTTTAGCGGTAAGTTGGGTGTAGTTTTCCTAGCATGGTGTTGGAGGGACATGGTATCGTTGGACACATGTTACCATCTTATGAGTTGGTATGCAAATATAACATGATTGTGTCCACTGACAAGAGTCTTTGAACCTTGTGGAAAGGTGATATCTTGTCTAGTTGGGTTATGTAGCCCTAGTTTCCAAGGGTAGTTGAGCTTTTTTCCTTTGGAGGGGCATTGTGCCCCTATGCTTGGTGGTTGGTAGTGGTGAGTATCCTTTTTGGAGTATGTTATTTTTTTGGTAAATTGTCATCCTCTTTGTTCAAAGGGTGAGTTTACATGGATTCCAGAATGATCATGTGTGACATGATAGTATTCTTGGGTATTTGGGATGGTTATTCCCAATGATTTCAACTCTTGTTGGAAGTGTGTTGTGTTTTGACCTTGATTTGTGGTCATGTAGTTGGTGCATGTCATAGTTGGGCACCTATTGATGAGGTAGAGAGGGTTTTTCCTTACCTTGTATTGTTGACTTTATGGCTAGATGGGTTTTTCCTAGTGCATAGAAGGTTCCTTGTTGGAGGACCTTGTGTCTGTGTGACACCTATTGCCTTCTGGTTAACCTATTTAGGGGTTAACGAGATGGTTTGAGAATGTGGGAGTGATTTGGATGGACTCATGAAGGAGTCAGTGTGTCATCCCCATTGCTCATTTTTTATTTTGCTTTTGGCGTGTTTTGGTTTCTATTCTTAGAGTGTAGACTTCCAGGAGTAAGCCTAGTCTTTGGGGGGGATGATGTAGTACCTCTCCCATTTGACTTCTGTAAGTCATCCTGACGAATGCAACCTTGTTGATCTTTTGTTGTGATGGATTATGATTGTGACCTTGAGTGGTTTACACCGTTGAGGTGATTGGATTTATGTTCCTGTATCAGTTGCTTTCTTTATGCTTTTGTCTGATTATGAGATTATGATGTCATTTATGGTTTACTGAGGTTTGTGCCAGTGGTTACCAGGATCCATGTGGTATCATGAGGTTTTTCCATGATTGCCATGAGATGTGTGTAGAGATTGCATTGTGTACTATTACCATGCTACACTGGACTAGGCTCCTGTAGCAGTGGTTAGTCATGTTTATGACTATGTTTACTTATGTGTTTTAAGTGCCTTTTTGTTGTTCTTCAATCAACCATTATTAAATGCTTGAATGACTAGAAATGGATTTTTCGTGTTGGATTCATTGGTTATGTGCTGCGAACATTTACCTTGTTATATTTTGATCTGAGAGATATTTGTTACTTATGTTATGTTTTACATTTGAGAGGACCTAATGGTCATATGTTATACCTTGATTTAGTATCATAGATTTTAGACTACTATGTTATTCAATTGATCATATTGCATGATGATGCCTTTTTGAGATGATAATGTGTTTTATGATGATATTTGGTTATCTGGTATTTGGACATACCTCTGATTATGTTAAGTGATGGATTTAATGCTATGGTTATTTACTTCATTCCTGCGTTGTTATGCTTTATGCGAGCATGAGTGATATAAATAGATTATTTTAATATAATTTTTAAAATGGTTAAATTAGGTGATTTAATGCATTTATTGCTTCGGCTATGTTATTATATGCAATTGCACTTGATTGTATTGTTTAGTGTGCAAGATTTATATCCCTGGCAGTGGCACATGGAGTTAGTGATTCAGCCATTCGTATTTTACCAATGTTGTCCTTGTATGGTTGATGTATCCTTATTTTAATTGTTTAATTAAACCTTTCTGTGATTATTAAATCCGAACTCATTTGCATTATGTGAGACCAGTAAGTGTGTCTGTGCATTTAGAAGTTCGCATTATCGTGAAAGTTGTTAAGGAAATTTATGTGTTTTGGGTTTTCGGGCTTTTTAATTGATTTATTTTAATTTCCAACAGCTTTGCCATAGTTGAATTCCTATTTCTAGGAATAGCCTATTTTCATTTGGGTCAATTTGGGGTTTAACTAGGTTGGCTAGTTAATTGCCCTAATCAATTATTCACTTGAAAAGTGAATAAATATCCAATAAGGAATTTAATTCCTAACTTCTCACTTTTGAATTAGAAAAGTTGGAGAGTAAAACCCAAAATCCTCTTCATGAGGATTTACTATTTTGTTTGTTGTGGGAGCTACGGGCGTGGGATCGTCGTGAGGTTGGGCTCATTGGATCCAACTCGAGGAAACCTTAGATTGTCATGATTTTCAACTACTTTTGAGGGCTATTTATTTTATGGTTCAGATTCCCATTTTGCCCTTTTGGCTGTGAGGTAGGGTCTTCTTATTTTATTGTTTCTGCTCCATTTCTGCTTCTTTTTTTGGTAGCTGTTTGTTTGGAGGTTGAGAACTAGTGTTCCCCTCTGTTTCTATATGCTAGTTCTACCCAGTTGGGTGGGTACAAAAATTTCCCTATTTTTCGAGATGAGGGTTTGGGGTTTTACGTTGTTATGTTGGCCATTTTTGCATACGGTGTCCGAACTTGATTTTTTTGAATTTTTGGGGGTTTTAGACCGAAAGGCCAAATGGATTTTAATTTTGACGTTTTTCAAAATTTTGGAGTTTTTACCTCGTTTTATGTGCTACCTTTTTTTCTCGAGTTTTCTTGGCACAATGTGGGTTGTGGATCTGGATGATCTGTTTGGATATTAGTCAGACCACTATTGCACTTTTATGTTGCTTTGGGATGCGTGTCACATTCGTACTCCCGACATTGTGTTCGGTTGAGTGATTTTATACCTGGTGTTATTGTTTCTTTTAGACCTTTGCTTTTGTTTCGTGGATGCTAGGATTCACATAGAATCCATACTCCCAAATTGAGGCAGGTCAAGTGAGTTCATGATGTTTGGTCTTGTTGCATCATTGGGATTCATGTAGAATCTATACTTCCCATGTTGCTTTCAGTTGGGTGTTATCTTTTGCATTGTGTTCTCATCCTGTACTTGTGTTTTGATCTTCGTGATGGTGGTGTGCCACACATGAGTACGTGCGTGTACATTTGTCAGGTGACTTGTGAGGCCTGATCTTCTGTGGTACTTCTGAAAGTTATGAACATTGGGGTTGGGATGGGAGTATGCATGCCCACGAGCACTTGTCATAGGATGAGCATGGGTAGGGTAGGGTAGTATATGGAGGGGGCTTCTATCTCGTAGCCCAGTGACCTCAGTCCCATAGGGTTGGCAAAGAAAGTTATAATCAAGTGATAATTAAAGAAAATGTGTGAATGGTAATACAATTTAAGATAATAAAATGTGGGTGTGGGGCCCTCCATTGAGGATTTGTCGATGCCAAGTGACTCTCCATGATGGATGTCCCTACTTAGTAGCCTATTGAGTGTCTAACTAGGACTTGTACTCCTTGCATTGTCTTAGGTTCTTGGTTACAACCATCATACTGTCTGGCATGAGTGTTAGCCATAGATGTTGTTTTGTGTGTTTGTGGTTGGATCATTATCTCCATCAGCATGGTGGGTGTGGACCTATGAGTGCCACGTGGTTGGGAGGCATAACTACCTTCACCACTGCTAGGGACTAGTGTACAGAGATGGTCTTATATCCTAGAGCGACCATGGCTAGATGTGTTCTCTTGGTACTTCAGATTCTAGAGTATGCTTTCTTGTGATTTATGCTTTCATTGGGATGTTGTTTATCATGCTTAATGATCTTAGTTTTGATGCATTCCTTATTATGATGATTAGTATGTGATAGGTGATGTTATCTACTTGCAGGTTTATCTTTTGTTTTACTACTAGCATGTTAGATTTCCTTATGCTTTTGGTTATTAGCATGTTTAGTAGTGACGTCCCTATTATGACAGTATTGACGATTTGATCGGTGACTTGGGATGTTACATGCGGGAGATGGCTAGGGCCCATGATGGCCTTATGATGCGATTGACTGTTGGAAGGAACCGCGTACTTAGTTTGGTTGTTCAATTATGGTAATGTTATTTATCTTCATTGCGATGTTTATGTTCTCTGTGATGTTGCTTTCAGTATGTTCTATTATTTCTATGATTTAGATGGATAGATGTTCCTCTTTCTTGTTCCTTGGTGTATTGTTGTTTATACACTCAAGTGTTTGCTCCTCGATCTTCATGTGGATTCGGTACTCCCTAGTGTGGAGGTTCTGAACTCAGTTTTTCTCTATTTTTCCCCTGTTGTGGTTTCCTTAAGTGTTTTTGTGTTTCTCTAGGTGACATGTTATCAACATGGTGCAACACAAAAATGTATCGCACACCCATTGAAACTCTATCGTGTGTCCCCTGATTCTATCGCACACCTCTTGGAGAAATTTTGCGCAATACTGGAAAGTATCGCACCTCCTTGTGAAAATGTCATACGACACCCTTAAAGTGTCGCATGCCTTTGCGAGAAGTATCACCCAATCCTAGATAGTGTCACCCTCCTTCTTTAGAAATATCGCACAATACTTTTCTATGTTGTATTAAAGTATCACTTGGTTTTTGTAAAAACCTGCGCAGGTGGGCAGCGGGCACTTTTTGGTCTAGTTCAAACTTTTTGAGAGTTGATTTGGATACCCTCTTCGGTGTTCTTCAACCCTATGGTGTTGCTTTTTGATTTATGTTGTGTGTGTTTCAGTAGTCTATCTGTTGGGTTTTAAAATATATCATTGAAGTACAGGTTGACGTATATTTAATTCTTGACATATATTTAATTCCTTATACTTAAGATATATGTTAATATATGCGACAAATCTTTTGAGATAGGTATTAGACCTCTCGGAGATAAGATAAAGATTCTAAGAAATTTCAGGGCTTCAGAAATCTAGACTTAGCCAATTTTCAAGGCTTCAGGCTTTCAGACTTAGCAAAATTTTAGGATTCTACATTCTTTCCTAGCTTAGTGTTTTTTTGATGTGTGGTCGTTTCTTTGAGCCCTCATCTTGTGCATTGTTGTTGTTGGCTTCTGTTTGCGTGTGTTAGTTTGGTAGTGGCATTCAGAGATCCATTGGTTACCGAGATTGTGGTGAAGTCTTCCATTGCAATCTTTGTGATCCCTATATGATGTTGTCATGTGCATTCATACTTGTAAAAAAAAAAATATCTTGGCTTGTATTGAATCCTTATTCCAAGGATCTCCGGGTGGGGCATTACACACTAGGCTATCAAGTATTGATTGCGCACTCACCTCTGGTACTGAGATCATGAATTTCACAATTACATCCTCTATTTCTTTCCTTACCTCCTCATAATTGCCTCCCATTAGAAGAATTTATCTTCTTTTGTTCCTCAGCAAGGGTTCAATACCCTTCAAAATTCTATTTGAGTCCTCCGTAGAGTCAACCTCACACAATTTACTTATCGAGATCTTCATATTCATATCTTCTTCCAATACTCTCTTCTTTCTATTTATAAGCTTATTATAGAGATCTTCTAGAATCTTATTCTATATATTCTCAAATTTCTTATTCCTCAAAATCATATTTCTCACTATGGTGTTTTCTAACTACCTTTTATCCATATTACTATACAAGTTATAATACTTATTCAATTGAATAAAAATATCATCATTTATTATTTGCATGTTAAGGTTCTCCATCTTTGGTTTCCATGCTCTTTTTCTAGCTGCAGTTCTACCTTCCTATGCATCTTACACTACTGGCCTATCTCTAGGTTTATCCTCAAAACTCTCTTAATCACTTACTTGCATTGTTTTCCTCCTCTTGTCTAGTCCACTCGTGGTTTGCTTGACCCTTTTCTTTGGTAAAGGTGCAAGTTCTTGCTTCACCTTGACCAATCTCTGATATTTTCTTTGTGTTGTAGGTGTTTCTACCTCTGGCTACTTCCTTGACTGCTCGATTCTTGTCTTTATACTTTGCACTTGCATGACTATTGCATAAGGTACAATGGGGGCCTGTGCACATGGTTGTGACACTATTACACCTTTTGAAGGTCCTACTACAACAATAGTTGTTGTAATTACTTCAGACTATCAACTTGCTCTCATTTCCATTGCAATGCCTTTTACCTCATTGAACTATTCTCTTCTCATTCCTGATTCCTTAAGAATAGAATCAATAACTTTCTCTACTTTCTTCTTGCTCCCTTTGCTGTGTAGTTCTAACTGAAGTACTCTCATTTTCTCCTCGTATGTTCCCCATCTAGGGCACTGTGTCCTTTTCTGACTAGAGTATGATTTGTGTATACCCTTCTATGAGCTCTGCACTCATCTCATATCCCATAGGTTCTATGAATTTTACCCTTGGTACCACATGTTCATATAGGTGTTATCAGTTTCCACCATGAAGCATATTTCATCCTTATATTTCTCCACTGTGGAGGAGTTATCCTATACCTCTATTTCATTTCAGTCTAAAATTTCTTCATCATCTTGTCAATGTCATTATCTCTGACATTTTCTAACTTTTATCTATAGTATTGAGTCACCATTTTCATTGAGCACTTGTTGCTATTCCAATTTGTCATACCAGGAAACTTCTTTGTAGCATAAAAGAACATATGAGTCAATAGGGACTCAAATCTAAAAATTGTACTCTTTATTTTCTTCAACTTTGCATTGTTATCCAACAATTGCAATATGATAATCTCACACAGATTAACTTTTCCTCCTTGTACTGCCCTCACATAAGCCAATTCTGGAACTTAAAATTGCAATTTAGGGCTTCTAGAACTTTTTGCTTCACAACCTTCACTTCATACTTCAATTCACTATCAAATCACTCTTCAATTTTCTCAAGACACTTCACATGAACAAATGGTACATAAAATCTTACTTGTGATCCTTAAATCATTTCAAATCACACTATGCATTAAATGTGTACCTACCACAGATTCAAATATTGTCTTTGTTTACTAGTAAGCTTGATTTCTCAATTCCTGTTCACTTTGATCATATCAACAATTGCACACTTGACCATAGCGTTCTCTCTATATCCTTAAACTTCTGTTGACTGCACAACTTCCAACTCTCTATCTAACATCAATTATGGTGAATTGATGCACTGCCTCTACTGAAACTTCTTATTCAAGTAGGCTAAGTCACAAACAATCTGTGACTTCAATGTCTTATCAGATGCATTAGAAAACTATTCCTCCAAAATTGTATAAGAGATTTTTCGATCCTTAGCTGTAGCAAATGCTTCTTTGAATTCATCAACATGTTCCTTAATTGCTTCCTTCTGACTATTGTCATTGCCATTATCATTCCTTCTATCATTTCTATTGTTTTTCTTTCTATTATTAGGATTCTTATTAAAGTTCCTTTTGTCCATTATGCAATATCTTTCTATGTGTCCAAAGTTATTACATAACTGACATATAGGTGCATTTCTTCTCTGATCAATTCTATTTTGATTCTTAGGTGCTCTGCAATTCCTTGCAATGTGTCTAGGATTCTTACACTTTTAACATACAAACTAGTTCTTCTCTCTATTAGATTTCTCTCCATCATTGGATCTATTCTATGATCTTCCTCTTTCATTACATGTAGGTTTATTATTCCTAAACATTCTACTATTTTCATTATTACCATCAAACTTAGGTTTCTTGCATTCTGCTACCTTATGTTCATAACCATGACAATTATAACAATAGAAATTAGTAATGGGTTTAAAAGACTTACCTGTGAAATCTCTTTTCATGTGTCCAACTCCATTACATATGAAGCATCTACCTTTGAACTCGTATCTTACTTCCTTGGGTGGTTCATCGTGCTTAGGTTTACCAACTTGCTCTATTTTCTTAGGCTCATCATGTTTTGTTGTCAAATCAATTAATTCTACTTCCTTTGATACTTTAGTAGATGTGCTTGATTCTACCTTATTTAGATTAGATTCCTTAGGGGATTGAGTAACTAGATCCATTTCTCTTATAATTTCAACTTTCTTGGTTGATTTATCTCCATTCAGATATCCAAGTCCTGTATTGTCATAAGAAGGTCTCTAGTGAAATATATGCTGATCTATCTTCTCACTACTGGAATAAAGTTTCTCTAACTATTGGTTAGCTTGTGTCAATTCTCCTTTCACAATGATATTGTACTTTTCTTATTCTGCATGCTCAATCTTTATAGTATCTAGTTCAGATGTAACTTGACTTAACTAGGATCTAAGGTCTGTGTTCTAAGTTTTCAGTTCAAGTTCAGTCTTGCCACCATTTTTCTTAAGACTCAAGTTCGACAATTTTTAATTCATGTTTCAAAATCCCATTTTATTTTTGGATATTTCCTACTTCATCACTGTCACTAGTTTGCGTAATCAATTCCTTGCCAAATTTCAGATCATCAATCTTATCTTTTAACTTTCCAATAAAAACTTTCACATCTTTATACCTATCTTTCAGGTTATCTCTTTCTTCAGTAAGAAGGTCAATTTGTTCAAGAGCTTCTTAAAGATTTTTCTTCAACTGTTCCACATCTTCATGGATCTTACTCAAGTTGCTATACTTCTTCTAAGTTACTGTGCTTTGATACCAATTGTTAGAAATAGATAATACTAAGAGGAGGGGGTGAATCAATATTCTACAAACTTTTGCCCACAACTGAATATTGTTAATTACTTTATAACTTGCATATGAAAGTAAACCAACAATGTTGAATAGTAAATATAACCACGCACATAAATAACTCATAACACCATTATTTGTTAACTAGGGAAACCTTGACCAAGGGAAAACCCTAGTGCGGATGATACCCACTAGATGATTCACTAAACAATAGGATCCTATTAAGGATATTGACCCTATTAGGAGTCTATGAAGTACATATAGTGTCTCAAGTCCTTCTTAGAGGACTAGACCTTGTTAGAAGCCACAACCCTATTAGGAGTTGGTAGAACAAATACAATTTATGCAAGAAGAGCCCACTACCCTAAGATGCAATAATATAATTTAGTTCTTCACAAGAATAGATATACCTACAATACTTTCTATCTTCTCTATTTTGCACTTGCTCTGATCAAACATCAGATGTAGTTCACATATGATCAATCACAAATCTCACATAGATCATACATATTTCACATAGTTCATCACATATCACACACATCTTTAACACTTATCTTCGCAAGATAAGATCTTCACTTATACCTTGCATCTTCATAATTCTTTGCTCAGTCGGCCTTCATGTCTTCACATGCTTGACATATTATAAAATAACTTATGGAATAATATCCACATATTCAATTCATCATGACTTAGTAGCTATTTCATAACCAAAATAATTCCTCAAGTCGTACAATCCAATTCTCTCCTATGTTGTGATTTGTTATGTTAAATACACATACTGGTACTTTAACCATATCTCATGTTGTATTGTTCATACACATCTGCACACTGGTACATGTCATCATGACACTATCATAGATATTTCCTTAACTATGCATAAGCTAACTCTCAACAAGTCATCCTTACACATCACATATGCTCTCTGTGTTGTTGCAAACTAACACACACTTAGACAATTTTCTATCTCTAAATGCATAAATAAAATGTTGAATACATGTTGCCATAAATGACAACCATCAATACATCTATTTGATCATATTTCCAACATCTATGTGTCAAATGACTACATCATCACATATATTTGAATGAACAATTTCACAACCTTGCAAACATGCACAAGTTGCCAACATTGATTTCACACAGTTGTAACTCTTAAGTGATGTCTGATGACTAACCTTGTGGCCATGCAGAATGTTTATCTCCTCAACACTTTCTCCTCATTGTAAACCACCAACAATTGGTGCAATTACTTTGTGTAACTATGCATACCACTAATCTATCTCTTAAACATGTTTAATAATCTTACATACTCATGACTTAGATATTCCTCTTTGATAAAATACTTGTGATCATGCAAGAAAGTCCCATCTTTATGCCTTTAGTTGTTAGAATTCTTTAGAATAACTAAGAGGGGGGATGAATTAGTTATCCAAGGTCCAGATGTACAAACAAAACTTTTCAATGATTAGCAAACCCATATCCATTAAACCTTGTCATGCATGCATCCATTAGATCATATAATACTTAAACTTTGTAGGTTATTGTCCTAAGTCAAAACAACTTTGCAAAAATGTAAACATGAAAAATAATAGATTCAATAACACATTTGATACAAGGATTTTATGTGGAAACCCGATTTGGGAAAAACTACAGTAATATGCTACTAATTCTCACTCTTCTGAAGTGATTCCCTGTGAAAGGCCAACCCTGTTAAAGGTTACAATACACACTATTAAATGTGAATTGGTTAAGAGATTTCAATCACCCTATTAGGAGTGAGCCTTGTTAGAGGACTTTATATCATTCCATTAGAATGTCACCAGGTTAAAGGATTGATAAATGGCTATTAGGTCAAACTTAATCCAAAGGATTTACCCTAGACGAATACAACGATTAGAAAGTAACAGTAAGGCTTGATCTAATAACAAATTACAACTCACTTGCATATTACAAATATATGTTTTAGTCCTCCATTCTGCTTGGCATTCACACACTTCAGCTCTGATAGCTTGTTCACCCTTCAAGCATTCATACTCTTAAGCCTTCTTTCTTTGTATGCCAACTACAATCACTTCTATTCAACCACTGAATGAAGCAATACCCTGGACTCCTTGTCTTCCTTAGGCTCTCACACATGACAACCTTTGCTTTTGACTAGCTATCTCTATAAATAGAGAATTAAGATTTTTTTTGCTTAACCACAACCATCCATTTTAGGGTTAGGTAGGATACAATGAATCTACCCACTTTTCCATTTGGTTCCTCTAGAAACTTCTACAATCTTCCTTTAATTCACCTCAAAATGGTTTACCTTGAATTCTATGCCACCAACTCATCATAGTTATCTTTCACACACTTCACATAATTCAAGAAAACAAAATAGTCAATTTAGATTTGTGGAATCTTCAATTTAACATATTTACTGGCACTCGACATCAATATGTTGTCACTCAAAATCTATATTGTTCTTTCACTTGGCCAATAGTAGTTTACTTGGTGAATACTAAAGTTTATTGATGCTTGGCATCAACTAAAATTTACTTGGCATATACTAACAATCACTTAGCTTGCACTGTTTTTCAACTTTTCTCGGCACCTCTTATTTTTCACTCGGCTTCCACTAATTTTTGCTCAGCTTGCACTGACTACTCGACAAGGCTTGGCATACGCTTTTCATACTTGATCTTGTTCCAGTCTTAACTTGAGTAATCTTTCATTTCAGACTTTAAGTAAATAAACAATACACTATAGTATCAATGTCTTACTTGGTCTTAGTGCTTCTTTTACATACCAAATAACTCAACCTTTCTCTAGGTGCTATTGTTATCTCCACTACTCAAATCCTCTTCATCAATCAACTAAATGATAGCTTTTAGACCAAAAAGAAATTGTCTCACTGGTAGGTAGCAGGTTTGGCATCATTGATAAAATAATGATTGTTCCATTACAGATTCGTCACTTCAAAATAATCTTATATCAACAATCTCCCTCTTTGGCATTGATGACAAACTAATACCAACAACAACACCAAAAGAAAATAAATCTTTTAAATTTCTCCCTCTATCAATGTAGCATATGTCCTTCCTCTATGTAGGGTAATGTGAGCTTTGTCAAGTTCCTTTATTGTTTACTATATCTTATCCCTCTGACTTATCACTCCCTCTTTCTGATATTCAGGTATCTCTCTCTCTCTCTCTTTGATATGTTCTTATATCTCCCTCAGTACTTTCTCCCTCTTACTAGGTAGATGTATATTTCTTTTCCCTTATGCTCATATCTCCCTTTTTGACAACAATGCCAAAGACTTGACATCTTTGTATGCAGATATAATCAATTCTAGATTCTCCCTCTATCACCTTTCATGTCACTGTAAATCTTCTAATTCAGCTCCAACATTATTTTAGTCAACTCCTAAAGTAATATCCACTGCATCAAGTTGTAAGAGACACCATTCAACTTAGTTGATGTAGGGCGCTACTTGTGCTTCTTAAGTACCTTTGGACAGGGGTATCACCCCAGTTTACCTCTTAGTACTCATGAGCATCCTTGGGTAAAGCTTTTGTGAAGATATCAGTTATCTACTCTTTTATATTCACATATTCCATCCTCACTTCTTTGTTTTGAACTAACTCTCTCAAGTAATGATACTTGATTGCAATGTACTTAGTCTTTGTGTGCATCATAGGGTTCTTTGTTATATTTATAGCACTTGTATTATCACAATAAAGTACCACAGGTTCAACGATTTTCTCCTTCATACCATTGAGTAGTTATTTGATCCATACAATATTTGTACAATTTATTGCATTAGTCACATATTTAGCTTCCATAGCAAATTGATATATGCAATTTTGTTTCTTACCAGTCCAGGTGACCAACCTCTTTCCTAAGAAAAATGCTCCACCACTTGTGCTCTTTTTGTCATCAATGTTTCCAACCCAATCAGCATTAGTGTAGGCTCTCAACTCAATTTTTTTTTTTTTTGTAGTATAGACCATAGTCTTTTGTTCCTTCAGATATCTCATAATCATCTTAATAACCATCAAATGATTCTCCTTAGGATTTGTAGAGAACTTCGCAACAATCCCAATAGATAATGCAATTTCAGGTCTGCAATGTACTATATATTGCAATTTGTAAATCATAGACTTGTACAATGTTTGATTCACATCAGCTGAATCATCATTCATTAACAACTTGTGTCCTATCACCATAGGTGTGCTAACTAGTTTTGAATCTTCCAATTGAAAAGTTTTCAAGATTTCCTTCACATACTTAGACTGAGTGATGCATATACCATACTTCATTTGATATACTACCAAACCAATAAAGAACTTGATCTCTCTAAGCATAGACATCTCAAATTCTTTCTTCATTTCATTTGCAAATGCCTTACATAATGTATCTTGACCTCCAAATATGATATCATCAACAAAAATTTCAGCTAGTAAAATACCATTACCTCCTTCTGTCTTCAAGTAACAATTGTTGTTATCATTAGTCTTCTCAAAACCAATCTTCACAAGATAATTGTGAAGCCTTTCATACCATGCTCTTGGAGCTTGTATTAAACCATATAAAGCTTTGTGTAGTCTACATACCATGTTCTTCTAATATACCATTCAAGAATGTTGAATTCACATCCATTTGACAAACTTTGAAACCTTTGTATGCATAGTAGGAAAGTAGAGTTCTTACTCCTTCCAATCTTGCAACATGGGCAAATGTTTCTCCTTAGTATATTCATTCTTCTTGTGCATACCCCTTGCAAACTAATATTTCCTTATTCCTTGTGACTTCACCATTTGCATCTAACTTTTTTCTATACATCCACTTGGTTCTAATCACATTCTTGTCCTCTGGTCTAGGAACTAGAGTCCATGTCTTGTTCTTCTCAATCTGATCAATCTCTTATTTCATAGTGTTACTTCAATCCTCATTTTCTAAGGCATCTTTCACTATCTTAGGCTCATGCATTCTCAAAAAACATGTATCACTTCTTAGCTTTTTTCTTGTCATTAGTCTAGTATCTTTATCTCTAATAATTTGTTCAGAATGGTGATGTCTCTTGACATACTTTAACAATCTTAGTTATGTTCTTCTTTCTTCATTAGGTCTGTCAACTGTAGGATCACTATATACTTCTCTACCAAGTAATTCAACATTTCTTTCATGTACACTTATCTCAAAATCAAAATGTGCCCCAGCTTCTATCTACAACTCGGCTCCTGACTGTAACTCGGTTCTTGAATCTCGACATTCATTGTATGTGATTCAACAGTCAATGAAAATTGTTGTTGATTTTCAACTTGATTTTCAACATCTTCATCAATAGGCATACCTTCATAAAAGTATATAAATGATTTGTACTCTTTAGGTTCCTTCATACATTCAACTTCATGTACCTCTGTATATTTATCAAACTTCACATTTGCACTTTCCACAACTTTGTTAGTGTTAGTATTTAAACACTTATAAGCTTTACTTCTTGTGGAATGGCCAAGGAATATATCTTTTTCACTTTTAACATCTAATTTTCCATTCTTGAAATCCTTAAGAATGTAGCACTTGCTTCCAAATACTTTAAAATATTTTACATTGGGTGAGTATCCATACCATAATTCAAAAGGTTTTGAATGAGTACCTTTCTTGATTTGCACATGGTTCAAGGTATAGACAATTGTACTCTCAACCTCTCTCCAATAGTTCAAAGCAACATTCTTCTCCATCATGAGTGTCCTAACATAGTTCATTACATATTTGTTTCTCCTTTCAACAATCTCATTTTGTGGAGGGGTCCTAGGTGCAAATGTATATATTTTGATTCCACTGTAATTACAGAACATATCAAACTCATTTGATGAAAATTCTCTACCTTTGTCAAATCTTAGACATTTCAAGCTTTTGCCTATCTCCTTTTCAACTCTAGCTAAGTACCACTTAAACATTTGGAAAACATTATATTTCTATTTTAGAAACATAATTGTCATCATCCTAGAATAATCATCAACAAATAGGATAATGTAGTTGTCACCTTTGTAGCTTTGCACATTAATTGGTCCACACAAATCAATATAAACAATGTCAACAATTTCTTAAGAGGTGTGAATCTTACTTTTAAAACTAGATTTTGTCATCTTGCCTAATTGACATTGTTTGCATATCATATTGTCAGGTTTCTTCAGTTTAGGCAAACCTTTGACTCTTTTCATGTTACTGATACTAACCGAGTTATCAAAGTTAACATGACATAACCTCTTATGTCATAACCACACATCATCAAATTCTACAACAAAACAAGTACCATCATTCATATCAAGATAAAATAGATTACCTCTAGTCTGATCACCTTTCCTAATTAGTTTCCCATCAATGTCATAGATCTTTGCTATCTTGTTCTCAAACTCAACTTTGCAACCTAAACTATTTAGTTGTAACACACTCAACAAGTTATAGTTAAGTCCTTCAACATAATAAGTATTATCACACATGATCTTTTCTGTGAGTTTGATAGATCTTTTTCCTTTTATCAAACATGGTGCACCAATACCAAACCTTACACTATTTTCATCATAATAATTCAAGGTAATGAACTTACTTTTATCTCCAGTCATGTGATGTGAACACCCATTATCAATGATTCATCTGTCACTCTTGTTCACATAAGACACTAGTGTAGTTTCCTCATCCTCATCAGAATCATCCTTCATTGCAACATACACCACTTCATCATCATGGTCGTCATATCCATCTTTGGTTTCCTCTTCTGCAATGTAGCAAGACTTCTTGCCTTTATCTTTGTAATCTTTGTTGTCCTCATCTCTTTTATTTCTATATTTGTCTCCACTTCTATTGTTCTTCTTGTCTGGACATCTAACAACAATATGACCAACCTCATTGCAATTAAAACACATGATTGGTAACTTACCTTTGAATTTTCCTTTGCCTCTATGAAATCTCCTTGTTAGCAGTGCTTCAAGTTGTTATGCATCTTCCTCATCTATATCACTATCACTAGAAACATATTTGACCTTTTTCTTCTTCTCTTTAGGTTCTTTTAATGACAATTTAGTTTTGAAAGAAGATTCAACATTATCATATTTGAAATTATCAAAATTAGAGAGTTCAAAGGGAGTGAACCTACCTACCAAACCTTCAAGAGACAAATTATAACCTGGTATACATCTTAATTCTTGTATGGCAAAAACTCTAATAATATAGATGGGCGTCGATGTTCTCAATACTTTTCTTAATACATCATCATCATCAATCTTACCATTAACTCCTCTTATAACATTAACAACATCTTTTATTCTAGAGTAATATTGAGCAATGTTCTCACTTTCTTGCATCCTCATGTCATCGAACTTACCTCTAAAACATTTGGATTTGGCTCTCAAAACATTTGTGTCTCCTCCATAAATGGTGTGAAGAGCATCCCACATCTGCTTTGTAATATCACAACCTTTGATGTCATCAAACTCAAAATAGCTTCGGGCAAAGGCAATCTCCAACATTGCCTGATTATGTTCTTTCTTCTTTTTTAGATCATCAACAGTTAGGGCTCCAACAAGGTTGGCATGCTCAGTGGTGATGGTAGATTGTGCATGGTCTCCAAGACCTCCTCGGTGTAGCTTCATTAGACTTTTCCATGCAGGGAATTTCTCCTTATTGAGCTTGGGTACCTCTCTTTTAGACATCTTGATCTTTTTCTTCTAGTACCTTCAAACTAGTCCTCTTAAGCACTATGGCGCTCTGATACCAATTGTTGGAATTCTTTAGAATAACTAAGAGAGGGGGTGAATTAGTTATCCAAGGTCTAGATGTACAAATTATTATTTTTAATGCTTAGTAGACCCATATCCATTAAACCTTGTCATGCATGCATCCATTAGAACATATAATACTTGAACTTTGTAGGTTACTATCCTAGGTCAAAACAACTTTGTAGAAATGTAAACATGAAACTTAACAAATTCAATAACGCATTTGACACAAGGATTTTACATGGAAATCTAATTTGGGAAAAACCACCGGTAACATGCTACTAATTCTCACTCTTCTGAAGTGATTCCTTGTGAAAGGCCAACCCTATTGAAGGTTACAATACACACTATTAAATGTGACCTGGTTAAAGGATTTCAATCACCTTGTTAGGAGTGAGCCTTGTTAAAGGACTTTGGACCATTCCATTAGAATGTCACCCGGTTAAAGGATTTACAAATGACTAGGTCAATCTTAATCCAAAGTATTTACCTTGGACTAGTACAATGATTAGAGAGTAACAGTAAGACTTGATCTGATAAAATTATAACTCACTTGCATATTATAGATCTATGTTTCAGTTCTCCATTCTGCTTGGCAGTCACACACTTTAGCTCTGATAGCTTGTTCACCCTTCAAGCATTCATACTCTTAAGCCTTCTTGCTTTGTATGCCAACTACAGTCACTTCTGTTCACCCAATGAATGAAGCAATACCCTAGATTCCTTGTCTTCCTTAGGTTCTCACACATGACAACCTTTGCTTCTGACTAGCTACCTTTATAAATAGAGAATTAAGATATTTTGCCACTTAACCACAATTGTCCATTTTAGGGTTAGGTAGGATACAATGAATCTACTCACTTTTCCATTTGGTTCCTCTAGAAATTTCTTCTACAATCTTCCTTGAATTTGCCTCAAAATGATTTACCTTGAATTTTGTGCCACCAACTCATCATAGTTATCTTGCACACACTTCACATAATTCAAGAAAATAAAATAGTCGGCTTAGATTTTTCAAATCTTCAATTTAACATATTTACTAACACTCGACATCTATATTGTTCTTTCACTCGGCCAACACTAAAGTTTACAGATACTTGACATCAACCAAACTTTACTCGGCATAGACTGACAATCATTCGGCTTGCACTATTTTTCATCTTTGCTCAGTGCCTCTTGTTTTTCACTTGTCTTCCTCTAATTTATGCTCGACTTGCAATAACTGCTCGACAAGGCTCGATAGACACTTTTCATACTTGATCTTCTTCCAGTCTTAAATTGAGTAATCTTTCATTTCAGACTTTAAGTAGATAAACAATACACTATAGTATCAATGCCTTACTTAGTCTTAGTGCTTCTTTTACATACCAAATAACTCAACCTTTCTCTAGGTGTCATTGTTATCTCCTCTGCTCATATCCTCTTTATCGATCAACTAAATGATAGCTTTTAGACCAAAAAGAAATTGTCTCACCAACATGTAGCAGGTTTGACATGATTGACATTATTATGATTGTTCCATTACAGGTTCTTCACTTCAAAACAATCTTATATCAACATTAGCATGATACACATGGCAACCAGTTGCAACATTGCAACAAAAAATACTCCCCTTTGATAATGTTTGTGATCATTTGCACGGTCAAAGATTGGCTATATCTCTATGGGCCTTGCCTGACACGTGACAATGACTTACATGCTCACCACTTTACAAACCTAACCTTTAAAATAGCCTACAAACATGTGATAAACACTAAACTCAACCACAACCTTTAAAATCACTCCTTTATGGGCTAGGAAGACTAACTGCCACATAACCCACAAACACACAAACTAACATGCAATTCAAAACCATAATTGCTTTACATGATCATGATCCTTTTAATTTAGCGTTGTCTAACCTTGTGAACATGCAACATGCACTAAACCATTTGTGGCTTCACACGCTACATGATCATTGACTACTTCTGACCTATGAACTTGCAACAAACAACAAAAGGACAAATGACTGAGACAAACCTGTGATGGGGCAACCATATGACAAAACATAAACATACACTTGGACAAAAGGGCAACACTAACATTCCAATTCATCATATTCAAAATTAGATGCAGGGGAGAGAACGAAAATGAGTACACAATGAAACTTCGAAGGCAAAACACAAAACACTTAGCCTACTTTTTAAGTTCCAACATAATGGATATTGTAGCTTGACACAATGTTTGATGACGATGAAGAAGAATGCTTTGAAGGTCTTGAGGATGCTCTTGAAATCTAATTGCTTGATTGCTTGATTCTTAGGGAAGCCTTATATACCTTTGGAGAGTGTGAAACTATAGAATCTCCCTCTTAAAATTTTAAGCAAAAATGTTCATACAATCATTATATAAGATATGCAACACACCGACCTAACAATTCCTACTAGACTTTCAACTATGACAACTAATTTCATGTAATAACCATTTATAACAATGAAACCAAATTATAACCATCCCTTTATAAATAAGGCCGTTTCTTACTATAGAACAATAAAATGTGATGAACTAAAGTTAAATCATAATATTATTTTAATTAAGACCATTTATTAGACCACCACTAGAATTGGTGTGCCTCATCCTAAAGAAGATGACGCCCCAATAAAATTGAACTTCCTATAGTTGGAGTGGTCAACCAATTACCACGAAGTACGGTTGCTTGCTTACTATCCCCTTTCTTCTTTTGTAACAAAAAGTCTTAAAAAAAATCTCCTTTGTACAAACTTTACAAAAATACCTCTCAAATCAGTTACCTCTAAGAATACCCATAGCGAAACTCCTTATATACTACATTAAAACAATCTTAACATTCCTTTGTATAACTTCTCATGGCTTCCTCATGCCCCTAGAGAAGAGGCATGGTCACGTGGGTGCTAATAAAATCATTCAATTTATGGAAGTGCACTTTCACAACCACCAAATCCCCATGGGACCGCCTGCTGAGTGCACAGAATATATGACACACAATCTAAGTAAATTCTTGGAAGCCCAAATGTGAACGAGGGTGGAGAAAAAAATTCACAAGTTGACAAACTCCGTACTCTCTGACCAGGTGGGAAAACGAGAAATATATGTAGACCATAATCATTCCTCTTTTTCATGTAATTAAATTAACCACCTCCCAAAACCACACGTACGCACTGTATAATGAACAGAAATTAATGACAGTAAATCACAATGAGATTTTGAACCGCAGACCGCGATTTGAACCGCTAACAGTTGAACATACACAAAAAATGGCAAAAAAGTTCTGATGCACACAAAACCACACATCATAATTTACTTATTTAAAGCAAACCCACATAGTGAAGAGAAAGATAGGTGATTTGTGAGAGCGGATAGACCAGCCTAACAACACCAAAAGCTGGAGGAGGAAAAAAAATGATATATATAGACAACTACTTAAAAAAATTAAAATTCAAAAACCATCTTGTTATTGATGATCTGATGATGTTACAGATTGCACAGATCGACAAGATTTCAGCTTTTTATACTTATTTGTTAGTGTGCTAATTCTGCATTGGGTGTAGTTTTCTGAGTTCTTGCAGATCACTTGAGGCTTTTTCCAATTTGACATTTTTAATTTGGTGGGTCATTGTAGAAATTGTAGGACTGTGTTGGGTTTCTCTGACGTTAGGCAGATTAATGGATTGTTTTTGTTGATTGATAAGAATGTTTTCGCAGATTATGAGCAGGGAAATTGGGGTGTTATGCATTATGAACGGAGCGTAGAGAAGGCCATGGGGAAGATGGCATTGGATCCAGATGAATCGTACCCTGAGAGATTGGATGAACCAGATTGTGCGTATTACATGAGGACAGGTCTTTGTGGGTATGGCTCCAATTGTCGCTTTAACCATCCTCCTCATGTAAAACAGGTACTAGTAGAACTACCCATTACTTTCAATTGCATGCTTTTGTTTTTGGGAAATCAGGGGTTCATGAATTGAAGTTGAATTTGGGGTTTCTAACAGGCCAATTCCGGTAAAGGAGAATTCCCCGAGAGGGTTGGACAACCGGAATGCCAGGTATGGGGCTTGATAATCTGTGAAGTATGCATTTGGGAAGGGGAATTGGTGTAGAAGGTAGCTCAGCCTTGGATGATACAATGGTCCACGAGGGGTTTTGCTACTTTGGGTGAAAAATTGTTTGTTTGATGCTCTTCATTTCCTATGTTTCCTGGATTGCATTAAGAATAAATGTCAGGTTTGATGTTTCTTTTAAGTTTTTCTTCACGTCATGCATTGGTAAATAGAAAATTTGTGTCATCCGCGTTTCTTTCCGAGTCAAGGTAAGCGTAGATCACAGATGGTGATGATTTTGCAAAGGTTTAACTCATTTGCAATGGGTTGAAGAAGTTTAAACCTGGAACTCATCTGTATAGATACTGTATTGGTTTGAAACCCTCGACTCAAGGTTGTTCTGATAATTTCATCTTGAATTGTGAGGAGAAAGATAACCTAGTTGTTTCTCGGTCTGCCAATACTCGGAGATTTTTCCTCAACTTTATCATAGTTTTGCAGAAAAACCGTCTTTGACGTATGCGACGGTTTACAGACGTCTTTCTAGGGATTTCGTATACCACTTATATTTAGGCGGATCTTCTCCATGACGTTGAGGTGATCAATTAGGCTTTAGCTTCAATTCACAGTTTTTTCACATCATATGCTTGGATTAAGGTTTGCTATCGTTCTATGTACTGTTGTCGGTTGATCAACACAAATGTGAACAGTTGTGATATGCCTTAGGGGGGACTGATGACTTCGATTGTAAGAAATTGAAATTGTCTGTTGGTATTTTCACTGATTTGCTTTATGTGTATTACCTACACTAGGGCCAATAGAAGCAATCTTTAGGTACACGGTATTAATTAGAGGCAAGTAAAGCTTTCCATCACGAGGTGAACTGATAGCAAACCTTAATCCATTATAAATAAGACATTTGCGTGTGTTCTAGCTCAGTACTTTTATCTTGTGTTCCTTAGTACTTGCAAGAATTTTTATTTTAGATCGATGGAAACTGGGAAGTACGTATTTCATTCCTTCTATCCATTTTTATAATATTTATAATATATGCATTGGAGAGAAAACATAGCCTGAAATAAGCTTTTGCTGTTTTAGTTAGCTGTATATATGATAACATGCACGTGAAGAGTTTGCCACCATCTTGCTATAGCTGCTAAGGTCTTTTGCCTTGGAGCCTATTCCTTTCCGTGTATAGGGTTTTCCTTCAACCTTTACTTTGACTGATTCCTTTTATTAGAACTTTATGTGCAGTGCTAGTCCATTATGTAAAAATCTCTCTGTTATATCTGCATGGCACTGTATGCAGGTAGAAATGTGTCTGTATCATTAAACAAAATTTGTTTTGCACAACATGGGTTTGGTTGTCTTCAAATACATGGATCTAAAGTAGTAACTGAGGAATCTTATTCACCATTCTGCCTGTAGAGAACGTCTAGATGGTTTAAGTATCAAAGGTGCCTTTTTTTTGCATTGTTGCACTGAGTGCCATGAGTTCCTAATCATTTTTGTTCTTAATGTTATACAATTATGCCTTTTAAGTTTTTACTGAAATTAATAGTAGTTTTTATGTTATTTGAAGTCTTTTGTACCTATAGCTGCTTAGGTACGCAAATTTAGCTTTTGTCTGAAGTGTGGCTTGTGTAAGGCTCCATTGACCCTATCTGACATTCAGGTTTTGTGTAAATTCAAAATGTGGCCTTGTGGTAAAGATCCATTGAGTCTCTTGGATTTTGCTATTGTTCGGTAGCTCTAACTTTTATCACAGGCTTGCCTTTTCTTTATATAATATCATAGTCCGAAGAGAATTGTTTCAATCAGACTTCATGGTGCATGCTTCCTTTTTTCAAATATTTTAGGAGTCGAGTACATCTCTTTTTCCTTGTAATTGCCTTCCTGATGGTTATGTACACGCTCCTTAACTTTTGTGTCATATACCTCCATGACTAGCTGTTTGGAAGAAAGCAATTCAAATTTTCTTTATGCTAATTGCACCACTAGTTTCTAGATTGGCTGGGTTCATGCATGTACTGCAGATTTTGCAATGTGCTCAGAATCTCACACTTACAATGTTCATTTTCCCTATGATTCTGTTGTAGAAAGTCTTCAGGGTTGAGATATTGTTGCTGATCAGATTTTAGGTTAACAAGTTTATGGCGCTGACAGCCAAACTATGTTGAAATTCATTCAAGTGAATTGTGTTGGTTGAACTTCGAACTTAGAAGTATAGTTAATATGAAGCTCTGCTAAAGAATTTAATCTACTGCAAGCATTTCCGGTTGGAAAATGAGACAGAACCATATATTCAAGTGTGCTTATGAGATAAAGATATTTATGTAATGAAAACTCCATGCCCTTTTTGTTGTTTGAAATATTGTAATCATTGGCTGTGGCTTAAGTAAAAACTGTGATTAGTGTTGCTGGGAAAAAATAAATTTATTTTATTTTTGAATACATTAACAGAGATTCTTGTTGCCCAGTATTTTCTACTAAAGGTGGATAAATTTTGCAGTATTATCTTAAGACAGGAACTTGTAAGTTTGGTGCATCATGCAAATATCATCATCCACGTGACAGAAACACAGCAGGAGGACAAGTACAGATGAATTATTTAGGTCTTCCTATGCGACAGGTGGACTTTATAAACTTTAGGAGAAATATTCTTTGGAAGTATGCTTTTGTTTTGTAAAACCTATGCTTGCAACATTTCTGAGATGCTCAGACAGGTGCCACAAGTTGAATGTTCAGCATCTTTATTCTAAATTGGTGGAAGAGTCCATATGCCATCTCAATGGTAAAGTATCTATTTTGGATTTTTGACTTTGCAGGGAGAAAAAGACTGTGCTTATTACATGCGCACTGGAAGCTGCAAATTTGGAGCTCAATGCAAGTTTCATCATCCACCACTCACAGCATTAGTACCCGTTTCAGGCTATGCAAGTGCAGGGTCACCTACAACACCTGCTTCACCATTCCATCCAGGGATTCTGTCTTGGCCTCTGCAAAGGACATCATACATTGCCAGTCCTCGGTTACAAGGATCTCCGGCTTACGTGCCTGTCATTTTCTCACCTTCCCAACCTATGCTGTCAATGCCAAATTGGAACAACTACCAAGTGAGCGAGCGTGATTTTATTAATGATTTTGTTATGACAATATTGCCTGTAATGGGTAAATTGCATTTTTTTGTGTTTTCTGCTTATTTAAGACTTGCTTGGTAATGATGGTTGCTTATACATGTTGCACACATCAAAGCTACTTCAATTCAGGCGGGTCCTTAAAAATTTCAATGATGTTGCTGGCTTCGTTTTCAGTTAGAACCTGTATATTTCTCTGTGAACATATCAAGGAGGAACATTTGACCTACTATTTTCTTTTGTAACCTATTTCTTCTCCTTTTTCTGCCTGATAGGTTTTATGCTTTCTAACTGAAAAAACATTTAGCGTTTGCTTGTGTTGTTATCTGTTGCTCTTTTATTTCAAATTCCTGCATTTGATGGTGAGGGGAAGCACATTCCTAGCTGCAAAATGTATTGTACTCCTTTCATACAAGTCATTTTAATGTTAGTTGTCGTCACTCCTGGTTGCTTTTCTTTACCATTGTTTGGTAGTTAGAAGTAAGTTCAGTAAATTAAATTTCAAATATTCCTGTGACATCCTATGTTGATGGATTTTCCTTAATAATAACTTGTTTTTATTAGTCTTTACGCTTTTTGCATATGAACAAGTTGTGGAAGGATCATGAATTTCAATGAATGATGAATCCTCCGTTGGAAATGAAAATAGTCAACAAAGATTTGATCATTTTTCTTGGTGCCAATCTCTTTAAAGCTAGCCATTGTAAGTGCAGATTAATAACTTTAAGTGAACCTTTAGAAAATTCAGAGAGAAAAGTTACTCTCCCAGACTGAACAAAACATAAACACAGAATTATGCAGATGAACAATTAATTAAGTAGATAAAATTGATGCTTTAAATCCAACATGGCCAACTTAGCTACTCTAGCTACACAATTTGCTAGAAGCTTAAGGTTTTTAAGATGAAAAGATTTAACAAAACTTCTTTTTGCAAATATCTTAGATGAAAATAGTTAGAAAAACTTTTTATTGTCTGTGTAGAGGATTAAAATGGATTGCTGATTTGAAGGCATGACCTTTAGGGAATTCAGAGGTAAAGGGTGGTATCCTAGATTGAACAGAATCTGAGGAAGCATTGAATGAGTAAAACAGAAATAGCAAAGGTAAGTCAGTGCTTTAAATCGATTATCACCAATGTGCCAATTATTGTTACACCTTTTTGCTATGGTTATAACACTTAGGGGGAGGAAAGCATTGTTCTTTTTGCATTAAAAGCATTATGATTTGTTTTGTGGTGTACAATACAGTTGGCTATATCCTCTGAGAATTGAAAGTTTTGAGTGCATTGTAATTGTCTGCATCGATTACCCTTATTTAATATTTATTGCTCCTTAAGGGAAAACTACGGAATAGAAATAAACCTAGTCCAATATTGAAACCAAAAACTGAGGCTCTCAGTTATTATCAATCTTCCTGGTGTTGATTTTTTCTCAGGTGAAATGAATGATATACCGTAACCTATATTAGATCATTCTTCTCATTCTTTGTTTTGTTGGAAACATGATGAGAAATTCTTGAAAACTTGTTTTTGATTGGGAGGTTTTGATTAACCATGCCTGGCTTTTCATTGCTCAAGTTTTTTCTTTGCTTTCTGTTGTGCTTGTCCTTGGATCTGTTTGAAGGCATTGTGATTTTTTCAAGTGGCATTTTCCGTTGTCTATTGTTTGCAAACAGAAACATAACTTCATTTATAAGAATTTTTCTCAAGTGGTACTAGTACCTAACTGGAGATATTGATGATCTTCTGTGGTATTAGCCCTTAGGCCCTTGTCTATTGTTTTCGAAATAGAAACTCTATTTCATTCAAAAGAAGTTTTCTCCAAGTATTACCAGTGCCTGTGCATATAGAACTTTGATGGAAACTTGTTTTTTTCATGGTAGCTTCATTGTTGGGATTGTCATAGATAAAGTGATAATTTGGGACTGCTATAGACATGTTTGGGGGCTGGAAGGCCAAACCAAGTAATCTTTCCATTATGGTCAGGCCATAATGGATAAAGATTTTTGGCACAGAAGCCTTTTTTTGGAGTTAGTGACAATTTGCCATATCTGCCACTTGTAATGTGCAGGTAGTTTTTTAATTTTTCTTTGAGCTTATTCAATGTATTATAGGTGTCCTTTCGAGAAAACTTGCATGTGAGAAATGCATGAATTCTTAGATGGTACTCCGTAATGGACATCTTCAATTATTAAGGGGTTTCTGTTTAATTTATCACATTCGAGGACTCTTATGCACAGTTGTGTATGCTATGCCTATTCATTGCAAATTTGCAAGATTGTCTGCATTGAGAAACCCTACAAGTGGTTTTGCATTCACTCGATGCTTCAGTGATTTGCATCAAAGTTTGCAACAATGTCTTCCCATGTTATATGATATTTTTCAATGCTGAATATTATGATATTGTCATTGGAATAATGCTCCAAAATAAAAAGAAGCTATTTTCACCCAAGTATTTTTGTTTGATGTTTCCTCAAGATTATGTGGTAATGTTGGCAAATTTTTATAATCAAGGTTTTTAGTGTTTGTTGAAATTTCTGCTAATTTGGCACTGGCAATTAAGCCATCTTTGGGAACTTTTTAAAAGACATATACCCTATGAGTTGGGTTAGCTGCTAACGAGAACACATATCGGTAATCTTGAATATTAACCATATTTGAAAACTTTTGTAAAGACATATTACCATATCAGCTGGATTAGCTGCTAATCAGAACGCATATTAGGAAACTAATAATGATTATACATTTTGGATGTATATGCCTAGTCAGTTTACATTCACATGAAAGGTGGATATTCTCATATCATCTCCATAAAATAAATACGTTTCCCGGGGACTTCCCCCCCCCGTCCCCCCAAAAAAAAAACACCAAGTTACGGAAATGAGGATGTCCCTGGGATGGGGGGACGGGTATGGGACATCCCCCAATTGTCCCCAAATTTCCAAAACTGGCAGGAAATGGCCCAGAGACGCGGGGATGACTGAGTAAATTTTTGGGGACGTACGGACCTCCCTAGGATGGAAGGGGATGTCATAGATGTCCCTCAAGTGTCTCAAGGACAGCCATCCTTCCCCAATGGTTTGCAATTCAAAACAAAAGAAATCGAACCACTCGCAAGTTAACAAATTGTTCTTTTCAGTTACCATCATTGTTATTTTTTACTTTTACTTCTTTGTAAGTGGTCATGATTTCTCATCACCAGTTTCCCAATCCTTTTCCAATCCTACATTTTACGCAGGTTTATTTAAGATCTTTCAATTTGACGTGGTTGTCTGTTTTAGGGGGAGTCTGGAGTAGGTTTGGCAGAATAGTTTATCCATGTCTTAGCATCTAATTCAGTTGTAATGTTAATCTTTGGAAAGATGTTGATTGAATGTTGCAGTAGCATTGCTATCCCTTTCCAGGTTGTTTTTTAGTATTAATAAAATTATTTTGTATTTGCTCTATTATTTTTACATCTGGTTGACATTAAGTCTTAAAAGTTCCAACCAATTTCAGGGTGCAAATATGTTGTAGGTCCAATTAAAAAATATAAGTTGCTTTCTATATAAGGTCCAACCAAATCCTGGGTGCAAAAGTGTTGTAGGGTCAATTGAAATTTAATAAGTATCAATTGTTTTCTGTATAGGTTTTACCATTGTTTTATCTTCTTGTAACAATTATATATTTGCTGCTTATTATTGTAAGTTTATTGTGTGAGTCTCTCCCTGCCAAGTCAATTATATTCTTAGAATCTTATTTTCTCTTTTCACCAATGTTCTTTTGGTTTCTACTTTCAAATAACATCAATTTCAGAAGTCCATTTTATCTGCAACAGGCTCTATCAGAAGAAGCTAAAGCAAGATATGACAAGGCTGTATTGATATTATTCACTGCTAAACTTATATTTTTTGTTCACATATTGATATGCATATTGACAATTGAGTACTGAATCTGTTATTATTTCCTAGATGACATTCAAATGTTGTATGTGAAGGTTCTATAATGTTTAAATGACATGCTTTGTGCTTATTTTCATATGAATGACATGAATATTTGCAAATTTTAGTGTATATTTTTAAATCTCCCTATATTTATATAGCCATCTCCGTTTGACGTACCCCCCATCCCAAAAATTGGCAAATAAATTTGCTGTCCCGGAAACCTGTCCTGTTGTCCCCTGCCGTCCCCATTGCTGAAACTCGGGGGAACATAGATAATACTGTATTTTCTGACATATGCAAAGGCTTGTGACATATGTATGATTAAGGGTTATTCAATTTTATTTTAAGGTTTCCAGTCAGTTTTATAGGAAATAAAAATTCTGTCCCAAAACCTTTAGCTTATCATATCCCCTTTCAAATTGCAAGCAGATAATTGTAGAATATTACTGTCTTCTCTCATCTTCCTTTTCCCATGAAATAAATGTTGTGTACATCCTGACTTTTTTAATACTCTTTAATCGTCTTCCTTTTTGTATGATATGGTAAATTAGACACCTTAGTAATTTAAAAATTTAAAACAGGCTCAATCAATGTTCCCATGGCAGTCACAGGATCTATCCATTTTCTATTAGTGCTTTGTATATTGTAAATATTCTTTTGAAATCAAGTATTTCTATGTGTGCTATAACATTCTTTATGTATGTTAGCCGTGTTCCCTTTTCAGAGGTATACAGATATCTTGACACATATTGTTATAGCTTTACAGCGCAAACTTCTATTTATAATTCAATTTCCTGGTTTCTTGTACATATATTTAATATTGCCATATTGGTTATTTCCACTGTAACTGGGAGATGCATTTCCACCCTCCAAGACGTGTCTCAGAGAGAGATGCATCTCTGAGACTATATGCATACCAAAGACCTGAAAAATGAGTGGAGACTTCTTCTCGACGTCTCCCACTGTATCCGAGTCTCCTGCCAAGTTTTATAGCATCTCCCACACATCTCTAGGTGAAAAAGGTACATTAAAAACAAACAAAAAGACTAACATCATTTTTTTCTGTAAGAAGCTCAGAGATTGCTGTTTGAAGCCCTAGTTGATTGGTTTTAATTTTCAAACTTAAACCTTTCCATTGTTCTTGTTTACAAAGCTCAATGTTATCATATTCTTGAAAATTAGCCATACCTGTACTGGTACTGGTTTCCAAAGTCTCCCTGTCTCTGGGTGATCTTGGTTATTTCAAATCAATTTTGCACAGTTGGATTTTGATTTGTTCCAAGCTCATATGCAAGTTAAATTGTGTAAAGGTGGTAATTTTGCCGACTTTGTGGGAGTCTTATTGGAAGGCTAACTTAATCTTGGAAAGAGCATTGGAATAATGAAGTTTGCATTGAATATTAGTGGTTTGATGTTTAAAATTATTTATCATTAAGTTGCCTTTTGGCATAAAATGTCTTCATTTTTTATGAACTTTATCAACATTTCATCAGGGAAATGTAAGTCCATTGCTCTCTCCTGAACGACAAACACCCTTAGGAACGGGAAATTCATACAACTCAACACAACAGATAGAGTCACCAGCTAGTAGCATGCAAGGTGTTGTTTCTCCGTTTGTGCAGGCAGGAGCTCAGCATTCTGTTGGACAGAGGGAAGCATACCCAGAAAGACATGGCCAACCAGACTGCCAATATTACATGAAAACAGGGGATTGTAAGTTTGGAACTACCTGCAAATATCACCACCCTAAGGAAAGGATTGCACATTCACCAACATGCTTGCTTAGTCTGAAGGGACTTCCTCTGAGGCCTGTAAGTTTTCCACTGTATCCTTATAGTTGCATGTTAGTTATTTGAAGCCAATGTGGGCCGAACAAGTAGAATCCATTGCTGTACTTATCTACAGATGTTTTGCATTTTATTTCTGATCTTCAATTTTCTGCTTGATTACTTTCTTTTTAATTTTTTGTTCTAAATAGGACCAACCAGCATGCACATTTTATGCTCGGTATGGCATCTGTAAGTTTGGACCCTCTTGCAAGTTTGATCATCCATTGGGAGCCCAAGAGCAAATTTACATTTCACCATCTTCCTCACTTTCTGAACAACCATACCCAAGAGTTGGTTCCCAAACAACTCTTCGTCGTTCCAGTTCTGCAGAAAATTCACAAGTAGTATTGACAAGAAAAGATCATCCGTCAAAGTTGGAAGAGCCAAAGAGCTTCAAGAATCTTCCCTCTACTAATGGCTCTGTGGATATAAAGGAGGCAGATGCTTCAAATTCTGGTTCTGCTGTTTTATCCGAGTCTGCAGAGAGTTTTTCAAGCTAAACTAGATTTTGTTTTTGGGTTGCATTGGTTGCGGAGACTGCTAGTTGGAGCTGGAATCTTCAGCTGAGTGTGAAAAAAGAAAAAATTTACAGTTGCAAGGATGTTGCAACATTTGAGCATCCAAAAAAATTTATAATCCCAAATGATTCATGTGTTTCATTAAATCACTCATTGCAAGGTGCAAGCAAATAAAGCCAGAACAGAAGCCATGAAGCCTACATGGCTTTTTTAGCATTTTACAGGACTTTGCCTGTAAAACACTATCATGTGGAATAATCATGAGACCAGACGAATGAATTCTCTGACAATTACTTTGGGAAGTATCCATTCATGGGTTAATTTGTTTCTCACTAGAATTGAATTTTTGTTGTCTTTTCTGGAAGCATCACACTCTCCAGGTTGGTAAATGTTTCTTGGGGTGTAGTGCATTTTTTCTCGGAAGAAATTTTATCAGGGTGAGCATTTTTGAAGAACAGGAGAAAACGAGTTAGTCATAGGATGTCAAATGGAATTTGAAGGCATCAAATAAGTCTAATGAAGAATGCAGTTCATGAGCAGCTGTTGGGCACTGTATAAGGATGCCTTTTCTTGTTGCACTTGCAGTTTTGTTTTGTCTATTTCAGAGATTATCTTCATCATAAGATGATATGTAAGCTGCTCTTAAATGGAATATTGTTGTTTGAATCATATTTAAACATGCATTTTCAGTTTGAAGATGCCCAATAAGCTCTTTAGAATGGAGTGTATCAATCTTTGTATGTGCATTATTTATGAGCATAATTTAGAATTCTGATAAATTTGTTTTATAATGCGTTCCTGCATTGCTCAAAAATTTCTTCATCTGATCTGTGAAATTTTTTAATCTTCATATCTTGACTTCATTTTATGTGTTATGTAGGATGATTATTTCTCAAGCTTTTGTTGAGTAAACCGAGCACAGTTGTTTTTGCTAAGCAAGGTCATTAAGGCATTTGTAACTGGACATGTGTTATGATGGTTGTTTGAAGCAAGTTTTTGAGTGAACTGAGCATAGTTTATTTTTGCCGAGCAAAGTTATTAAGGCTTTTGAACCTGGATGTGTGTCATGATAGTTGATTGACAATTTTTTATGTCCCCGTCTTCATTTCATGTGGGAAGTCAGGATGACCGTTTCTCAAGTTTATTTTTAAATCCACGACTTTATATCATGTGGAGATGAGAGTGAATGTACCAAGCACAGTGTAACCGTTGGAGGGAAATAAGCACACTGTAGGTTTGTTTTTAAGTCCAAAAGTTTATATCACGTGGGAGATGAGAATGATTGTACCAAGTAAGTTTTTGAGGGAACCAAGCACATTTATTTTTGCCAAGGTTCATTTAGGCAATTGTACTTGGATATGTACATATTATGAACACATCTATTTAATATATTTTTTCGATAGTTTTAAGCAGATTGAAGCCAGAGTACACTACGCCCTGAAGGAAATTACACTAATTATGTCCATTTCTGCCACACGACTTCTGTATTTATACTGTAGTTGACTATAATACAGTGTTACACGGGGACTTGCACCCCCCTCCCAAACCTCGGAGTACCCGTCCCTGAGACGTCCCGGCACTGGGTACTCACGTACCCAAGTACCCCCACCTCTGCCATTTTGCAACCATGCTGCCGCTAGTATGGGGACTTGGATTTCTATTTGACTTTTGTTTTTCGAATGTTACCATTGGGTATGTAATATGTTACTATGTTGAATTTTGAATGGTTCTAGTTCATGTTGCAATTTGGCTATGTTCAAGTATTTTAATTTGGTATGTTCAATTGAAACATCATTTCATGACAAGCATTTCAAGTTCTATATGTATACTATACAACACTCCTCCCTGCCCCATCCTCCCCTTGCCACCGTCACCTGGTTGTCTCCCCGTCGTCCTGAAAATGAGGCCCATTTTCCCCCGGTCCTGGAAACTCATTCTGACATCCTGGCGTCCCGACGAACCCCAGTACTGGGGTAACATTTGCTATAATATAGTCATTTGAACTATGAGAAATTTATATAGTTATTTCTTTTCTTTTTTAAGTTCACCAGCTGGAGCCAATTGCATATACTTTGTAGAGAGTTGACCAACCGACTCGGCCATATAATGTAGTCAACATGATCACTTAGTCTTTAGTAATAGCATTCAAGCCTCTCTCTTAAAGTGCTAATGCATGTACAAATGTCCTGATCAAGATTCTGGAAACTTCTGGGTGTGTATTTTTGTCCCTTTGAAACTTCAAGATCTTCTCTCTTTCTAGGCAGCCTTTTAGTATAGGAACCCTTCCCTTACTAATTTTTGAACTTTTCCTGTAGAGATTGCTTGAAGTTATCTGACCAGTTTTATTGAAGTATTATTTGTTTTTGCTATAATTTGTTTTATTGCTGACTGGTTTTAGTTTTGTGAAAGCACTCAAAAAGTAATGTGTGCAATAAAAAGACACTGATTTCATTTGCAGCCGAAATTTGACCAACTTGAGTGCTTTTAGAGTATGAAAACTGTTAAAACCTTAGATAAAACATTCGATTTACTCAAATATGCAATATGAGTCAATGTTCATCTGATATCTATTTATATGTTGTGGGGTCTAGAATTTACATTTGTGCCTATAAGTTAGATCATCTATGCAGATGTCATTATAAATCTAACTTGTCTAAGCATTATTATATCTCAGAATGGCTATAAGTTAGATCTTCCATGCAGATGTCATAAATCTAACATTTCTAAGCATTATTATATCTAAGAATGGCATTGTGGCTATAATTTTTTATAGAGGATCTTTTTCCTCTTCATCTAAAACGCTGCTCAACATCAGTGAAACACATGGAGAATCAATAGTTGTGGGATCCTTCAGCTGCAATTGTTTGATAGCTGTGTGAAGAATGCCTGATGATTGTATTGTACCATCATACGAGCCCGATATGTACATCATCTTTCAGCCGACCCTACTCATTCTGTAAAACTTTAGACCATAATATTTTGGAATCTCCACTTACCTTTACAAGCCTTATCTGTTTATAATGGGCTGGATATTTGTATGACCCAGTAGAAAAGGAAAGGTTCCGATGAGGTTAGCAATGTCTTGTAGCCTACCATCATGAAGAATCACAAAGCTGAAACAAATAGAACCTTGTGCTTCTCACCATCACCAAAATGTACAATGGGAGATTCATTCAAGAAACAGCTGTATTCCACAATGGAAAACTTTTCAGCCAAAAGGAGATTTGTAGTTATAATGTATTTGATGGAATAAAAAGTCTTTGAAAAGGATCTTCGTCATATAATTACCAATTCATTATGACACTTTCTATAAGGAAGATTGTCTGCAAAAATTAAGAACGTAACTGCAAAAGTAATGATAACTTTCAGTTGGAACCTTGCAAACAGGGGACTACAATATTGTAATCTCTAGCTGCATATGACATTTAACAGCAGCAATGATAATTACTATCTACACATGAGCTTTTTAGAAACATTATTACCTAATGCCAAAGTTTGTAAAAAATGTCCCATAGTAAATCTTTAAGCGTTCTGAGGCTTAATGATTTATGTCAACACGAATGATTATTGAAACTCTAGAAAAATAAAATAATGCTTAAAGACTTATTAAATCATTGTTCAGCTATATTATATAATTAAAGACATTAAATTTTCAGTCCATGATTACGGCTTGAATGTTTTTGGATTAGACAATATGATTTTTTTGTCATTTTGAATCTGGAATTTTTACGGTCCTCAATTATTGGTCAGGATTTGTCTTGGTAGTTTTCTGGTGCCAATGTTTCCGTACGATCTGAAAAATCGATGATGGAGAAAGCTCACATTTTTTTATTATAAATTTAATGTTTATATGCAGACTAATTGATGATTATTCACCAAGTTAAAAGATTTTTGTTCATTACCTATCCACTTTTTTTAATTCATTTCTTACACAACATTTGTTTTTATATTATAATATTGATAAATCACATTCGGTTTTTATCGTCAAACGTTTCTGCGCAATTTCCTGCCGAAGATCTGTGAAACAACCGAATATTGTAAATTAATTTCAACGGGAAAAAGCACGGGACAAAATTGAATTATTTCTTTATGGTTAAAGTCAAAAGGAAAAGTAAGGAAAAAGATTGATGTTCTGAAGCATAAGAATTAATTCTCAAGTAAAAAATCCCCCAACAACACAGTTTGATGATACTTCTGAAGCGAAACTAGTGTATTTAAACGAATGAAAGAGTTTAGTAGTAACTATCACGTAAATATTAAACTACTTGAAAAGAGAGATTAAATGTAAAGATTTGTTGATGGTAGGCCAAGCTTCATTTGCAGCTTTTTAGACTCCATATAATAAATAAATAAATAAATAATGAGTTGATTCTCTATACATGAATGACAAAATTGTTGGAGCTATCTTCTCATACTAAAGTTGAAGGTTGAAGTAGTTTAAGTTCTTCAAATATCTAATAATAATCTATGGAAAATGGTGAAAATTATATATAATTTAGCTAATTTTTTAAACAATTGAAAATTGAAAAAATTATTGAAGTTTTTCACAAGAATGATTCATGGAAATTGATGAAAGTTATAATTAATACGTAACTAATTTTCTAAATGATTAAACATAGAGAAATTGTTGGACACATTATTCTGTCTAAGAATAAAAGTAGCTGAGATTATATCTTAGATCAAGGATAAATGTCTTATTATATGGTACAAAAGTTGGATCATTCATTGAATACTCTTTAAGTTTCTTGTGTTTGAACAATTTATTAGGGGTACAAAAGTTGGATCATTCATTCAATAGTCTTTAAGTTTCTTGTGTTTAAATAATTCTTTGTGGGTGAGGTGATGTGTGGGTATGTTTGCATGCATATATGGACATGTACATGTAGCTACTTTTGAAATGATTTGTAATGTCCCCACTTTAGCAGATGTCCGATTGTGTGACCGTTTGCCTTTTATTTTATTTTATTTTATTTATCCCACATTGCTTGTGAAAAGTGGTCAACCCTATGAAGTAGGAATAAAAGGAGAGCTTGTGGCTATTGTTAGGCAGGGTGAATATGAGAAGAAATTGGATGCGTGAGTTACGGATATGTTTTTGGCATTAGAGGACGTCTATCCTCTCTTGTGACATTCTAGACGTCATTCCCTTGGGGTTTGGCCTTTGGAATTCATTGCTATTAGCTTCATTAGTAGGCAGCTTGGGCGCATTTCCAGCTACAGGCGGATTGGGTGTTTGCTCATACCATTCTCATTCTTTGTTAGATACTTATGCCATTGTGGAGGAATGCTTTTATGAGGGTCTTAGACCGATTGAAGGCAATTTTTATTGTACTAGCATTGTAGCGGGACACTATTCATATTACTGTAGCAGCAAGTTAGGAAATCATGACTGGAATAACATGTTATAATGCTGGAGTAATTAGTGAGTTGGAAAGTTTGCTACGTATTTGATTTTATTAGCTTGAAAACTAATATTATTTCAATAGTAGTTCAATCTTTAGTTTTGCATAAATTCCTTCTTGTTTATGTTATGTGGTTTCAAATCTATGCAAAGACATTAAAATCTCTATCAATAGTTGGTTCAGTTTTTGGGCATTTCTAGGGCGTCCATTACAGTGGTATCAGAGCTATAAGTCATGTCATCCCGTGGAGGTCTTATAGGGAATTTGGGACAGCCGAATAGAGGAAAAAGTGTTTGACAAAATGTCAAAACACTAAAATCAAAAATTAAAAAGGCTAAGCATTCATGTTTGAGCATGCGACAGGGGCTTTATAATTTTTGCAATACCAGAGAAACGCAAAGTAGGAGTTCAGACTTGCAGAACGAATAGTCTAGTTCATCCGTGCAAAGGGACATACAATCCAGTCATATATACACAGAGGAGATATTATTTGAACAAGACAGTAGTATGGGTGATCGAGATGACAAGGATACAGGACTAGGGAGAGGTAGGAATACCGGTCTAGATCAGGAGGAGGTAATGTTTAGACGGTTACTGGGTACACTAGAGGAGGGGCAATGTATGCAATAGGAGCAGAATAGGCGAATGGATATGATGTTGCAGCTTATGGCTAGACAGATGGGTGTCAATATTAATCGAGGTGATGCCAACAATGGAAACAATAACAATGGGGGAAGCAATAACAATAGGGGCAATGATAATAATGGAGGCCAAGGCAACAACGGTCCTGAGAATAACATTAATGGTAATAATGGACATGGCAACAATGAGAATGAGGCTGATAACTTTAGACATGTTGCACACCTAGCTCGAACAACGAGCTTGAGACCTCTTCTACCCACCTTCCCACCCAGAGATCCGGTTCAACCAATTAATGAACTGCAGATTACCCAGTTATAGGATCAGTTCAAGAGGCACTGGGAGGCTAGTGGACCGGAGTTTCAAGTGGATACTTCCCTCAAAGATTATATGGACTTAAGGATGAGACACATGCCTAGATTAGGAGGGAGAAATCAAAACTTTGAGCTGAGAAAGAAAGTTGAAAAATTTTCTTTACCTTATTATGATGCTTCAGGGAAGATGATTGCACAAGCTTGGGTGTAGAAGGTAGATAAATACTTCTAGCTAAATCTTATGCTTGAGGAGGAGGCTATCAAGTATGTGACTATTCATTTGAATGGTCCAACGCATGAGTGGTGGCACCATGGCATGGTAACCTTGGGACATAATTAGATCACATCTTACGAGTTCACTGAGAGACTCATAGAGAGATTTGATATCAAGGATCTCGAGTTACAGTTTAAGGAGTTGGCACAACTCAAGCAGTGGAGATCAGTTGAGATGTATACTAGTGAATTTCATAGGTTACATGTGTTGGTCACATATATTTCAGAGAGGAGGTTAGTAGTGTTGTTTATGGATGGACTCTCAAATCCCTTGAGGGGTTGGATCAAGGGGCATGACCTAGCTACATTACAGGGGGTTACTAAGAAGGCTCATGACTTAGCACCTTCTTCTTTTAGGAGCAGATTTCAACATAGGGATTCATATATGAAAAAGGACAAGGAGAAGGACAAAAAATCTTTTCACAAGGATACTCAGCGAAAAAGGGATAATAAGTTGGATAATGACACTCTAAATGAGTTGAGGAAGAAGAAGCTATGTTTTTATTGCAGAGTGCCTTGAGAATTATCTCATAAGTGTTCTCTCAAGGCTAAGGCAAATCAAATGGAGTATTTCTTAGTAAAGGAGTCACAGTCAGAGAGGGAGGATCAACACTCTGACTCAGATGAGGATAGCACTATAAAGGCGAGCAACATTTTTGAGGATGAGAAGTCATTGGCATGATTAATGGGGGCTCAAAAGGCAATCACATTTAAGGTTAGGGGTAGTATCCAGGGGCAAAAAGTGATCTCACTTATGGACACTGGGGCTACACATAATTTTATAGATGCACGATTGGTAGCTAAGAGGTTTACAGACCAAGAAGCATGCTAGGTTTAGAGTCATGGTAGCTAATGGTGACAAATTATTATGCACTCGAAAGATATCTAATCTTCACACCAGGTTTGGAGATGGCTATGAGTTGGAGGATGAGTTCTATGTAGTACACATGGGAGACTATGCTATCATCCTCGACATGACATGGATGGCCTCGCTAGTCAAGTTCACACTCAACCTAGCAAAATTGGATATGAGGTTTCAGCATGAGGGCATAACTATTGTACTTAGAGGACTTTCAGATGGGAGTTGTAGAGTAATCTCCTTGAGGAGAATATAGAGACTGTTTCAGCATGATGATGTAGAGTGGGCGACAGAATGTTTTACTATGCTAGCCTCATAGGAACCACAAGTGAAGAGTCATCTAGTAGATATCCAAGAAATACTTGATAGGCATGCTAAAGTTTTTGGTGAGATTCTGCGTGAGGTTCCTCCTGATAGAGGGATGGAGCATGTTATTGAACTCAAGGAGGGAGCCAAACCAGTTATGATTACTCCCTATCGTCATCCTAAGAAACACAAGGATGAGATAGAAAAGGTGATTAAGGATTTGTTGGAGATGGGGTATACTGGGCCTAGTAAGAGCCCCTTTGCTTCAACAGTAGTATTGGTAAAGAAGAAGGATGAGATGATGTGCATGTACATCGATTATAGGGCATTAAATAAGAAGACCATTAAGAACATATATCCCATCTCACAGATAGATGAGCTGATTGATGAGCTACATGGTGCATACTTTTTTATGAAGATTGATTTATGGTCAGGGTATCATCAGATCAGGATGAGGGTGGAGGACATTGAGAAGACAACTTTTCAATGTCACTATGGCCACTTAGAGTTTTTCATTATGCCATTTGGGTTGACCAATGCCCCTACTACGTTCTAGAGTTGCATGAATCAGGTATTCAGGGGACAGCTTAGGAGATTTTTCCTAATTTTCTTTGATGACATTTTGGTCTTCAGTAAGACTTGGGAGGAGCATTTACAACATCTTGAGATAGTATTGTCCATTTTGGAGAAAGAGTCACTATATGCCAAGGAATCTAAGTGCGAGTTTTGGGTTGACTGAGTTACTATACCTTGGGCATATCATTAGCATAGATGGAGTTCAGATAGATCCTGAAAAGATTTGAGCTATTGTTGATTGGCCTACTCCTACAAACCTTACATAGATTAAGGGCTTCTTTAGTCTCTGTGGGTTTTATAGGAGATTTGTTAAGGGATTTTCACAGACCACTGCACCCTTGACAGACCTTACGAGGAAAGGAGCCTTCGTATGGATGGGGGAAGCTTAGAGATGCTTCAATCATTTCAAGAGGGTGATGTCATCATGTCTAGTATTAGCTCTACCAGAATTCACGAAGCCATTTGAGCTTCATTGTGATGTGTTAGATGATGGGATTGGGGTAGTCTTGATGCAGGAGAAGCATCCCATTGCTTTTGAGAGTAGGAAGCTCCGTGGAGTAGAGAGGAGCTATTCCATCTATGATCGGGAGATGTTGGCTATTATGCATGCATTGGCCAAGTTTCAATCCTACCTAGTTGGGGGGAAGTTTGTTATCAAAACTGATCACAAAAGCATCAGATACTTCATGAGCCAGCGTGATTTGAATGATAGACAATAGAAGTGAATTACAAAGTTGCAAACCTATGACTTTGACATTGAGTTTGTCAAAAGTAAGAAGAATGTGGTGGTAGATGCTTTATCCAAGAGACCTCATATTTGTGCTTTAGCTGAGATTACAGGAGGTTGGAGAAATAAGATTACAACAGAGTATGTGAGGGACACTTGGGGGCTTCTAGAGTGATTGTAGGCACCATACAGGATGATTGTTACATAGTGGTGGATGGATTGATCAAGTTCTAGGGTAGGATATATTTGATTCCTTCATCACAGTTTAAGGAGGTAATACTGAAGGCATTTCACGGTGCATCTACAACTAGACATCCAGGGGTCTTTAAGACCTACAAGAAAATACGTGAGCGATTCACATGGAAAGGGCTCAAGGATGATGTTTAGAAGCATGTTAGGGATTGTGTCATTTGTTAGCTGAATAAGGGAGAGCACACATATCCTACAGGGTTGTTACAACCTTTACCCATTTTGGATAGGAAATTAGAAAGTATTTCTATGGACTTCATCACCGGGTTACCACGAGTATAGGGGAGAGATTGCATCTATGTGGTAGTTGACCGGCTGACGAAGTTTGCTAACTTCTTTGCTATTCCATCCACTTACACAACATCATAGGTGGCTGATCTTTCCTTTAGAGAGATATTCAAGTTACACAGGCTACCTAGTTTCATTGTCAGTGATCGGGATAATAAATTTATGAGTGCTTTTTGGCAGCAATTGTTTGGGTTGTGTGGTACAGATCTTACACCTAGCACTAATTATCATCTGTAGACAGATGGGCAAACAGAGATTGTGAATAAATGAGTGGAACGATATCTGAGGAACTATGTGACTGCACAATAGAGGGCTTGGGTCAAATGGCTACATATGGGAGAGCATTTTTATAACACCACTTATCTTATTTCCATCAAGATGACTCCATTCATGGCACTATATGGTTATGAAGCACCTAGCTTTATGGATCTAGTTTTGGGGGATAGTAGAGTGCCCAAAGCCAAAGACTTCTTGCAGGATATTTTGAGGGTGTTCAAGGAGAATATACAACAAGCCCAAAATCAGCAGAAATTATATGCTGACCAACACTGGATAGAGCCCAGCTTTGAGGTTGGGGATATGGTTTACTTGAGGCTACAACTCTACAAATAGTCATCACTCAAGAAGAGCGAAGAAAAGAAGTTGAAGCCTAGGTTTTATGGTTCCTATAGAGTGATTCGCAGGGTGGGTGAGGTTGCCTACGAGGTTGAGCTTCCAGAAGGTAGTTAGGTGCATAATGTGTTTCATGTGTCGAGGCTCAAGAAAGCCATTGGTCAGAGAGTTGTTCCTTCTACAAAATTGCCACCATTGGATGAGGAGGGAAAGCTTGTATTGTTTCCTAAGGCTATTCTGGATACTAGGGAAAGGACTCTTTGGAACAAGGTGATTAAAGAATATTTAGTCAGATGGAGAGACTTGCTAAAGGAAGATGCTACTTGGGAGAGTGAGTAGGTGTTACAACAGATAGGACTGAGACTGCTTATGGACAAGCAATTTTGAGGGGGTGGGACTATAATGTCCCCACTTTAGTAGTTGTTCGATTGTGTGACCATTAGCCTTTTATTTTATTTTATTTTATTTATCCCACATTGCGTGTGAAAAGTGGTGAACCCTATGAAGTAGGAATAAAAGGAGATCTTGTGGCTATTGTTAGGCAGGTTGAATATGAGAAGAAATTGGATGCATGAGTTACGGATCTATTCTTGGCATTAGAGTATGTCTATCCTCTCTTGTGACATTCTAAACATCATTCCCTTGGGGTTTGGCCTTTGGAATTTATTTCTATTAGCTTCATTAACAAGCATCTTGGGCGCATTTCCAACTACAAGCAGATTGGGTGTTTGCTCATACCATTCTCATTCCTTGTCCGATACTTATGCCATTTTGGAGGAATGTTTTTATGAGGGTCTTGGACTGATTGAAGGCAATTTTTACTATACTAGCATTGTAGCATGACACTATTCATGTTACTGTAGCAGCAAGTTGAGAAATCATGACTGGAATAACATGCTATAATGCTAGAGTAATTAGTGAGTTGGAAAGTTTGCTATGTATTTGATTTTATTATCTTGAAAACTAATATTATTTCAATAGTAGTTCAATCTTCAGTTTTGCATAAATTCCTTCTTGTTCATGTTATGTGGTTTCAAATCTATGCAAAGACATTAAAATCTCTATCAATAGTTGGTTAAGTTTTTGGGCATTTCTAGGGTGTCCATTACATGATCATGTGTGGACACACAAATGTACTTTTGAAATGAGTAAACGTACTAAAATATTGTTGGGGCCATCATAATAAATGAACACATGTCTTTATGCACCAACATAAAAGACAAATTAAATTAAATTTACAGTAGTTTGACTAAAAAATTTATGCAAAAGCCATAAGGTGTAAATTTCTAATTTTATTTTTAAAAGTGAACGTATACTTGCGGCTTTCATTTAGTAGAAAGTTGATTATCGTAATTTACTTACCTTGAAGTTTAAACTTCTAATGTTTGAGTTGTGATAGGACTAATGGTGTTTGCAAATACCTTTAAATCTCTAAAAATGCCAAGGTTATATTCTCTCTTATTAAACCCCTAGTTGAACCAATTCAATAACTTATGAATAGGAAACAAGGTCTAATTGACCAATTATAACATGACTATCTATATTGTTACCATGATTTCTCATAAATAAATGAACAAATTTCTTCGCACAACAATATAACACAGATTAAAATAAATATACGTTTGTTTGACTCAAAAACAATGGAAAAACCAAGAAGGTGTAAATTTAAATTTAAATTTTTCAAAATTTAAGGCTCAAATTTATGATTAAAAAATAACTTTGGTCAAGTTCAAACCCATAATTATTATTCAAGTAACAAATAAAGTATCTAGGCAAAACAATCATAGTTGAAAGTTCCAACTAGTAATCACATGCAACCAAACACACAAGTACACATAATTGGTGTAAAAAATAACTAAAAATATGATCTTTTTATTGGTTCATAGTCATGAAATTACATTACAATATATTATGAAGGGCTACAATATGATGCCATGATACATAGTTATAATTTATATAGAAATTCCAATATTATCATATGGTATTGCAATCAACCTACTAGATCGTATGGTAAGTTATCTACAATGAACTATCAAAATTAACTACATATTTTTATTTTAATGAGAACCCTCTTTCAAAGCTAGAAGTAAAACTAATTACCTTCCAAATGAGCATGAGAGATGCATATGTAGTGAGCTTTAACATTTAACATGATCTACATATTTCATAGGGTGGCACAAAGATTGATACATAATGAAACATTAACCTTTATGTGCATGGAAAAGAACCTTTTAAACCAATGTAGTAATGATACTTGATGAACTTGATATGGATTTGTAACGTGTTGGGTCAATACAATAATGTAACTTTAATTCTTAACTTCCCACAAACACTTGTTATTTGGATAACATTATTAGTAGGTCTAGTATTTAATTAGATCATATAGAGCTTAGATTGAAATAACAATTTATGTCTTAGTAATATCCTTACTTTTCAAATAGAAAATGTCAAACATAACTTTTGATCTTTATAAAATGAACACATGGATATCACATTCTCTTTATTATTATTACAATAATAGTTGTATTACATTCATATGGTTTTGTAATATCAATAATTACAATAATTCACACCAACATCAATAACAAATTTGATTAATACCATGTAGCTCAAGTTTGTGGGCAATGAAGCTCAAATACAAACTTTGTATTAGATTTCCCTTTGAAATTAATATATATTTTATTATGAGATTCCCAAATTCAAACATAATTGCTCAAAATATATAAGTGTAGATGATAATGTAATGCGCCTATTTTACACAATGTTGTTTTGTGTGCTTTAGGTGGGTTTCTAAGTTTCCCTAAGCTTCTAAGCATGTTGAGGACGATTTCAAACTTCTTGGAGGATGCAACTTTTAGTATATTTGGGTTTTTGTTTGTGGCATTGAGGTCATTTGTTGTTATGGTTTGTTGTAATGCTTTCAAAAGCATCATTTGTAATCCTAGTGTATTATCCAAAATTCATAGAGAGCATGCCAATTTTTAGTAACTCAATCAACTTTGTTTTAATAATCATCCTACATCTTTGTAACATCTTGTGTGACCAAAGTTTCACTCAAACTCAAATTTTGTTGTTTTTGCAATTTGGGTGACATTGAAAAATTAACATTTCACTAATGTTGTTTAATGTCGAGAAAAAAAATAGCAACTTAGAGTAATAGTTTCTTGCAAAGAATGTATTTTAAAAGCTAGATATCTAGAAAAAATAAATAATTATAATTTAAAATTTGCATTTTCCTATGAGAAACTATTAAAAGAGGTGTTGGGGCCCTCATTTATGCAAATTGCTCACAATCTTATGGAACTGAATTGAACATGTATATTCTTCTATGGTATTCGAAGATAAAAAACTCATTAAATTCCCACTCTTAGATTTAAGATACTATTCCTATCCAATTAGAATAATTTTATTCACTAACTACCATTAAAGGTTCAATTTTTGAGTTTGTATGAAGTTATTAGATTTACTTATTTTAAAGTTTGATTATTCATTACTTGTAGAGATTGTTGATGAATTTGAGCTGATTTAGAGTTTCCTATTTGTTGGTCATATAGTTATAAGGATTTGGTGTTTTCCCTATCCAATAACACCACTCTTGTTTTGTTGGGAAGTGTTAAAAAAAGATATGAAATTATTGAAAATCCTACAAATTCTGAATCTCATAGCAGGGTGACCATTTTGAGGAGGTTTTTAAGACGAGTTATAAATTGTACATACTTCTAGTAAGGTTGTATCATCTATATGGATGCCTATAACTTACCATGCATTTTTTTTGGAGAGATTTTTACTATGACTTGTTTTGCCTAAACTTGAAGATATTGTTGTAATAGATATGATATGGGTTATTAAATAATTGAAGGGAAATCGACAAGGCCATACATCTATACCCCCTAGGTTGTATCATTTGGGGAGTTAGTGACTCACACTTTGGAGTCTTTCTATCTTGTTTTAAGGCACCATTATTGGTGGAAGATATTTGCATTAATTTTTAGACCTTTTTTGGGTTGTATTCTTTTTGTTCAAGGGATCATATGGTCCCATATATCTATTTGTGCCTTGTTGCAACACTACTTCTCAGACATGCAACTATATATGGCACAATGAATCTTTTGGAGTGCATGAAAGTGTGCATTCATAAGTTATTTCTATTCTTGATTACATTGGGTATGTTGGGTGTGAAGGAAGTGAGTATTTTGGTGATTAACCTAGAAGATTTGCTTGAAACAATATGCTTCACGTCTATTTTAGACCTGCTATAATTTCTTGAATTATTCATATAAGACGTGTACCCATCAATATCACTATTATTTGGAGTCCTTGTGAGTGTTAGGTGTGTGTGGATTAGTTTTGAGGAGTTGAGAAAAGTTCTCACAACTTGACCTATGACATTCCTACTCTTTAGGCTCTTTGTGATAATTGAATACTTTTGACTTATGCCTTGTGATTTGAATTATGTCGATATATTCAGTTGCTTACATTGAACTTATTGGTCGATATTTTACATGATGATCATTAGCTTATAGCTTTTAGATGTTTATTATGTATGATGATGACATGGTCGACTTGAGATGATGAGATAATTTTATGAAGCATATTTCCATGATTATGATGTTGAATCATTTACATTTAATGTTGTGAAATTACATATGTGATGTAATAATTTTATGGATTTTGGCATATGGATATTCACTTTGTGTTTTGGTTGTTGAGTGTTTGAGTTTGTGCAAGGTTGAAGGTGAGGGTGTGATTGAGGTAGAGGAGGCTAGCTCCTCGATAGCGTTGGACTCATATAATATGGCTTACACACACACACACACACACACACACACACACACACACACACACATCACTTTGTGCATACTATGGACACATAAATGCATAATTCATTTCTAACCTTAATCTTTTATGACTATGTGAAGATATTGCATTAGTGCTTAATTTAGATATGTATTCTAACCCATTTCCTCTAAGAAAATGTAAGTTGTTTTAATTTAAAAAAAAATTTATATTGATCTAATCAAATATTAGAAAAGGAGAACAAATTTATTATTTATGGAACTCTCTCTCTCTCTCTCTCTCTCTCTCAAAATCATTCGTTATTTTTGGATTTTGGTAGTTAGCTCAAAAGAAAACATGGGTCTCATTATTGTGTGAAAAGGACATAATCTCCTCTCTGGTGAATTTTTCCAAATTTGGTAGAAGGAAGAAATTGCCTTTACACCTATAGTAGAAGATTGATAAAGTTAGTGCACTAGAATTTAAACCTCAACAATTTTTTCGAGTTCCTTTCTATCTATTCATAGTAATATTGTATTTGGCACTTAAGCTTGAAAATATTATGTGAAAGTTTTTGGAATGGCCCTTTGCTTGAAATTATCCTTTAAATATTGACATAGATGTTTGAAAGAAATGCTCTATTTAGCTATCCAATGTTATTTTTCTATAACAATGGATGGGTATTGAAATGGTTTTTGTTTTCTTAAATGTGTCATCACCTCAACTATGAAATTGTAGATGGCTTTAATATCACACATCAAGGGTTGATTCCTGGACTAAAAGTGTTTAAAAATTCAAAGTTGACTATTTTTCCAAGCTTAATTTTTGACTTAGTGTGTGTTGTTTAAGGGTGGCCTTTAGCTTTGACCAGTCAACTATAAGTGATTCATTGTAATTAAGCCTGTGTTAGATCTAACATGATGACATGGATATTGTTGTAGGAAGAAATGCATCTAATTGGTTGTGTAATTAAATTGATGGATGTTGAAATATATTGTAGAGATGAATGCTTAGAATATACAACTATATGAATCATATAATGTATGGAAATTTACTACAACTAGACCATAAAACTTAGAATCAAATTATCATTTGAGTTGAATTGCAATGATGTATTGTGGGAAAATAGTACCATTCTCAATGGTACCTTTGTGTGGAACCACCAATTTCTTGTAAATTGATAAACTGGTGGTCAATTAAATGTCAAACTTTCAATAGGAAAATTAACATTTTATGAAAATGTGATGTTCTTAAACATGTAGTTACATGTATAGTAGTAACAATAATTCGAAAATGGACCTAATTGGGATCTAATTCAATCATTTTTCTGAATTCAATAAGTTTTTAGTGAGTTGTACACTTTGGCCTAATTAGGGCTATAAACTTGAGATGAATGTGTCCACTTCAAATGTTTTGTTGTGTAACACCAGTAAGATGTACCACTAGAGTTTATGAAATATTGATATGGAGATGGTTTTTGTGAGTAGGAAGATTAAGTGCTAAATGCCCAATATAAATGTTGAGTTAGGAATAACTCATTTTCCTATTAATGTGCTTGTCTATTGAATATGAGAAGAAGAAACCAATGGTATAAGTCACCTTATAATGCAAATGAATGTTATTCTACTTGTTATTTTCTATAATAAGTTTATTAAATTATTGAGTGGAAATAAAATAAAATGGAATGGTTTTTAATGTGCAAATGTTTCACCATGAAAATATTTATTGTAAATGTAGATTATGCACGATTAATATTTTATTTTATCTCTATCGTATCCATGTCTAGTTTCTATATTATATATATGTGTATGTAGATTAGTCACATGGATGCATCATATTCATCTAATCCAACCGTCTTAAGATGTTAGGTTTCTCAGGCAGGGTTGGGGAGTTCTTCATATCAGGAAGGATCCCATAGCTAACCACAATGTGGTTGGGTGCTAAAAATGCCTAAACCAAACTTTCATCTTGAGATAGCAGATGGACTCAGATCTGAGGGCTTAAGAGACATAAGCTTGTAGATGGACTATGGTCCAAAGGCGATTTCTTTTCTCTTACTTGTTCCAACGTTTGTATTTTTGATATATATGCATGCATCATCAAGTTGTACGTGTTGGTTGACATCTCATGTATGTAACTTCACAATTGCATCATTGAAACTTAACAAGTTGGTCAACTTCCTATTGTAATTTCATCTCATGTTTTAATATGATGTAATATCATCTGCATCGATAATGGTTGACAATGTGTATTTGTAATTAACAATATTCATCATTCGACAAGAGGTCAACATGTATGTCTATTTTTCTTTCATTAATTAAATGGAAAATTTACATGGTTACTTCATTTGTGTGGACTAAAATTTGACTTTTCAAATGACTATTCTGAAATTTTTGTTGTATGCTTATGTTGCATTGTTATAGAAATTATAGTCTTTACAAAATTTCTGTGCAAGATAGGTGCGAATTTGAGGAGTTAATATTGTTGTTCCAGACTTGTTCACTATTTATTAGGCTTCAATATAGTTCAATGGAGCTAAGTCTATGTGAGGTTATTTTTTAAACTTTGGGAAGGTGTGCTTTGTTGATTCTAAGAGGTGTTGAAGGAGTTCTCATATTTTTAATGACATGCAACAACAATATAATAGACCTCATGGTACCATTTATCATATTAATATTGCTTTGATATTCATATTGATTCATACCAAGATTTCTAGATGTAAGTTGAACAATCTAGCTCATAAGCTATTTTATTGGTTGTTGCATGTTGAGTGTTGGTCAAATAATTTGGGGAATTTTTTTTTTTAAAATAGTGAACATATTTGTATAAGCACTCCCTATTTTTTTAGCTCTTATTTGGATGAATTTAATTCAAATGTGTTAATGTTAAGCTTCATCGTATTTTAAATTAAAAACCCCCAAAAATATTGAAGGTAGATGTTAGTTAAAATGGTATCAAAGGTGTTGTTCTTGCCACTTTGTTAGATAATGTAATTCTAATTAATGCTTGGCTAAGTGAATATTTATTACATATGTAGGTTACGCACAATTAATGTTTTATTTTCTCCCTACCACAACCATCTTTAGTTTTGACATTAGGCATATGTGCATGGAGATTAGTCACATGGCTACACCATATCCATCTAATCCAACTATCCTGAGTTGCTAGGTTTCTCAAGAAATATTGGGGAGTTCTTCGTGTCAAGAAGAACCCTAGGGGAGCTAACCACTCAATGCTTGGATGGTAAATGTGCTTGGTTGTCGAGTGTTTGAGTTTGTGCAGAGTTGAAGGCTGTGACTCAAATAATCTAATCTAGCTTATGCACACACCTGTTAGTGTAGTTTTTTATTTTTCCTATTTTGCTAGTTTTTTCCTACACTTTTAATAATCTCACTTAGGTTAATAAAACATGTTTTATTAGGTGAATGGTTGTGAGGTGTCACCTTCCTACATGTGAGCATCCATTAGCTATCTTAGGAAGATACTTTGTTATCTTTAGTCTGATAGATGGTTGCTCCTCATTGGTTGGTGTTGCCACCTCCTCCCTCTTCCTAGCCTATATAAGCATGCTACCTGGCTTGTATTTGCATCTCTTGTTTTTGCATCCTCTTAATGCTATTTTGCTTCCAGCATTTGCATTACTCTCTTGGAGACTAACTCTATGATACTATTTTGATTTTGTATCATTTGCATTCATAGTTTAGATATTTACTCTTTGCACTAGTTTTCTGGGTTATTAATCTTTTCAGATTCTAACATGGTATCAGAGCTTTTCTATGTGCAAGAGTAGATTTTAGTTTCCTTATTTGAGAGATTCGGGGGGGGGGGGTCGGGGGGCAAATAAACTTTATTGTAGTTTTTTGAAAAACAAAGTATACTTTTCTCTTGCATCTTTGGATGATCTTGAGAATCAGAAAAGTTTTGACAAAAATGATTTTTCTCTGGGGTTTCAATCTCAAATCTGACAATTAACTTGCATATTTGGAGTTTCAATTAGTTTTGCAGGTTCTAGAATGCCACTGATGGTCTTAGGAAGCTGATCCAGCATTTGCATGTCATATTCTAGTTGCTGGGGTCGTTTTTTGATTTTTGGAGCCGTTTTTTACTGTTAAAGGTGTTTGATTTACACTACAGCAACATCTTTTGTACATCAGCAAGAAAAATGCTTTCTGGGTTTTGTTCACAGCCCCGAAAAACCATCTGGGTATCTTTTAGATTTTGCATGCAAGCTGTATATTTTGCAAAATTGAGTATGCAAAGCTATAACCATACCCCTCTCCGTTGGCAGTCGCAGATTTGAATGCAGTTTTCAAATGTCTCATTCTTGCTCATACGGACTCCGATTTTCATGATTCTTGTTATGAACTTGGCTATTTTTTTGTGCCCTATCCATTAATGGAGTTTTTTTTTTAAATTTTCATGCATGAATTCTTCAGAAATTGTAGATTCTCAGCCGTGACTGTGCACAGTTCTCGTTTTGGAAACTTCGGAGGATCATAACTTTCTCATACGACCTTGTATTGAGGCGATTCTTTTTTTGAAAGTGCATGACTTTTTGAGTAGATCATAGTGGTGCTATTTTTTTCCTTGATTATTGTGCCCAAGTTTCACTTTTAGCATATGCTCTTCATGAGGAGGCCCTGTTGGTTTTTTCGCCGTAACTTGAGCATACAGACATATTTTTTCGATCTGAAAAATGCATCAGAAAGCTGGTTCCGAGATGGAGATGATGGTATAGGTGTTTTTTTATTTTTGCTGCAATTTAGTTGCCTGTTTTGGCAGTCAAACCAGATGTTCTATTTTGCCTTCCGAGAGCCATATCTCGCTTATTCGAACTCTTTTCTGGGCTTGCCAGATATCGTTGGAAAGCTGGTTTTGTGAGTTATTCAGTTGTAGAGGTCTTTTATCCAGATTCTGCTCTAGGTTCTTTCTCCTTCGAGTTTTTCACTTTCGCACTCTAGCGGATTACTTGGATTCTACAGGTCCTGGAATCTCTTCTTCTGTTCTTTTGGCTCACTCTTCTTTCTGACTTTTGAGCATTGTATGATTCTATTCTGTTGCATTCCTTTTTCTGTAAACGCACTGAGATAAAGTGCTTGCTTTTGCATATCTAGGATCTTGTACACCTTGTGTTTGTTTGTACTTGCACTCAGTTATAAAGTGCCATGGGGGGTCATGATGTTTTGCCATTTTGTGCTCATCCACCTTTGTTAAGTGAATTTTTCTTCCACGACATTAGCCCATGCAGTGTGTCGATGACACCGCCCTTTATCCTGTGCTTGTACTTCTATTGCACTGTTGGTGTTCCTGATTCTTCTTCTTGCAGATTTTTTGGCATTGCATTTTAGTGTTCCTGTCACCCCTCTCCCTGTTCAGCATTATGGGGGGGGTTCACCTGTTGGCTCTATTGCTTCTTTGGTTCGGTTGAGTGATCTACGTATTCAGTTTTTGTTCCTATGTACTAGGCGGATGCAATGGCTAGGCACTTATGCATTTCGGTGAGATGGTTCATCTACTATATAGACACTCATTCATTCCTACCTTTGGAGGTCACCTCTTCGATTGATCAGCTCTTCAGACTTTGTCTTCTCTACCTGGTCATGCACTATTTCAGTGGGGGCTCCAGCAATTTCTTCTGACAATGTTTGCAGCTTCATGCTTTGGAGATGCTTCATGCTCTTTTTTGTTCCTCTCTTTGGGACATTTCCTAGATTGGAGGCTTAGTTTCCTTCATCTAGTTCTTTTTCTTGTATTGGGTACCTGATCAGGCCTTGTTGTCGGGACCCATTTTCCTGCTCTCATAGCTTTGCTAGGTTAGCATCCACCTAAGCTTCGCTAATGGGGGGGTGTTAGTGTAGTTTTTTATTTTTCCTATTTTGCTAGTTTTTTCCTACACTTTTAATAATCTCGCTTAGGTTAATAAAGCATGTCTTATTAGGCGAATGGTTGTGAGGTGTCACCTTCCTACATGTGAGCATCCATTAGCTATCTTGGGAAGATACTTTGCTATCTTTAGTCCGATAGATGGTTGCATCTCATTGGTTGGTGTTGCCACCTCCTCCCTCTTCCTAGCCTATATAAGCATGCTACCTAGCTTGTATTTGCATCTCTTGTTTTTACATCCTCTTAATGCTATTTTGCTTCCAACATTTGCATTACTCTTTTGGAGACTAACTCTATGATGCTATTTTGATTTTGTATCATTTGCATTCATAGTTTAGATATTTACTCTTTGCACTAGTTTTCTGGGTTATTAATCTTTTCAGATTCTAACAACTCCTCTTTGTACATACTATGGACACTTAAATGCATAATTCATTTCTAACCTTAATTTTTAATGACTCTGTGAATAAATTGAATAAGGGTATAATTTGGATACGTATTCTAACCATTATCTCCAAGCAAATGTAAGTTGTTTTAAGTTATTATTAGCTGATCATGATAGACTTTTAATGTGGGATTGCCCTTGTACTTTTTGATCAAAAAATTTGTCTCACGCTGTGAAACTACTTTAAAAGCCACAAAACAACCTTTAGAAAGTTGTGAAACCATTTTGCAACAGTTGAAAAATTCGTTCAAATTAAGAAAATAATGTTCAAGATTATATGTTTCTAATTTTATTTGAAAAAAAAATCATTGTATCTATTTTTTATTTAGTAAAATAATCATTACTAATTTTTATTTTTATTAATAAATTTAAAAATTAAAATATATAATAATAGTTATAAAATAATTATAGAATAAATAAAATTAATTGTATAAAATTTAAAAATTATATTTTTTGTCTAAAAAGATATGTATTAATCAAAGAAAGTATTAGAAGTAAAAGTAAAAGTAAAAGTAAAATTTAATATAAAAATATTTGTATGTTTTATTGGTAAATGATAGTATAAAGGGTTCATTTCTTCTTTAATTTAATTGTTCTTTTAACAATAAAAGTTAAAAGATAAATTTCAATCTATTTTTAATTAATTAAAATAATCCTTACAAGTTTTATTTTTTAATAATTAAAATAAAAATATCCTTGAGTGAATCAAATAGAAAAAATAAAAATATAATCATAATATCTTCACATTTAGAATTAAAATTAAATTATTATAATATATTCAAAACTTTACATACTAAATTTAATATATATTTTATAATAAAAATCAAATAAATAGTTTCTCACTATTTTTATTTTCATCAAAAAAAATCTATTTAATTAATTAAAAAAACTTTTTGTGCTAAAGTTAATATTACTTTTTATATTAAAATAAAAATAAAAATTTATATTCATAAAAATAATTTATGTATTTAATTAATTAAATATACATATAAATATTAACAAAAAAAAATCATAAATCTCTATAATAATAATAATAATTTTTTTATTAATTAAAAATAATTTAAATTATTGAAATAAATCATAATAAGATTACTAATTCTCTACAATGATAAACAATAATTTTTTTCTCTAGAATGATAAATAAAATGGATTTGTATTAATTGAAAAAATATATTTTATTTTGATAGTAAAATATTTTTTTACTATTATCTATTTGCAATAATTAAATAATCAAATATAAAATGTCTTTTTAATTAAATAAAAATACTAAAATTAAAATAAATAATAATATGATATCTAAATATCTAGAATAATAAATAAAATAGATTTGTATTAATTGAAAAAAAGATTTTTAATTTTAATTTTTGAAATAAAACAAAAAAAATTCATTTTTTAGTAATTAAAACAATCAATATAAATTATCTATTTTATTATATACAAATATCAAAATTAGAATAAATAATAATAAGATCTCATTTGTTGAGCTTCTACTTATAAATATAGGGTCAGAGTATTTCAAAGAACCACAAATTTGAGAAGACTCACACAGTGAAATGTATTTGACATGTTCATATGAATGAGGTTCAAATTGGATTTTCAATTGTTAGTGTTTTGGTAGTTGTCTATTAGTGTTAAGTGTCAATTATTCATTTAATACATTGACTACTATCTTCTTGGCTTTTCTATAGCAAGGATTTGCATTTATTACTTATTTTACATGATTTTTCAAACAAATAATACACCAACAATGTTCAATAAAAAATAATGCACTGATAACATATTTAAAAACCCACACACCACAGCTTTATACCTACATCAATGTTTTATAATATTCCGTGAAGATGTAATTGAGAAACACTTGCAACAAATTATTAGTACCACTATGAATGGGAACATCGAGGATCTGCACATATACATGGATTTGTTTGGCTACCTAATGCACCTGACATGAATGCACCCAATTAGGAAAATAGAGCCAAAGTTATCAAAGAAAAGGATTTCTTTGACAAGTATGTTACCTCCTATAACTCTCATTAAAAAATATCAAGAGAAAATATGATATACAATTCTCATACATATGACTCATGCTTGCCCAACACATCTAAAATATTCACAAAAAACCCCAATGCTGATTATGAGGAGTTAGTAAATTGTGTCCAAAGACACACAAAATGCACAAAATGAACCTGCCTCTGTAAAAAAAGGTAATTGGTTAGAATGTAGATATAAAGCTCCATGAAAAAGAATGTACGGAATCCACATTAACATGTGATGAATTGGGCCAAAAATGATATGAACCATCAAGAAATGATGATAGGCGCAACACCCATAATCATGAGATCCTCTCAATATAGAGAGCTAACATAGATTGTAAACCAATAATCTCGAGCCATATTATTCTCAAATACATTGCCAAGTACACATCAAAGGTAGAAAGAAAATTAGAGACTTGTGTTAATATGTTGGCAAAGATTTTCTCACATAAAATATTGCAATACCCCTCCCTCAAAGCATTGCAAAAGTTCATGTCCGAGATTGTTGCAGAGAGAGATATAGGAGCATAAGAAACATGCCATATGCTTCAAAAATTACTACTTTTGATATGCAATCCACAATTTATATCACTGAATGTGGGTTAAAAGGTTCTCTAGTGCCTAAAGAAAATGAATGATGTAAGTGAGATACAATCAAACTATATCCAATCCTATATACAATGACCTGATCAATTAGAAAGGGTAACACTCATGGAGTTAGCAAGATCTTACACATATCTTCCTTCTTATAGAGAATGCCAATGGAGGAAAAGAAAAGAACATGTAGTAGTACAAGTGTTTCCACAATTTTATACCACCTCAAAAGAAGACTCGAAACAATTTGAGACATTTTTTAAAGTGAGTTACTATTGTATAAATATTTGCAAAAAATTGACGAATAAATTGAGAAAGAAAAAGAACAAATCATCAACAATTATAAGTAAATGAAAGCGCAAAAATACAAATTAAATCTGATATAGATGACAATACCTCAAGTGATGAATAAATGAGTAATCAATATGAATAAATGGGAACTACTATCTCAAATTGGACTTGTTGGTATTGTCGACTTAAATGATCTAGCAATGTTAGGTCGACATGATTTTGACAATAATAACAATTGGGAAAACCACAATGTCCCACTACCTTTACATAAAATTGCTTTTGACTTTATAGGCACAAACAAGACTTATGAATAACATACACAAATGACCACAGATGTGCACATTCAAAACAACACTTTTTCTGTAGAAGAAGAACATGCACTTACTATAATTAGAAATTATTCACTAGCTATCTCTTCAAACCAACCATTATATATGGTCATAAAAGGAACAATAGGAATAGGGAAATCCTATCTCACCAACTACATTAGAAATACACTAAAAATATAAGGAACAAGAAGTAAACATAGTCCTTGTTACTTCTGCAACAATAATAACTGCATTTAATATACAAGCCTCAACAATACATGTAGCCCTAAAAATTCCAATTGGAGACATGCAACCTCTCCAAGCACAACCATTAACATCTATCGAAGAAGAGATAAAAAATATAAGATATGTTATCATCAACGAAATGAGCTTCATTGGGCCAAAGATGCTTCTAAAAATTGATAGTAGGCTCTGTGAAGCAATACCCCACAATCAACATCTTTTCTCCGAGGGAATTAGTATCATACTTGTAGGCGACTTTGCACAACTACCTGTTGGAAACTTATAATTGGAACAATTGTTGTTTTTTCATTGATGTAAAATCTATGGATGAGACATATTTCTACCTAATCTAAATGTCATATCTATTTGATTGATGAAGAGGATTTGTGAAGTTACTCATAACTATATCACCTAGAGGAAAGGTTAAAGTTATGAAAAGGAAGTTACAATGGACATTTGATTAGATACACTTTGATAAATAAAAGTAATTGTTTATATCAAGAAAGCTAGGCTAAGCTAAGCAAAAGAGAAAAATACTAAGGAGTGTCAGGTAATGCTAGTGTCAACCAACCTATAGTTAGTGCCGAGAAAATCTAGTTTTGATTGAGCATTAGCATCAATTGAGAAAGTTAGTTGACACTAAGCAAGAAGCTTTAGAGAGATCAAGTATTTCAGTGTTGACCAAGTATCGAAATTTAGAGATTGCCAAGTGATAGTAAGAGAAAAAAATTCAAATAAATCATAAGATCAAGCTAACTCAGTTGATTTCTTGGGAGATGTAAAATGTGTTGAAGATAAGATTGATGAGTTGGATCATTAAATTCAAGGAAGTGATTAGGTAAAGACCTAATAGACAGATTCTAGAGAAGTTTCTAGAGGATGATTAAGAAGATGAACAAATACATTGAATCAAGTTGAATATGACCATAAACCCTAAGATCTATAGTGGATGTAGAAAATGGTAAAGCACAAATTTTCTATTTAAAGTCATACATAATCGATCATTTGGTGAGATGTCCAGTCATGTCTAGTCAAGCCAAGCCAAGTCTAGCCAGTGTGTGTATGAGCGAGTTTGTATGTGAAGGGAGACATACAAAGCAAGGTTTATTAGAAGCACACAAGTGTGTGAATGCGAATCTAAAGGAGAAAACTTACAGATATGATGTTTTTGTTGATAAGAATATAAGAGCAGAAGACTTAAGTGTTGATGAGAAGAGTGTATTGATTTCTTGAAGGGTGACCAAGCATATCAAGATCAGAGATGACAGTGAAAGGCTTATCAATGAACCAACAAAAGGACCAAATATAGATCTAAACCAGAAAAAATGAGTTGTAATCACATAGATCAAACCTACCATTTTCTTCCTTATCATTGTAAACAGTTTGTATTGAAATCCTTTTAATAGAGGTTGACCTAACAATCATTTGAAGATGTAATGAACTATGTAATTCCTAAACTGGGTGACATTATAAATGGAATGATCAAATTCCTCTTACAAGGCCACTCCTAACAAGGTGATTAAATCCTTTAACTAGATCACATTTAACAGTGTGTATTATAACCTTTAATAGGGTTGGCTCCTAATAGAGCTCACTTCGAAAGAGTGAAAAAGAGTGACATGTTGCAAGTGGTATTTCCCAAATTAGGTTTTCACATAAAATCCTAGTGTCAAACTATGATGAATGTTTTATGAATGTTTACATATGATAATATTTTCATTATGCAATGCAAGTTATGTTAATGATAGTTTTACAATAATGACCAAGCAACAATAGGATAAATAGAACAATGAAGTAATTAATGTTTAATTGTTCAAGTGGTACATATAGACCTTGAGTAACTGATTCACCCCTCTCAATTATTCTAAACATTTATAACACTACCACCTGTGATGGACAAACCTATCTACACATCTCATATAAGTTCAAAAAATCTATGGCACAAATTAAATACAGTTGTAACATTACAAAAAAGTTACAAACAAGAGGGTGATAAGTACAATTTTGGAAAACCTTACAAAACATGTACAATGCAAAACAAAAAAAACTAGATTGGGAATTGTTAATGACATGCACAAATAAGAACCTAACAAAAATTGAACAAGAATATTTTGACCTATCCATATACTTATTCCCAAAAAATGAACTTGTAACAATACACAATAGAAAAAGGCTACAACAACTATAATGGTCCACCATGGGATGAAAAAAACCAAAAAATAATACCGATAAAACTAATAACAAGAGGGAATTGTAGGAAAATTCCTCCATCAATGGCATGGGCTATCACTATAAACAAATAACAAGGTTTGACACTCAAGAAAACAACAATTGATATTGGTAAAGTCGAGCACCAAGGCCTCACCTTTACTACAGTGTCTCGGATAAAAATATACAAGGTCTTTAGATACAACCAACACTCCCTTTTGATCTCTATTTTGAAATGAAAAATAATCCATAAAACATTATAAGGAAGAAAGAAGAAGCTAATTTGTAATTGCTCTCAAAATAGAAAGGAAAGCTACGACCAACAACATCTGCACTATTATCAAATTACTATTAGAGATTATTGCACCTCAGCAATCAAGATTTGTCCTTGGTAGAAAAATCCTTGCTTGTATCATCATTGTGCATGAGGTGATCCACACCTTAGAGGAAGGAAAAAAGGAATATTTTTTGCTCAAACTTTATCTTTCAAAGTCTTATGATAGGGTGGATTGGGGGTTCCTGGATAAAATTCTAGAAGCTTTTGGTTTCAATGACAAAACTAGAAAGATTATATCTCAACTGATATCTACACCCTCCTTTGTAGTTATGGTTAATGATACCCCCTTTGATTTCTTTAAATCTTCTAGGGGTCTTAGGCAAAGTGACCCTCTTTCATCGATCCACTTTATCATTTTGGCAGAAGGCCTGGGAAGACTTATTGATGACAAAAGGAGAAGAGGGGAAATTGTTGGATTAAAACCTTCCTTTGGTCCCTTGATCTTCTCTCATCAACAATTCATGGATGAAACCATTTTAGGGGGAGAGGCTTTGGTGAAAGAAGCTAGAAATGTTAAGAACATCCTCAATATGTATTCCAATGCCACCAATTAACTCATTAATTGGAGCAAGAGTTCGGTCTTCTTTATAAACACCCCAACAGACAGACAAAGGAAAATTTCCAGCATTTTGGGTTGTACTATTGGTTCTCTTCCCTCCTCTTATTTGGGCTTCTTTTGGGGAAAAAACCTCCTTACCTCTTTTGGAATAATCTCATCGGTAGATTCAACAGAAAGCTAGTGGGTTGGAAAGGTATCACCCTGATTCAGGTAGGCAAAGTGCTTCTGATCAAATCTACTCTACAGAACTTGAAAACTTATGCTTTAAGCCTCTTCTCTATTCCTTCAAAGGTGGCTATTACTTTGGAATCCATTTAGAGGAATTTCATGTGGGCTGGTACTGATGGAAATAAGAAGTATCTGTTGGTGGCTTGGGAGACCATTTGCAGACCCAAAAAGCAGGGGGGGTGGGGATCAGGAATTTGAAAGAGTTCAACAAAGCCCTCCAAGCTAAACAAATATGGAGGATTTTCAACACCACAAGGGAATGGAGGGATATTTTGAAAGACAAGTATGCAACTAATATCAATTGCAGACAGTTTAGTAGTACAAACCTTCACCCTAGGGGTTCAAACATCTGGAATGGCATTATGAGGACGAAGAGTATAGCTTTTGAGAAAGCAAAATGGAAATTGGGTAATGGTGAAAAAATTAATTTCTGGCATGGTGATTGGCTAAGTCAAAGGCCTTTATGGAACATAAAGCCATTTGATTGATGGGCTAACACTTGTATGGAACGATTTGGCTGCAAAGTGAGTGACTACAGGGATCATAATGATTGGGTTAATCTAACTGAGATGTCCCAGGAAATAAAGCCGTTGATGGACATGGTAAGGCATATACCTTTGTCCCACAACAAGGATGCCATTGAATGGGGGGAGACAAAGGATGGAAACTACACTGTAGCATCTAGCTACAAGACCATGCAAAACAAACAAATGACCCCTGTTTGGGCTAATGCCTGGTATCTAGGCCTTATTCCCAAAGTTAACATTTTTTTCTTCTGGATAATGCTCCAAAGCTATATTTTGACGGTGGATAACCTCACCAAGAGAGGAAATATGATGCCCAACATATGAATTATGTGTAAAAATCACAGTGAGAGTGTGGATCATATCTTTATCCATTGCCACTTCACCAGAGATATCTGGTTTTATTTCTTGTCTTTTTTCAAAATGACCTGGTGTTTTCCTAACAACACTACTGATCTCTTTGAAAAATGGTACCATGGGGTGTATGGGGATGGGAAAAAGGGATTTTGGAAATGGGCTTTGCCTCATCTATTGGGGAGTGTGGAAAGAGCAAAATAACATAATTTTTAAGGAGAAAGAAATAAATGATAAAATTGTCTTCCATAAAATCCTTAACACTTTGTTAGAAAACTACTCTACCAATAAAGGTCATAATCCTCTTCTCAACAGAAAGGATATGGTTACTAATAAGAGGGAAGACTATAGATGGACTCTCCCACCTGAGGGTTGGTGCAAAGAAAATTTTGTTGGGGCAGCCAAAGGCAACCCGGGAAAGGCTAGGGTAGGAGGTATCATTAGAAATACACATGGAAAAGGGATTGTTGTCTCAACATCTTTGGGAAAGAAAACTAACCATTATGTTGAGGTGACTGCGACTCATCAAACTATCAAACTAGCTCGAGAAATGGGAGTCAAAAATCTTTGGCTAGAAAGAGACTCAAAGAATATCAAAGGTTATCTTAATGAGAAGAATGAGCCTACATGGATGATTATGAATATCAGTGAAGACTACATTGAACACCTTAAGACTTTTGATAATACTTATGTAGCTCATGAGTATAGGGAAGCCAACCAAGTGGCTGATAGTTTGGCCAACTAGGTAATCAAGAATAATGAAGTGGTAAAGTGGACAAACGGGCATACTTTTCTGCTGGAAATCCTTGAGTTGATAGAAAGGGAAAGGATCCCAGGTAGATTGGGAATCATTAAAGGTATATTATGAAAGTTTATGAGTTATGGGAAAAGTGTTGAAATATGATGTGTAAGTATGACAACAATTGTACTTTTCACATTAATAATATCCATCATCTCACTTTGAGTTTTGATTCTGGGCATCAAGTACATAAGGTGAAAAGGAGTTTTATAAAAAAAATAAGTGTTTACGATAATTTGGCTTTGAAGTTGATCAAAACTAGAAGAAAAAATGAGGGGATTATAAATATTGATGGTGTGGATTTCATGGTGATGGAGGATGTTATCTCTGTGGTGATAGGCATACCCGTCACGGGGAAGAAATTCTACAGAGATAGAAGGATTTTTGGGTAGGCTGTGGTTGAATTCGCCAAAGATTTGGACGAAAAGAAGACCTTAGTGAAGAAAGGTACCTAGTACTTGCTAAGATCTAATAAGTTGCTATAGAGGTTTGTGTTTAGGGTTATGATCAAGTACATTTCCCTTGACACGAGATTCGACCACCTTTGCACCCACCATTTTGTGCTTCTTAACCATTTCAAGTATGGGGAAAAGATATCTATTCCTTTCTTCCTTTACTCATCTATTAATGAGAATATTAATGATTATAAGGAGAAGCATTTAAGTTATCTAGCCTTCCATGAGGGGCTCTTGTTGTTAATCTACGAATTTTTTAAGGCTAGGTCTATTAGGCAAGAAATTAAGAATGGGAAGGTGGGGAAGAAGGGTAAAGATGAATTAGATAAGTCACAAGAGGACTATACTCCTTTTGATACTAAGGACAACCAAGAGATGCACTCAGGCACAAAAGAGGAAGCTACCCCACAGTACAAAATTGGGAAAAATAGAATAAAAATGGAGAGAAAGGAGAAAAAAGGGAATGTTGAACCTAAATAGGGCTTTGAGATTTCATTTGATAGGGACTACAATGAAAGGGCTGAGGGCATGGATACAAAGGGTGAAAACACTGATGGAGAAGAGGAAACCAATCTCAGAGAGGAGGGGGATAAGAAGAGGACAGGTAGCAAGAGAAACATTACCATAAAAATTTTTGCCAACAGAGAGGAGGATTATGAGGGCAAGACATTCAAGGGCTTGAAAAGAGGGAGTGAAGAGGAAAATTAGGAGGTGGGGAAAGATAGAAATGATAAGGAGGATGATAAGAAGCAGGGGTATGGGGAAGAGTGATGGCACTCAAAATTGCATTCCCGCTTTGAGTGCCTATTCCAAATTTTGAGTTAGTTTAAGCCCCTATGAGTGCCTTTCATGCACATGTACCCGGTTGTTGTTTTAAGGTTTAAATGGTGTTTCATGTTTCTAACACCCTTCATTCAGCCCGTGCATGCATTCTATGATGATAAACTAACATTCTGAATCATTTTGCAAAGTTCTATTTTGAGCTGGTGTCATATTTCACATTTCTGTCTAAGTGTCAAATAGTGTTTAGTAGCCCAGTTCACCTTTGAGTATCTTTTACTCGGTTAAGATTCATGACTCGCCACTTTGAGAATTTTTAGTATGCCTATCAAAGAACCAATGTTCCAAGTTTCAAGTCATTTTGAATTTGTTTGACTAGGTTTTGAACCCCTCAAAGTTGGTAATTTATTATTTTCAAACATCTGCATATTGTTCATATTTCTGGGTAGCCCTGTTTGACAAGCTATAACTTTTGACTAGTTGACCCAAATAAGAAAATTCCTTTTGCATCATATTTTAGGGGTCAGAGACTTGCTACGTTCCTGATTTGAGCTTATGATGAATCCGTTTGATTAGTTTTCAAACGTGATTCTATATGCAATTTATAAAGTTTCACTAGTAATCAGAACATAGATTGATCGAGAGTCCTATTTGGGATGTCATATCTTTGAGTCCGTGATTGATGGGATCAAATGGTTTGTTCGCTTGCATTCTACTCTAAAAATATTATAAGTGTGTCAGTTTTCAAGTCTTGATAAATCTGTTTGCACACTTTCCCAGGGCCATTCCATTCGCAAAAAACACTATTTTACTGATGTGTCCAGTCCTGCAAATTCAGGTAGCCAACTTCAGACGCTCGCCAAGTTTTTCCAGTCATTCGTCATGAGCCCAAATTGGAGATTTATATTCTTTTATGTTAGTGTCTACCAATGCCCCAAATTCTAGATCCTCAAGTGCTCATTTGCCTAGTTTTCAAAGCTCAAACAAAATACATTTGTCAGTTTCTTGACATGTTAATTTGCAGGTAATTTTAAGTAGGCATGTTTGGAGGTCGATATCTTCTGACCCCAATGTCGTCATGTGACGAGATTTGGCCAGCCTGTTGAATGTGTCAGAGAGATAATATATCCAGAGTTTCAAAGCCCGACCAGGTCTTTATGTCAATTTTTAAAGCTAGGCAACAGGCCCTATTATCAAAAAGTCATAGTTTGCAAAGACCAAGTTAAATAGGTTTTTAATGATCAATCAGCGGTCAAAATTTGATTTCAGTTAGTTCAAGATGATAGGTGAATCAGTTTTCATATCAATTGTTCAAAAACAAATTTTTTTTTAGCCAGACCCACTTTGGGTCGGACTGATTCCCTTAGACCAATTGAGGATAAAATGTATTGTGAATGAGAGTGGAGCCAATATGTACAAACAATAATTTGTTTTGCTTTTAAAAGTCAAAGGTGTACACTACAACGCTTTGAGCTACAAAGGATAAGTTGATGTTTCAATATAATGTGTGGTAATGAATGCAGTGCATTGGTTGTGTTCTCTTTATAGGCAACATTTTAATAAAAGGAACAAATATTGCAGAGAATCAAAGGAAGAAAACTGAGCAACCATTGTATTATTTGCATAGGAAGATCTACGCATGAGAAAAGCAGTCCAGGTTAAAAAATCTCTATGGAATTAAATGTGACTCCAGTGTTGGAATGTTTGTTTGTGAATGCCTCAGATTTTCATTCATCCCTATATCCATTCTATATTAAGTTCTTGCAAACCATCTGCGTTAAGAGTGATTCCTTTTGTGGCTTGTATTGAGTCATGCAAGGTGTAGGAAGAGGCACCTACGCTGAAAGGATGAAGCAGAGGCATTTAAAACAAACAGAGAGTAAAAAGAAATGGGGCAACTGGGCCCAAAGCTTGGGCAAGAAGATGCATCCATATGGGAGCAGAACAGAGCATGATAATAGCAGGACTCCCTAGTGAGTTTGAGGAATTTGAAATTACAGAATGGAGGGGCCTTCCATAGCGTCAGGGAGCCAAGTCCACGTGAGGAGGCAGAGCCAACGTTAAGGCAGCAGGGGAGGCGGCATTATAAAATATTTCCACTCCCATCAACTCCCAGCGGTAGCTAGCAAAGGTGTAGGGTAGGTATGTTTGGAAGCCATCCATGTCTCAATGGAGGTAACCAACATGAAGGGAAGTCCACGCATAATGAGGGGGACTTACTTTCTAGTTTCATGCCCAGCATTGGAGGGGTTTCAACTCACGACATGGACAAAGGCTTTTCATGGTAGCATTAGAGGGACCACGTCTTGACAGAGAGTGCGGCTCAGAAATGGCGATGCTACGACCGGGTCCATGTCATAGGGTCATAAAGCAAATGCTTTAGCAATGAAATATTACGAAAATTTAAAATATTAAGAAGCACAATGCTCACCATATGATGGATAAATGTTGGACCCTTGAGATATTACTAATGGTCAAGAAGAAAATATTTATGGTAATATGGTGAAGTAAAGTGTTTTAGGTGTAAATTTGATGTGGGCCCCGCTTGATAATTGACAAATGAAGAATCGACAAGTGGCACTAATGAATTAGAGGAAATGGAAATGATATTATAAAATGATTATAAAATCAAAATTCAGAGATGTTCTCAACACATGGAATTTCAAATGGATAAATTTGAATGAATTTTAAAGTTTTATAAAGTTCAACTATATAGATGTTTTAATTTTTTTAATTTTACATGCTTTGTTCAGTCCGGGAGGCAGATTTTTGAAATGGTCTCAGAGGGGCAATTTTTGTCCAAAATGTACAATGTAATATACCCTCGGAACCAAAAAAGAGTGTATTTTTCATTTTTGCAGTCAAATTTTGTGCAGGTATCAACTAGAAGTAGCTATAGGAGGTTTTTTTATTTCAGGGGCTTCATAGTGAAATATGCAAATTTAATGTTGCAGATGAAATTGCAATCAGATATAGACATAATTTCATCAGATTTGACTTCTCCAGCAAATTAAGGGATGAATTGAATGTTTTTTAAAGTGGTTGAAGCAATAATGTTTTCAACAAGCACAAGTTGAATTGCTTAGCAAAACAGATGTGACAAGCAAATATCACATTTTTGAAGCTTCAGTACAATTTGTGATGAATTCTTGATATTTTCTCCATGAGATATTTTGTAGATTAAAAGAGGATATATAAGATATTTGTGCATCATTTATGGTTTTTGGTTGTAGGTAGATGAGGAAGTTCAGTTTCAACAACTTCAAATTGAAGATAATTTCAAAGAGGACACATGTCAAATTCACCTTCTAGATTTTGACATATCTTCTCTCCTATATAACTTCCTTCTCTGCTCTTTGTAAGGGTTCAAATTTTTTGGAGATTTTATGAGGATTGTGAGACCAATTTGGTTCTAGAGTTGGAAAATTTTCTGATAGTTGTGATACCATGTTTCTCAGTGTTCTTCTATTATGAATATCAGTATGTATTTATTTTGAAACATTTATAGTACACAATCATTTTTTGTGTATTTTCTAAGTTTTGATATGCAGATGATGTATTGGTTTTAAGTAAATTAATGCAAGAGCTTAACCTTCTTAGTTTCATTCTGATTTTCATCTCCTTCTGTTATTTGTAATGTTTTGTGTTTGAGAACGAAGACCTTGAACTCAGTTGCAACCACTTAAGTTTGTATGTCATGATGAATTTGTTATTGTAACAAAGATTCATGTAAATGCTTGTTTACATTGACAGGGTTACAGTTTACACTAGAAGGATTTCATCATAAGTATGAGAGTTGTTATGAAGCTTGATGTCTATTTGCAAGTCAAATAGATAGATCATATGCCTGAATATATGAGTATACTTTAGGTGTCCATCTGCATGTTAAGGTTTAGTTGATGCCCAATGGATAAGGGACTAGTCAACTTAGAGATTGCATGTTCTCTGTTGTTGTATACCCGGGTCTGAGATATCAAAACTTTAATTGAATATCAATTTCCAATTTTATGTGTTAAAGAGGTAAAAATATGGGTCATGGCTTGTTTGTTGTGTCTTTCTTTGATTGTAGTTGGCTTTTATAATCGAGAAGTTTGTCAGCAGATTGTAGAAGGATATTGACCATTTATGCTATAGAGGGTAATCTTGCAGAGAAAAGTATCAAGTTCATAAGATAAATCCCTTAGGTTTGCCTGCCTTGGCTTAGCAGAGCCTAAAGTGAAGTGAGTCCGGATGACTTTGTTAATTGGCCCAAAACCAAGATTTAGCCTTGTTGAATATAGGATTTAGCTCATCCTTAGGCTTGTCCCTAGTCTTTGTTTCTTGTTATCAGGTCTAAATCCACCTGATATGTTCTTTACCAGAAAGAACTCCAACAAAGAGCATGAGCAGGATTATGAAGAATTTGGATCCAACCATTACAAATGCATGATTTTGGGCAAAGACAAAAATGTGGTGTGGAAGAATTCTGATACTATTTCTACAAGGATGGGGATCAATAAAGAAATGATTAGAATAATTGTCAAGGAGAACAAAGAGGGAAGAATTCAAATGGAAGATTTTATTGACTCAACCCTTGTGATTTTAAGTGATATCACAAAGGAAAACCCTCAAATGGATGTGCTTAACAATGAAAAAATAGTATTGTGGATAGCTATTGAACCATTAAATAAACTTTCCATAAAATTTAGGAGCTCAAATATAGAGTGAGCAGATTGGAGAGGGCTAATTGCAGTTTCTAGAATAGGAAAATAGAGGAGGATAAGGACATGGATAACAGAGTGGAGGAAGTGAAGAGTAGAGTTCAAACTATGGAGGGCTCTATGCAAAATATTGTTGAGAAAAGCTAACACATCCTCAAAGAGGCAAATGAGAACATAAAGGTGCTCATCAACAAAATTGAAGAACACAGGGTCAACAAGGAGGATGACCATTCTCCTAATAGCACCAAAGATAGATCTCTTGAGGATGGCTCGAGGAAGAGAATAGGATCTAGTACAAAGAAGAAGGACATCTAGGAACCTAATAAAGATTTGTATGATATGAAAGAGGAAGTTGGAAGAATGTCTAAGCTGGAAATTTGAGCTACAAAAATACTAAAAGAAGTTACCTGAGTAGCTTTCCTAGCTTTTGGGCCTCTTCTAGTTTTTTGTTCTTCTCCCCTCTTTTTGTCTAATTTTTATCTTGTTTCCCTATGAGGGGTTGTTTCAAATTGTCGCTTTTAGTTTGTTTGATACTTTAAGTGCTTTATCTATGTTTTAATTTTAGTTGTGTGAGGGTTTTAAGGCCCCATTAAAACCTATTTTCCTTAATTAAAAACAACATCTACATTGTTCATATTGATAAAATCATAATCAATACTTAATTAATACCTATTATTTGCTTCAATTTGACAAATACTACATTTTATTGTCTATAGATCTACTTTCAAATAAGAAGAATAAGGGATGATGAAGTTTTACATTCCTCCTCCCCCATAAAAAGGTTTATTTCATTTACACATTATTCTTTGTTTAATACTTTCATAAAATTAATTCATGATTTTTAAATTTCAAACTCAATGTAGGAAATACTTTACAAGATTTACTAAGTATTTAGAAATAATTACTTATCGACTTGTTATATTGATTTTCATTAAAGGAAAAATGGAAATTACTTACATTACAAAGGGAATATGACAAAGTTAAAGAACCTCAATTTCTGACCATTGTATGTCTTCTAGAATGGCCATTGTAACATCTCTAACATATTCTAAAGGTGATTGGCTTGTTACCAATATGGTTAAAGTCAAATGATAAGGAGCCACTATGTCATCTATCCAAGAAGAATCATATAAAAACTTCAAATAGAATCATCACACTATTATCACTAAGAATTCAAATTGGTAAATTGTTGATATTACACATATACACAATAGAATCTCACCTACAATTACCATACCAAAAAAGCTAAGTCATTTATGAAAAAATAATTCAAAAATATTCATATTGACAAGATTATATTGTGTTATTCTTTATTTTTAGATTAAGGTAAAACTAAGTTTTGAAGGGACCCAAAACCCTTTACAATAAATTAGAGATAAACATTAAGCACCACCAGGTTTTACAAGGACCTGCAACCTGAAGAAAAGACAAAACCAACACAAAAAACTAGGTTTTACAAGGAACTGAAACCATTAGTTTAAACCAAATAAAAGTGACCAGGTTTTACAAGGACTTGGGACCTAGACTTTAAACAAGTTGGAAAATAAAAACAAAATCCAGTAAAACCACACAAACTAGCAACCAACACACTAGCACCCACGACCAACACCTAAAACAACTCTTTGATGATATTCACCACCTCTTTACCTGCTTCTATAGTACTCTGGATAATTTTAGCTAAAGCTAAAGTAGGAGCCTTAGTGACCTTTTTCCTCATTCTCTACTTGGTTCCCTTACTAGATCCCCCTATACTCCCAATCCCAACATTACCTGGAGACATTATCTCCTCATTTCTCTTCTTGCCCAGAATGATCACCGCTACACACAAACTAGAAATAACCTATTCCATTCTTTCCCCACTTTCCTTTATTAAGTAATGGAGCTCCTGCTTATATTCCTTGAGATTTTTCAGGGATGTTTCCAATTTGTATTTCCATTTGAGCTCTCATGGTATGTTCATAGTCCAGCTATTTTTGCATAACCCCTAGTTTTTTCTTGAGTACCATGATCTCATTGTAAAGCCAAGAATTGCCCTAAAGGGAAGCCTCTACTTTAAGCTTAGTAGTATAAAGAAAGGATAATTTTACTTCATGAGACTCTTCCCTGCCATCTACAACAACCCTAATCTCAGAATCAATAGCAGTAGTAACTATATTGATCTAGATATCAGTGTTGATATCCTATTTCTCTATCCTCTCCTCTTTTTCCTAAACCTTCATGAAGCACATGACAAGAATCTTTCTTCCTATGAGCATAGAGACTTTGAAGCAGAGACTACTTCAAATAAAATGGAAAGGAGATCTTATCTTTATGTCTAAAAATGATTTAGGAAAACGAAGTGAAATTTATGGAATCTCTTTGCTCTACCATCAAGAATAAAATGCTCACATATACATGACAACATGTCCCTCTAGTTGATCTTAATTTGTTTTAGGTCATAGAAGTCACCATTTTTCTCCAAGTTTTTCTCTTCAGCTTCTATCTTCGAGAATTTCTTAAAATTTGCGTTCGAGATACTACTCTCCTTACTAAATTTTATCCCTTTCATGGAAAGCCCCATAAGTTTAGAAATAAAATCTTTAGTCAAGTCCATCACGACCCCATGCAAAGTGACCCTTTTTTCAAACCAATTTTAAAAGAAGATCTCAGTAATGTGTGGTTTATACCCATGGAGTCTCTCAATGTAAGTTGTAACTTCCCCTTCTGTAGAATCTCCCACATAGAAGCATTTGCCTTCCACTCCCCACAATTGTTTAGTTCTTTCTTTCTTAGTTCCCTTCCCATCTCATGTTATTCTTTACCCTTGTAATTTACCTAAGAAATAGAAACCATAAAAAAGAGTAAAGTTTTTATGACTATTGAGGAGCTTTTAACCTTACATACGTGTCAAATACAAATCATAATAGTACCAAAGTACTTCCTAGGGAAACTCATACTATCCTCCATAAAAACATCACTCCCCTTAATAAATTTTCCAATCTTAGGAAATATTTCCTTCTCTAGCATGTGTCTTGTCATAATTAGCTTTAGTCATTAGCTCCACTTCTTGCATAGGTCAGCTTGCCACCTCAACTTTCTTTCCCTATAGACAACTTGGTTGGCAATCCAATTAGCAACTGAGTTTCCCTCCCAAATATATGAGAAAATAAAACATTATCAAATTTATTCATAAGATTTTTAATTTCCAATATACTTCCCTCAATAGTCTAAGTTATCGGGCTCTAATTATTAAGCATATTAATAATATTAAGCGAATCTCCTTCCAACAAAAGATTTTGATAGCCAGAATCCACTGCCATCCTCATAGTATACAAAGCAACCATAGCGTTTTCTATATGGCTAGTAGATATCCCTATAGGAATGGAAATAACATCAACAATTCTACTAGTATGGTCCCTCAAAACACCTCCACAACCAACTTTACCAAGATTTCCTTTTGTAACACTGTCAAAATTACCTTTAATCCATCCCATAGGAGGAGAATTCCATTTAAAATTTTGTATCTAATCATCAATTTTTGTTTTATAGCCTTTAGTCTTCATAGGATTATTAATTTGGATTTTGTCACTCATTTTTTTGTGAGATTTGAAGTTTTCCTTAATGGCTTTGATAATATTATGACCGAGAACCCACTCAAGAATTTCTTTATGTCTAAAGATTCTATTATTTCTTTATTTCTAGATTCCCCACCAGAGATGGGGTAGAGAAATTTTCTAGAGAAAATCGATATCTGCATCCTTTGAAGGACAAGTCTAACTCTGGAAATATTGATCAATATTATTATGCTAAACCCAATCTAAGTTTCAATTGTTGGAAATATTCAAGACTATGCTAGGTTACTGAGAGGGGAGGGGTGAATTAGTAACCTTAAAACTTTTAACAAATTTAGACCTTAATTGTAATAACCCAATAACCATTTAATTCATTAACTCAAATCTAGCTGCATGCATGAGAAACTAAAAACATAAACATTCATAACACATGAACACAATGATTTGGTGACCCAGAAGCTTTCCAAATAGAACGTAAAATTGTGGTGGGGATAATACCCACAAAACTTCAATACTACAGCATAAAGTTGGCATGTTAAGGCATACAATGATCACTTCTGATGATCTACCCTGTTAGGAGCAACTAGGACTGCTAGGTCCACCTTGTAGAGGATTTGCAAACATACAATGAAGTATGCACTCGGTAAAGAGATTTGACAAAATACTATTAAGTCTACCTTCTTAGAGGATTTTGGAGCTAATTCACCTGTTAGGATGAAATAGTAGATCTCTGACTTATAACTAATTTGCTGATAGAGATTCTTTGAAGTACTGATCACCTTTATGTGATAGATATAACTCTACTACTCCTGATATGGCCTTATAATACACTTTGCTCTGTTGCTGATTCACATTCGCATGCATACATTTCATTCACATTATTTCACATCATTACATTTTTTTCACACTTGGATATGATACAATAGATTACATATATATCAATCCAATTTACAAAATTACAAAGTTGATCAATATACAAGTTAATGCCAATATTACAAAGTCAGCTCAAATGAAGACACTTGGGTTTTGAAGACTGACTTGGTGAAGTTTTGATACATGACGTCCACTGTCATTACTCAACATCGTCATGCATTCAGTAGAAGTGGAAGCTTGGTCCATACTAAACATCTCAGAGTAGTCTTGAACTCAGTCTACACTAGCAACTTGGTAGATATTGTACAACTTGGTAGAAACTAAATTCCATGTTTATCATACCTAAACTCAGTAAACATTAATCATCTCATCACTCAATTAACACTAACTTTGTTTCACATGAACTGATGGCTCGGTAGAAACTATGAAGCTTGGTAACCACTGAACTACTCGGTAGAAACTGTAGGACTTCACACTGCCTAAATTTACTTGGTAACCACTGGAATGCTCGGTAGAAACTGTGAAGCTTGGTGGCTATTGAATTGCATGGAAAACACTATTGAACATACATAATATAAATAAGTGTTGTCACTAATAACAAACTTGACTTAATGTCAACAATCTCCCCCTTTGGCATTAGTGCCAAAAATACTTATCAGCCAAAACTTATATACAATACAATGTGATACTGGCTCGATACAAGAATACTGATTTTTTTTGAGATTTTTCAAAATTTGTCTTTGTAAGTATGTATTTCCTTTTCTTTGCATGATTCTCCCCCATACAATATATATACTACATGATTTTCCTCTTATATACATATAGACTCACATAGATATATTCTGTTTCTCCCCCTTTTTGACAATAATGCCAAATATTTACTCAAAACTTATTTACACAGATACACCAATGTAAGAAAGAAACTTAGAATGTACCTTGAGAGTGAGAGCTAAAGTCTTATCTCAATTTTCTTGGAAAACTTTGCACATTTGTAGAGCAACTTGTACTTCTGCAGAGAGCTCAATCATGTGATCTGCATTTGAGAAATTATTGCCATGGTTCAATGTTTTGGAATAGGTAATATGATTTTGCATTGTATCCATGATGAGAATGATCATATTCTAAATATCTATCAGTGAAGACCGGATCCTTGAATCCTCTCTCCACAATTTTGGCTGCATATCTGACAAGAATATGATTTTCATATGATGTGTAGAGCTTGAACTAGGGTCAAGTTGCAACTGTTGTGCACTAGCCTTCATATCTTCATCAATCTTATTTAATTTTCTCTTTATTTCCTTTGTGAACTCGGTAGCATTACATAACTTTGCAAAAAGTGATGTAACATTTGCGCAAGAATTTTCAAGATTTTTCAAAATTGAGGAAAGCTCCACTTGCTGAATAGAAATTTGTTGAGCAATGTGCTCAAGCACTTTGTTATCAAATTTCTTCTTTGCTTTCTCAATCAATTTCTCTTGACCACTGGAGTCCTCATTAAAATTTTGGATTGCTTCTTCCAATTGAAATAGAATGTGTTCAGAAGTATCGACTTCAACACCTATTACCTTAGTCAAAATATCCTTGGCACTCTCTATGATTTTATATTCTCTGTCTCTTTCTTCTCTTAGTTGCTTCTGCTTGGCTTTCTTTTGGAGGAGCTGAGTAGCTAATTTCATTTGATCTACAATGGCATTATCAAAATTCCACTTTGGAATTTCAATTTCCTCATATAAATCAATATCTTCCTCTATCTCCTTTCCACTCAAGAGTCTTGTACAAGGTTGAGCCTTGAATTCAACTACCTTAGTACAAACTGCCTTAGAATTTGGAATGGAAACAATAGTACAGATAGCAGGACTAGCAGTAAAAATTGATATAGCACTGAGAAATGGAATAGTGACTGGAATGCTCATTGAATCCAGAATTGATATACTTATAGAAGTATCCAAAGTTGTAGAAAATAAACTGTAGAATCCAAAATTGTAGAACTCAAAACTGTACTTACTGCTAAAGAACACAAAATTGTAGAACATGTTGTACTCACTATTGAAGAACACAAAATTGTAGAACATGATGTACTCACTGCTAAAGAACCTAACTCGGGAACTAAAGAAGAGGGATACTATAGCTCAGTAGATGAAGTGGTAGAAACTTCCATTAGTGATATGTTGTCCAAAGAGGGAGTGAAGAGTGATTGAACATTTGATGTTTCTGTTGTGGTCACAATTGACTCCAAATTTGATGTAGCTGTTAATTTTCTTTGAGAATGAGGTAGTGAGGAAATGATTTATGTAGCTATCTTCACAACATCAGTCTCCTCATCATCACCTTTGACTTCCTCAATAGCTTCTTCCTCTTTATCTTCTTCAACTCCTTCATTATCAAACTGAATTGTTTCAAAATTTGTTTCTTCTTCCTCATCATTACTATCATCATCCTTGACTTCTACTGGAGAGTAACTCAATTTCTACAAGTGATAGATATTCTCCCACATGTCTATAGCATTCTTCACTACATGTTTTATATCCTTTGACAAAATTAAACAAGTATTGAATCTAAGAGTCATCCTGTCTTCATATTTCTTCATAGACTCTTTTACCTTAGCATCTATAACACTTGGTAACAACTGCCTCAGGTTTTGTTCATAGATATCTCTTGCTGTCTACATGGCTAAGTCCCATATTGGCTTCAATCTCTCTAATAGATCTTTAGAAATCTGAGAAGTTATCTAATTAGGGGAATACTTCCATTTACCCATCATGGTTAGCACCAATTCCTCAATCTACTTCTTCTTAGCCTCTATCCTAGTCTCATTCTTAAATGATTTGAAGTTGGTTATGCCTACACCTTCTTCCATTTGTTTTAGTTTTTCCTAGAAGGTGAGAGGAGGCTTGCTAAACACAACTTCACTACCTTTCTTCATGGATCTTCTGGTAAACACTGCAGTGGATGACTTTGATGGCTTGGTGATGATCACATTGCCTTTTTTCTTCACTGGCTCTTCTTCCTTCTCTAACTCATCTTATCCTCTACATCATCATCATCATCTTATCCTTTACCTTTATTCAACAAAAGAGGTGTGTTGGTTTTGATTTTTGCTATTCTCCTCTTGCCTTTGTTAACCACTTGTGGAAGCTTGATTTCAAGCTCTATTTTTTCCTTGGCCTCATCATAGGTTCCAAAGTGTGGTGCCTTTAGAAAAAAAGGTTTGTTTAATAAGGCCTCAATAATTTCTTTTGCTTCATCAATGTTCACCTCATAGGGAAGAGGTTTTACCCATACAACCCTTGGAATCACTACCTGAATGTAGACTCTGTCACTATCTACCATAAAGAAAACATCATCCTTATAATCTTCAACCATTTTAATGGGAATCTTGAATCTATTATTCATTTTCTCCTTGAAAACATCAAAGTAGTTAGCCATTATGCTGTCAAAATTCTCACCTATTTCTGCAATGTACTTGTTAATTTGATACAAAACTGGCACATCCTTTCTCCATATGATTGTACCTTTTGAAGGGAAAAACTTTTGAACATAGAAAAATAGACATGTAAAAAATGAACCAAATTTACAAGGATTGTTCTTGGATGTCCTTATACTTTCCATGTTTTTGTTGAACTGTTTCAACAATAAGTCTACAAGATCATATGACATATTATTTTTCATGACTTTGAATGCCAAGTCTACTACTTCACATGACACACTATTGAGACAGCTCGAATTATAAATCTTGTGTGCCATTACATGTATGCCAAATTTCAATTCTACATCATTACACTACTAATCTTCATGCCTTTGCCATCCCACTCGGCTAGGTTTTTCTTTTCTAACTCCACCCAACCTAGGGTTTTAGTAGCTTTGGCTTTAGAGAGAAATTTTTTTAAAATACTCTGAAAGGCTTCCCCAGCTTGAGATGCGTACAATATACAAATTATTCTACCAATGCAGTATTTTTTAAGTTAATAATAGTCTCAATCATCTTCAAGCTTGGTCTTCATGTGATAAATCATCTTCTTAGTAATCAAAACTAGTTGCTCAAGCCATAACTGACCATTGTGAACTCAGCTTAGGATGTATCTAATCCATTTGATTTGGAAACTCTGGGGTAGGTGGGGAATGTGGGTTAAAACCTTATCTTCCAAGTGCTTATGCTTGGGTTTAAGAACACCATTTACACATAATTCACCTAGGGCATTGTCCATTTCTAGGGTTCCAATTTCTTGAATTGTACACTTAAAATGAGTTTGAATATCGTTAATGAGAAGCACCTTCAGAGGGATTTTCTATTGTGCTCCATTTCGATCAAGGGTTTCTGCAATTACTGGTATAAGTTTGAAATCTGGCGATTTCCATTCAACTCCTCAGACCAACATTTCTGACACTTTCTTTGCCTTGCTAGTGCTACTTGATGCTACCATGGTTACTCAATAGGCTACAGAAAACTTCAAGAAATTTTACTATAAATTCCACTAGAAATCAATTGATTGCTCTACAATTCACTTGATCGCAATAACACATTAATATTTTCATGAAAAATGATTTCAATTTCTTGCCCTTTTGATAACATTTTTCCATTAATGCTCAATACAAATGTAGTTTTGATGACATCATTATGCATGATAGGCTATCATCCACTATCTGCTTAGATTGCTCGGTGAATACTTCATAACTTGATAACCAATACATGTGTGACTAATTACTCCCGACCTTGCTTGGTAGAGTCCATGACCAAACCTTACTTGAAGATAACTAATACTGATCTTTTTGTGATCCCCTTGTATCTCAAATACTGATTTGGATCTTTGTTTCCTTTTCAATTCTGGAACTATTTTAGATGTGACTATGATTACGCAGTTCCCGTTCTTACTTAAGAACTTAGATGGAAATGGTGGAGTCACCCATTTCTTGAGTGACATGACCAACATTACTTGGACTAGCTTGCTTGGTGGATTTAGGAATCCATTGTTGCCTCATTTTCTTTTCGATGTTATCTACTTTTGCCTTCTTTTCATCTTCAATTATACTTGTATTCATGCAATTTTTGGCTAGATGACCAAGTTATGTACAAGTGTAACATCTTATGGTGGTATCTCTCTTCCTTGTGTGATGTTTAACACAGTTCATGCCAATGTGTCCATACTCTCCACAGTAATGACATCTACACCAGTTGTTGTAGTCCCAACCAAATAATGCTTTCACAATTTGCTCTACTGGATTGAATGGCTTGGTTTTGTAGTTTGATGGCTTGTGACCTTGTTTCTTGCATATATGACATTTTTGTTCAAATTTTGATTTCTCTTTGTATTTTTTAGCCTTGTGACCATGCTAATTGCAATTGTAACATTTACCATTGAATTTTTCATTTCCATTAATCCGACATTTATTTGATGTATGACCTATCTTACCACAATGATTGCAAGTATGTCTTTGATTCCTTTGAGCACCTTGTTTGGAAGTTTTACCTTCTTCTTTGTATCCAAGTCCTGCCTTACCCTTTTGTCTGTAAAGATTCTTCTCACTTTTCTGATTCAATTGATCCATATCTATTTGGGATTTCATTATTCTCTCATTGAGTTGCTTTTCAGAATTTAGATCAATTGTCATCCTTTCATTGATTTTCTTTTCAGTGTTTAAGTCATTCCTTAAACTTTCATTTTTAGATCTTAGACTCATGATTTCTTCATTTGCATTGGAGAGTTGATCAATAAGATTTTCTTGCTGAAGGGATTGATTTTGAATTTCATTGTTCCTTGCATCCAAGTCTTCTTTTTCCTTATTTATTTGTTCTGAGATTTCATATAGTCTTATTGACTGAATTTCTTGTTCTCTCTTCAATTTTCTTACTTCTTCTTGTAGGGAACCATTCTTTTCTAGGAGTTCTTTGATTGCATCATTTGCTTCATCTGAATTGCTTGAAGGGAAAAAATCTTCAATCTTTTCTTCAATGTACTGATGATCATTTATCTGATTTGCAAGTTCCTTCCTTCTTTTAAGGGATTGGGAAGGTTGCTCCTTAGCTTTCTTGAGTTGTGCAATGGCCATTTCTAGATCTAACTTTTCATTGTCAATTGCTTTATCAAGTCTGAAGATCTCCATTGTCCTTGATCTTTGCTCAAGCTTTCAAGCTTTATCCTGAGAACCACAAAGCTCTGATACCAAAATTTGAAAATATGCAAGACTATGCTAGGTTACTGAGAGGGGAGGGGTGAATCAGTAACCTTAAATTTTTTTAACAAATTCAGACCTTAATTGCAATAACCCAATAACCATTTAATTCATTAACTAAGAACTAACTGCATGCATAAGAAATTGAAAATATAAACATTCATGACACATGAACACAATGATTTGGTGACCCAAAAACCTTCCAAATAGAAAGTAAAACTAGGGTGGGGATGATACCCACAAAAATTCAATACTGTAGCATAAAGTTGGCCTATTAAGGCTTATAATGATCACTTATGATGATATTCCTAGTTAGGAGCAATTAGGACTACTAGGTTCACCTTGTTAGAGGATTTACAAACATATAATGATGTATGCACTTAGTAAAGAGATTTGACAAAATACTATTAAGTCTACCTTGTTAGAGGATTTTGGAGCTGATTCACCTATTAAGATGAAATAATAGATCTCTAACTTACAACTAATTTGTTGATAGAGATTCTTTGAAGTATTGATCACCTTTATGTGATAGATATAACTTTGTTGCTCCTAATATGGCCTTACAATACACTTTTCTCTGCTGCTGATTCACATTCGCATGCATACATTTCATTCACATTATTTCACATCATTACATTTTTTTCACACTTGGACATGATACAATATATTACATATATATCAATCCAATTTACAAAATTACAAAGTTGACCAATATACAAGTTAACACCAATATTACAAAGTCAGCTCAAATCAAGACACTCAGGTTCTAAAGACTGACTTGGTGAAGTTTTGATACACGACATCCATTGTCATTACTCAACATCATCATGCATTTGATAGAAGTGGAAGCTTAGTCCATACTAAACATCTCATAGTAGTCTTGAACTCGATCTACAATGGCAACTTGGTAGAAACTAAATTCCACATTTACCATACTTGAACTTGATAAACACTAATCATCTCATCACTTGGTTAACACTAACTTCATTTCACATGAATTGATGGCTCGATAGAAACTATGAAGCTTGGTAACTACTAAATTGCTCAGTAGAAATTTTAGGGCTTCACACTACCTAAATTTACGTGGTAACCACTAGAATGCTTAGTAGAAATTGTGAAGCTTGCTAGCTATTGAATTGCATGAAAAACACTATAGACTATTCAATGAGCTTAGTAACCATACAGAATCTAAATAAGTATTGTCACTAATAACAAACTTGACTTAATGTTAACACCAATATAGTAGGATATAATTCCAAACTTGCTAATTGAACTTGCAATTTAAGAATAGGTGATTCCTATCTTCAAATTCCCTTTTGCATAGACAACATCTGTTGACCAAATAAATCCCTCTTTTTTGTAGATTGTCCAAAGTTAAGATTTTTTTGAAGCAAGATCTAGAAAAATATATTGATTTTAGGAGTAAGACCTTTAATCCATACTTTATCCCACTAGGGTTTGTTTCCCTTTTCCTCAGATCTAAAAATAGAAGAAAATTTAAATCAACCTCTTGGTTCTATCCCCCAAACCATATTATCTTCAATATGAGGATAAAGGATAGAAGCATTCAAAATTAATTGGATACTGGTAAAAACCATATAACTTTCAACAAGATTTAACCATTCACTATTAATCCAATAATTCTCCACTAAAATACCATAACTCTATTTACATCTATCAACAAGTGTTATATCCTCAAAATTCTCAATCAAAGGATGATCTAGAAGCCACACATCATCCCAAAACCTAATCGTATGCCCATTTCCTACTTTCCAAATGCATCCCTTGATTAAAATATGTTTAGCTCACTAAACAACACCCCAAATAGTAGAAGAAGACTGGACATTTGGATAAGATAGAAAATCAGGCAAAGTAGGAGCAGGAAAAAGGTATTTATGTTTCCCAATAGAACTCCACTCCTTATTGTCATGATAAACTCTCCAAACTTGCTTAGCATGTAAATATTTCTTCATACTCTTGATAGACCTGATACCCAACCCACCATCCAATTTAGGCTTACAATTTTTCTCCCAAGCAATTAAAGCCATTCTTGTCTTCTCCCTAGATTCAGACCAAAGGAAATTCCTTTGGATTTTGTCAATAGTATCAACATATTTTGTTGGAATCCTGAAGATACTCAAAGAATAAGTAGGGATACTTTGGAGGCAAGCTTTAAGAAGAGTGACTTTACCAACTTGAATCAACAAATTATCTTTCCATCCTACCAGTTTCTTGTTGAATTTCTTAACAAGATCCTCCCAAAAAGAATCTAAAGGATTAGGTCCCAAAGGGAGATCAAGGTAAATACAAGGAGAATATCCTATATAACAACCAAGGATATTAGCAATCTTACCCTATCTAGAAACAAGAGTATTAATAAAATACAAAGAACTCTCATTCTAATTAATCAATTGACCAGAAGCAGAAGAATAGAGATTAATGACCTTTTTGAGATTCCTCACCTCCCTAACCCCAGCTTTACCTAAAAAAATAGTATCATCCACAAAATGTTCATGAGAACAAATAAGAGGATGTGAAGAAGGTCTCAAACCTTTAATTTCCCCTATAGAAACCAATTTCCCAATATATCTGCCTAGATAATCAACCATAATAGTGAAGATGATCAGAGATAAAGGATCTCCCTATCTCAATCCCCTAGTCAGTTTAAAGAGAGCAATGGAATGCCCATTAAACAGAACACCAACCGTAGTGTTAGAGATCATCTGCATAATAAGATTAACCACATTGACACTAAAACTAAAAGATAATAAGATCTTATGTAGAAATGGCCATTCTATTCTATCATAGGCTTTAGCAATATCAACTTTCATAATAAATTCATGATTTTTAGAGAGATAAAAAATGGATATTCTCATGCACAAATATAATAGAGTTAAGGATTTGTCAACCAAGAATACAATCATTTTGTTGCTCATATATAAAGAAAGAAAGCATATTCAACAATCTCAAAGTAAGGAATTTAGAAATAATTTTGTAGACCAAGTTGCAAAGATTGATAGGCCTGATCTGATCTGGGGAATCATCACCAATCTTCTTTGGAATTAGAGAGAGGAAAGTTGTTAATTTCCTTCAACATCCTTTTAGCTCTAAAGAATTCTTTAGTAGCATCACACACATCTTTACCAACTAGTTTTCCATTCTTTCTGAGAAAACAACATGGGAAAACCATTTAGCCCTACTGACTTATCCCCTCCTAGCAAGAAAATAGCTTAAAAAATTTCCTCCTCCTTAGGAATAGCACACAACAATCTATTCTAATCTTTAGAAACCAATGAAGGAATAACATCCAACAACTTAGCCTAATTAGTCAAGTCAATTCCAGGGTCTGAGGACATCAAAGAAGAAAAAAAGGAAACCATTTTCTCTGAATTTTTTTTTTCATCAATTAACTTAGTTCTTCCTTTATTAAGACTAGAAATTTTAAATTTGGCTCTATGTTTCAAAGTTGACAAATGAATTTTTTTTGTATTTCTGTCACCTTCAAGCCATATAGATCTGGATCTCTGCCTCCAATAAATCTCTTCTTTGGTAACAATGTCATGATACTCCATCTTCTCATTTTCTTCCAACACCAATTCCATAGAGTACCCTTCCAATTGTATTTTTTCTTGGATAGCTTGCAGATCCTCTTTAATTTTTTATTCGCAATAAAAATGTTCCCAAAAAATCTTTTGTTTCATACTTTAACTCTCTTTTTAACATTTTTGAGTTTAGTAGCCACTCGAAATAAAGTCATTCCTTCAATATTTATGTTCCACCATTTAGCTAACTGATCCTCAAACTATGGGTGTTGCATCCACATTTTCTCAAATATAAATGGAAAGTTCTTTCTAGCTTGAATAACCTCTACTCTAAATATCAAAGGAAAATGATTTGAACCTATCTTTTGGATAGCCTTAAGATTACACACAAAATATTTTGTCCAATCTGGAGATATAAGAACTCTATCCAGGTGAGATTGGATATAGTCATTACCAAGCTTTTTGTTACTCCAAGTGAAATCAATCCCAAGAAGATCTAAATCCATTAATCCTTCCTTGTTTATAAAATCCATAAAATCCAATCTTCCATCTAGTTGACCAGCATTTCCCCCTTTTTTTTCATGCTCATAAAGTGGAACATTAAAATCCCCCAAAAAGATCCATCTACCATAATAGTCATTACTCTTAATGTTAGATAAGGTAGCCCAAAACCTTTTTCTCGCATTCTTGTTATTATGCGCATATGCATTCACAGTATACTGATCATTGTTTAGGGAAATACTCTTAATCTTAACCACCATAAAATGTTTATTATCATTCAACAGTATACTTGAAAACAAGGGTTGTTTCCACAATATCATCGTTCCTCCTAAGGCTCCTTTAAAGCTACTAGCCATAACACAGTAATTATTAAAAGATTTAAGCTTTTAAGCTTTCTCTTTATCCATTTTGGTTTCTTGAAACACTAAAATATCTAGTTTGTGCTCTCTAAAATTTTTTTGAACAATATCTAACTTATGAATACTATTCAACCCTTTAATATTCCAAGTAATAATATTCATCATAACTTTTTAGGGGTAAAATCCAAAATAGTTGCCTATTTATCATCAACAATATTCTGAAACCTTTCACTTTCTCTGGTTTTCTTAGGCATTTTCCTTACAGGTTTCTCTTGAGTTCCAACATTTGGTTTCAGTTTTGGAAAGAAAATTTCCAATTTACTACCTTGAGTCTCAACTCCTTTAGATAAAGTGTTACCTTTCATTTCTATTTTCTTTCTTTGACTTTTTTTCTATTTAGATTCTTTCTTATCTAAAATCAAATCCATACCTTTGGATTCAAGGATTTTATCAATGGATATAATCTCTTGACAAAGGGGAGGCAATTGAATCTAAGATTCAACAAACTGTATATTCTCTAATGCCAATATACTACTTTCCTCAAGAATTTCTCCTTCCTCTTTCTCTTATAATTCTTCTATATCTTCCCATTCTAGCTCTTTATTTTGAAAGATAACCATCTGATTCATTGGATCTACATCCTTGTCTTTTTCCTACAACCTTAAAGTCTCCTCTACTTACATATGCATTCCTATTTTTTTATTAACTAGGACATCTTTACCTTCAATCACGTTGTCAGACATAGCTTTAGGTTTCCATATCTTTTTTTTTATTTTAGTTTTTTTTTTTTTCCACATTCACCAACTTTGGTTGATTTTTAATTTTCAAAGGACAATTTTTCTCCTAGTGACCCTATTTTTTACAGACAAAACAAGCATTTGGAAGATCTTCAAAGACTATCTCTTGCATCCTTTTACCAAGTTTTGAATTTAATTCCACCTTCTGGGGAAGGTTCTTCAAATGAGCAACTTTCATATAGATTTTGGCACATTGAAGTTTTGATCTTGAAGCCATGACATTTTCAATAGCTACAAGTTCACCAAAAGATCTAGCTATCCCCTTAAAGATTTCTTCATGCCAGAACTCAAGGGGTAAACTAGGAAGTCTAACCCAAACCAAAGTAGTTAAGAAGAAGGCATTAGATAGATCCATATTGGGTTCCCATTTTTAATCATTAGAGTACTATTACCAAAAGACCAAGGTCCACCACATACCACCATATTTAAATCTTCCTTATAGGTAAAAACAAGGGAAAAGAACCCATTCATCATAAGTGTAATGTCCACCTGACCATGAAGGACCCATTTCTTTTTTATCATATTTCTCAATGCATCAATATCAGGTAAGACCCCCAAAAATTTTCCAACTAGGGTAAAATCCATTATCAAGATAGAAAAATCAACAATCAAATCTAGAATAAAGATTTGAAACTCACCTTTTTCCCAGCAGGATTTTGATGAAAGATTTTCCTCCAAGTCTTCTCCCAAACAAAGAAGACCACTTGAGTTGATCTACTTCTAGATTCTCCTTCTTTTGGTCCTTTGTACTATAAAAATTTACATTCTTATCCACACCCTTTGAGAAATTCCTTTCCTACAGTGAGTCCCTTTTATGGACATGACAATCAGACAGAGGAATAGAAAGAACATCTCTGACCCCACTTTTTGTGGAACAAGAACCCAATAGTTTATCTTCTTCTTCCAGGAATCCATCATAAATCATGTCCAACCCTACAATTCTTGTCGAGATCCCCACTATCTGACTCCCTACCCCTCCAAGATCAGTCCCTACCACTAAGTTTCCACCTACTAGATTCTCGCCTACCAGAGCTCTGACCATTTCAAAACTTTAAAAATTTATTAACCCTTGGTTGAAAGAACTACATTAAGCAAGAAGCCCCACTATTTCACCAAGGTTCAAAGAAAGAAACTCTCAATAAAGAACCACAGTAGAGAGTGACTCTGTGGAGACTTGAACCTTGGTTGTAGGCCAGGAGCTATAGGCAAGAAGCCCCACCATTTCACCAAATGCACAAGCCTTGTGTTATTCTTTATTACCTAGTAGTGACTAATAAAAATAAAATACTAAGAACAAGATCTTTCATATCAAGTCACCACACACTTTCAAATTTAGCCAAATTATTCATTTCACCACTACATAGATCAAGAAAGGGAGAAATACAATGTTTACTAGGCATTTCAAAAATATTAAAGGTATCTTACCAAACCATGCTAATGCCTCCTCAAAATTTACAAATACATTATTTCAAAATCATTAGAATGATTTTTAGAAGAAACGTTTTTGAGGTGACTGGAAAAAGTAAGATAATAACTAATAGTACAAAAAGGCATGCTTGAGAATGATAGGATACCAAATGAAATGCTCCCATGTTTACTATAGTCTACTTGTTTCAAATACAACATATCAAGGGAGACAAAGGTAGTATAAAAATTGTTGCCCATGTATGGAGAAATATTGCCATAGTATTCATATTGACAAGCTTTTATATTTTTTGCTTCTTTATTACCTAATAATTACTACTGCTAATGATCTACTAATTTGAATCTCCTATAGATGAAAAAAGGGAAATACTGGGTATCTACTTTGTACCTTCAAAAAGAGAGGTCTTTGTCATTTACATGTAAATTTCTACAAACTTATAAAAATAAAATTTATAATATAATTTATTTGTTTTCAATGTAGGTACAATTCAACACAACTTACAAAAAATGGAAGCAACACAAATTGAAAGAAGTTAGCTTTCCTTCAATTCAACATCAATTGACATGGTCATAATACCTCAAAAATCTCCTAAAATAAAACAATACAAGGTATAGTTTGCTTCTTGAACACAAATTGCTATATTTTACAGGTATGTTAATGTTTATTTAATATTTACACATTCATAATTTCTAATATTTTATATTCATTTTTAAAAATAGGATAATTTAAACAAGACTGATAAAAGGAAGACATTACCAAACATAAGGAAAATTTTACTTCTTAGTAGTGGAAAAAATGGATATGAGTTGGAATAGTTGGCTCTATCACAAACAAACTATCAATGATATTCACAAATAAGGCTGCAAAACTAAGTATCGACTACTACAAGACTTCCTATAATATTATAATTCACCAAATCATCCAACATGCACAAATTTTTGTGTTATTACAAATTAATTATTGAAGTAATCCTCATGCACCAAGGGAATATATCCAAGGACACAAATGTCTTCCTTCATACCCAAATTGGGCATTGGATTATCTTTACAATCTACACAATAAATCCTTCCTCCAAGCTATGCATACCAAATAAGTGCCCTTTCTTAGATTTTTTATGACATAGGATTTTGTTTCACATTGTTAGCATGTTAACTCTTACACCATTTGAGTAGACTCATTATTTGTTACACCAAATTGAATAGGTTTCATTCATTACATCTTCAGAGAAATACACAATAAATCCTTATATGAGTTGTTGTGTCATTGATCTACAAAATCATACTAAGTAAAAAATCAAAAGGCCATTCCTTGAAAAAATAATGGTTTCCAACCTAGAAATGACTTTAATGTCTATATTTCTATAAGACAACTAACAAAAGTAAAGGTTGAGAAAACCAAATAATAGAGGTAGCTCTATTGGGGCTATGGATGTCTAACTAGCAGTAGAGAAATGTCATTTGGAAAATGAGATGATGTCATCCTTGGGCCTACATATGCCTTTTTGGTAACAAGGCATTATAATAATTTGATATTAGCAATGACCAAACTATGTATCTTACTATGACAATTGATTTCAGACCATGCTCTCTCCAAAAAGGAATTCTTGATTCACATGCACACACTAGAATGAATGCTCCATTCAACTTCTCTGATGGAATGACATAAGCAATCTTTCTCTTGATCTATGAATTTATAGCTAGAAAATGTCATTATTAATCTCACCCACTAGGCTTATCAAATTATATGCATTGTAGTTACCACTACACTCTTCTCCTCATTAGCTTTTCATTATACACAAGAATTCTTGAACTTTCTTGATTTTCCATTAATGCATATACTTCCTTCTTCCCATTCTTGCACCACCCTTTCCCACCTCATATTTCTCCATCAAAGCCTTGGGGTTGCACAAATATTTAAGAAAAAATGAGATTGTGTGAATTTAAAAAAGGTAGTCTTTATTGATACATTCTACAAATATTGGGTATGACAACCCATTATAATACAATTGTTCACAAACTTCTTATTGCATAATGAAACATATTATGTATATTCAATTAAAATTTATATAAACTATTACTTTAAAATTTATGGTTATTGCATAATCTAGTAGCTAACACTAAATATATTTGGATTTATATTTGATGATACAATCAATGTCATGTCCAAATATTATAATTTTAAATTGCATTCCAATTACTATGACAAATCCGTTGATATTAACTTAGTATTTAATAATTGGACATGTAAACAAAACAAATATCACAAACCTAAATGATACTCACTTTTCCAAAATTTTGCTAAATATTATAATTACAAAAAAAATCTCATTCTAATTATATAATATTGTTTCCTTCAAAGTAGTACAACACAAAATAACAACATCAATTCTATTCAAAGATAGAAAATACTCCAATAAAGACTTTGACCAATAATCAATGTTTATACGTCTAATATTTTATATTTAAAAATTAATGTTAATTAGTTCAATCATTAAAATATTTTCAAATGGATTAAATTTTTTAATAACTTAACAATTATAAAAATTGTCACATCTAAAGTTGCTTATCAGTTGTTTTCTTGCACCTCCTATGATGCAAGTGCTAGTTATTTTTATTTTTATTGTATTGATATATTGAAAATATTAGAAAAGGAAAATAAATTCATTATTGATGGAACTCTACATATACATTAGTAGCTTAATTACAAAGGCACATCCTTATTTAGAGGAAGGTTAAAAAAATAGCACATATTAACTTGCACCAAGAGAGTTAGGGATAATGTTGAGAGCATGATTAGGTACCAACTTCTTTAAAATAGCTAGCTATACCCCAAATATACAACATGAGACCAATATTTAGAAAAAAAGAAGAATTGAGAAAGAGAAGGGGGGATTCTGAAGAATTTTAGAGTAAAAATAAAATCATTTGTTGTTTTTGGATGTGGGTAGTTAGCTCAAAAGAAAAAGTGAGGTGTCTCATTGGTGAATTCTACAGAATGGTAGAAGGGAGAAACCACCTACAATTTTTTTAGAGGTTCCTTTCTATTTGTTCATAGTAATGTTGTAATTGGCAAATAAGCTTGAAAATATTGTGTGAAAGAATTTGGAATGACACTTTGTTTGAATTTTTCCTTTAAATTTGGCACAGATGTTTGAAAGAAATGCACTTATCGACTATCGATCCAATGTTATTTTTCTTTAACATTAGATGGGTATCAAAATGGTTTTTGATTTCTTAAATTTTATAAATATGGGAATTCTTGGTTATAGTTGTAATATTTTAAGGAGTATCATCTAAAAATCTTCTTATGATGTTATCAACTACCTCCCTTTCCCACTTCTTGATGCTCTTTTAGAAGTGAACTAAAAGACATGCTAGGAAATTCTTAGTTGGCCACACTATAAATCATATTTTTCATACGTTGTATTATTCAGTAAAGAAAAGAAACATTATCCTTTAAAAGAGATTTGCCATTTTTTGACAATGTTATCTTTTTAAACATGCAATTCCATATATAGTAGCAGTAATATTTTGAACATGGACCTTATTGGGATCTGATTCAATCTGTCTTTTTGAATTTAATAATTTTTTTTTAATTTGTATTCTTTGGCCTAAGATGGGTTTTAGACTTGAGATTGATGTGTCTACTTGAATTATTTTATTATGTAACACTGGCAAGATGTATTACTAGAGTTTATGAGGTATTGATATTTAAAGGGAACTAGTGATGTAATATCTCTTACAATTCTAATTTTAATTTTCTAATTTCTTAACTTGAGAATTTCTTCAAACACTTTGCACACAAGAGATATATTGCAGATCTAAATTTTGATTACTTTCTAAATGCCAAACTTTAATAGATATGCTTGCAAAGATCTTGAAAACATCTAACAATGAAGGTGCAATTTTTTTTGTGTAACACTGATTGCAAATAAGAAAATATGCATCTGTAACAATAAGAGATTAGGAAATTCCTTCTATGATGTTCAATGATATTCTAATCCCTTCTCACAACTTTTTGATATAAGATTCTAATATAAATCATATTACAAAACTTCCACAACTAATTTCTAAATCCCTACAAATGCCCTAAGATATTTAGATCTATCCTCAATGCAATGCAAAATATAAATAGATAGGAACCTGGAAACCACTCAAGAAATATGGATTTAAAATAGTGAGTCATTATAGCAGTGGTAGCACTACAAAAAATTACTGTATCCATATCTAACTTATTCCTTCAACCATACTCCACAATTTGGCCCTAGGCCACAAATTTGGAAAAATGAAAAGACTGGTTTATCTTCTCTAATAGATGTAACCCCTTAAAGGATCTTTCACCAATATGCTCAAACAGAACACTTGTATGATGTCCTCCCAATACTAGATTCATTGGGTATTTCACTAGCTCAAATGGAGGCACACAAAAGAACTTCATTCTCCAGTGGAAAATGTGAAAACCCTTGGCTCCAAAAATCTCATCAAATGCAAATGACAATAATCAGATGATAAGAAAAGAGCCTGACATGCCCCCTTTATTCTTTGCTTATGGGATCTCACTAGCTTTCTCCCAAATGTGGGATAAAGATATTCTTATATTTTTACTTTATTATAATATTATAATATTAAATTATGTCTTGTCATAGTGTCAATCCCCAATAAAACTCTCTAACCACCATATTAGCCTACGAGGGTCACATAATAGGCTAATCTCAATTATCAAGAGATGTCATCTGGAAGGGGACATCACATGTAACTTAATTTTATGAGTAGGAAGATTAAGTGCTAAACATCTAGTATAAATGTTGAGTTAGGAAGAAATCCTTTTTATGTTAATGTGTTTTACTATTGAATATGAGAAGAAGAAACCAATGGTATAAGTTATCTTATAATGCAAATGAATATTTTTATACTCATTATTTATTATCATGAGCTTACTAAATCCTTGTGTGAAAATAAAATAAAATTGTAATGGGTGTTGAATGTGGTTCAATCAAGGAAGGGTAGTTATAATGAAAAGATGTGTTTTTGTTTTCCTTTTTACCTACCAGTGTAATTCTAATTAATGCTTGGCTAAGTGAATATTTATTACATATGTAGGTTATGCACCATTAATGTTTTACATTTACCCTGCCACAACCATCTTTAGTTTTTACATTAGGCATATATGCATGTAGATTAGTCACATTGCTACACTAGATCCATCTAATCTAACTATCTTGAGTTGCAAGGTTTCTTAGGTAAGGTTGGGGAATTCTTCATGTCAAGAAGGACCTCAGGGGAGTTAACCACTCAATGTTTGGGTGGAAAAAGCTCTTGGGTGACACTCACATCTCAAGATACTAGATGGAGTCGGATATGAGGGCTTAGGAGAAAGGAGCTTGAATATGGACTATGGCCCAATGGTAATTTCATTTCTCTTACTTGTTCAAAAATTTCTATTTGGTTATATGTATGTATCATCAAGATATACAATGTGTAGTTTGAAATCTCATGTATGTAACTTTATACATCTAAATCATGATGTATTTGATTAATTAAAGCTGGATAGGTTGGTCAGCTTCCTATTGTAATTTCATCTCATATTTTATTATGATGTAATATCACATGTATTGACAATGGTTGATGTGTTGGAAATATGGCTAAGAAGGACAAGTTAGATTTTCCATTTATGGAAACACATATTTTATGATAAGAAGGCACTATGTGCAGTTGAAGACTCCAAAGTTAGACATGGAAAATTGTCTAAGTGTCAGATAGTTATCCAATAGAGAAGGAACAATTTTTTTGTGTACATATGAAAGAGTGATAGTTGGAACATGTGCAGTCAAGGACAAGTAGTATAGTATGTCAGGATGACACGACTAAGTGAACAAGTTTGTATAGACAATATGAAAGGATTTATGTAATAAACATTAGTAAAGGAAGTGAACAGAGAAGAACAAAGCATAATAGTAAATGGTGAATTATAGGTTAAGGAATTATTTTGGTTACAAAATAATTATTTAACTAATTTTCTATGACATCCTAGATGTTAACCCTAAGTTAGCAAGAATAATTTTTGTGGTTTGCCAAGCGTGTGAAAGCTTGAAGGTCAACTAGGCAAGTTTTATAAAATGTAAAGGTATAAAGAAAAGATCATATTATGCAATGTAGTGCAAGCTATACATATGATATGTGAAGTAATATACTAACTATATGATGTGAATTATGATCTATGATCAGAGGTATGCAAAGAGAAACAAAAGTAAGATCAGATATTGAAGATATCAACACTAAGAGGTTTTGGTATCTATCTCTTTTGTATAAAGGAACTCTATTGTATAATTGCATGTTTGGGAAATGTGCTCACCTTGCATATATTGTAATTGTAATACAAACTCCTAAAAGCATTGAAGAAAATCCTAATAGGGTTGAGGCTTTTAATAGAGTCTAGTCCTCTAACAAGGATCGAGACACTATATGTACTTTATAGACTCCTAATAGGGTCAACATCCTTAACATAATACTTTTTTTTAGTGGATCAATTTTTGGGTGCCATCTCCATTGGAGTTTTCCATTGGCTAGGGTTTCCCTAGTTAACAAAATATGGTGTTATGATTTCTCTTTGTGTATGGTTATTTTTACTGTTCAACATTGTTAGTTTACTTTCATATGCTTGTTATAAAGTAATTAACAATATTTAGTTATGGTAAAAAGTTTATATAATACTAATTCATCCCCCCTTGCAATATTAGCTATTTCTAACAATTGGTATCAGAGCTTTGTTACTCCGAAGAGGCTTAACAATTTGAGTAAGATTCTAATGAATATTGAACAGTTACATAGAAATCTTGAAGAAGCCCTTGACTATATTGATCTTCTTATTGAAGAAAGATATAATCTGAAAGAAAGGTATGAAGATGCAAAACACTACATTGGGAAATTGAAAGACAAGATTGATCATCTCAAATCCAAAAAAGAACTTAGAGAGAAGACAAAAGATAGAGATGAGGTAACAACCTTAAAGAAAGAAAATGATATTCTAGAGCATGAGTTGAAGATTGTTGAACTAAATCTAAGTCTAAAGAAAGATGTGATGGGACTCAAAATTGCATTCCTATTTTTAGTACCATTCTAAATTTTTGAGTGAATTTGAGCCCCTATAAGCGCTTTTCTTGCATACATACCCAATTGTCATTTTGAGGCCTATGAGATGTTTTATATTTCTAACACCTTAAATTTAGTATTTCCATATGTTCTATGGTAATAAAATTCCATTATGAGTCATTTCATGAAGTTTCGTTTTGAGTGATGTTCAGATCAGCATTTTTCCTAAGTGTCAAACAACGATAAAAGACCTAGTTTGCATTTGAATATCTTGCATCCAGTTATGTTTCATGACTCATCACTTTGGGAGTGTTTAGTATGAATATTAGAGAACCTATGTTTCATTTTTCAAGTAGTTTTGATATGTTTTGGCTAGGTTTTGAATCCCTCAAAGTTGGTTTTTTACCGTTGTCATGTTGATCCATTTTCTCATAATTCTTGGAAGCGCTATATGACCATCTATAAGTTTGACCCAGTTAACCAAAATGAGAAAATTCCTTTTGTATTGTGTTTTAGGGGTCAAAAACTTGTTATGTTTTAGATTTGAGCCTATGAAAAATCCATTTGATTAGTTTTCAAATGTGATTCGAAATGCAATTTGTAAAGTTTTACTAATGTCAAAAGGTGCAGATTAGTCAATACCCATGTTCGAGATGTCATAACTCTAAATACATGATAGATGAAACCAAATGGATTGTACCACTATTTTCTTCTCTAAAATTATTTAAGTGTGCCAATTTTTTAGTCTCGACCAATCCATCTACACACTTTCCCAAGTCCTTCCCGTTTGGATTTTTTTTTTTTGCAAATTCGAGTACCTAACTTTGACCACTTGCCAAATGTGCCATGTTATTCATCATGAGACCAAATCATATAATTATATTCTCCTCATGATATTAAACTAATGACTTAGTTTTTTTGCCCTCAAGTATCCATTTGACTTATTTTAAAAGAAAAAACCAAACACATTTTATGGTTTTCTGACATGTTTTTTTGTAGGCAATTTCATGAAGGAAACTTTGATGGTCAATATCTTTTGAACCAGGTGTTATCATGAGATGAAATTTGACAAGGTATGAGAATGTGGAGTAGAGTATCAATGTGTTTATTTTTAGGGCTTAGTCAGGTGTTTGGGTCAATTTTTTAAGCCAACTCATAGGCCTTCATATCAGAAAATCATAGTTTGCAAAAAAAATGGTATAACGAGTTTTAAATGATGATTCAGTGCTCAAATTTGAATCTAGATAGTGCCAGGTGTTCATTTGATCAGTTTGAGATATCAGGTATTTTAGTTCAATTTTTTTTTTAGTGGGACCCACTTTGGGGTCTAACTAACTTCACCAAACTGATAAAAATTGCGAGAATAGAAGATGTTTTCAAAGAAAAAAGTGATAATATTTTGAAACATATACATAGCATTGCCAACTATAGCTTGTAAGGGTGTTTTAGTCCCTCCCATTATACTTACACAAATATTACTTCAAGTTTTTCAAAAAGGAAGTGATAGGTAGATGGCATGGGCAAATCTATAGACACATAGGAGCAAAGCATTTTAATCCACCAGGAATAGAATGTCAATTTTACTAGAATGACAATTAATTATGATTTTGGGGATAGAGGATTGTGCATTGAAAAGGGATGAGATGAACTCAAATTGTATGAATAAAAAGATACAGATGGTTCAAACAAGGAGCTTGGAAAAGTTGGAACCTCCAATGGATGGGATATCGGAAAAGAAGTTATTAGATAAATCTCTAAGGATTTTCCTGACATTCTTCCAATTCAACCTAAGTGGTTATGGAATTTTTTCTCAAGCTCTAACTGCGATAATAAGGGTGCATGATGGTTGTGGACAACCTACATCACTCACTCCTGCAATTCTACAAAAGCTAAAATTGTCAACCCCTAAGAAGTGATTGGATGGACTTATGCAGATCCTTCTTGGACTCATATAGTTGCACTTGTTCTAGTGGTAAAGGCTTGTGATGGAGTATGGAACACAGGGACAGCATAGCTAAAGCATGGATGCTCATAAAATGAGTTTCCTTTGATCACTTGGCAAGTTGAAGTCTAAGATTGGAGCGTTAGCTAAGATGGGTGTAGGTGAGGAACATAAAGAGGAGGTTTTAATTGAAGGGACACAAGGAAAGAAGCATCAACAAGCTATAGCAACATGTAGAGCATGTGCAAGAGGTAGGTGCAGAGCTCTATGGAAGAAGAGGATGAAAACAAGCACGTGTGGAGGAGTGCTTGGAGGTTTTCACTATAGCTACTCTCCAACAAGTAGCCAACCCTCTACGTGTGGGTGAATGTCCCTCCATTTGCATGACCCCACCTCAAATAATTAGTGGCATGAAATCCATTCAATATGCCTCTTTGTATGCATTGGAGGGAGGTGGCTAGATCACATTTAAAGTGTTCAGAAGAATATCAAAGGTTAGCATGGAAGTTTGTAGCATATTTTCAATATATTTTCTTCATATGATATCATGGGGAAAGAAAACAAAGCATAGGTTTGTAAGCAGCATGCGTAGGGTTTTTGAAGGTAGTTTTGACTTTTTATCCCATATGTAGCAGGTGAGGGAAGTTTAACGTTTTTAAATATCTCAATCATCAATGTTAAAGTGTCTTTAAGGGATGTGCCTTTTAAGGCAAGAGTTGCTCATGCATGGAGGGGCCTGCCACAACTAGTTGGTATCAATGGGAATAAAATTTTGAAATGAGACACAAATCAAAGTAGATGGTGATGTGGTGGTACCCAAGGCAAATTGTATGGTCGAAATAGGTGATCAAGGAAGGTGTTGATGCTATGATCAGTGTAAGATCGAGAGTCTTATGAAGCAAATTTATGATGATACAACCAATCTCAAGTTCAGAAGGAGAGATGAGGAGGAAAGCCATGATGTTACAAGATCATTAGAGATTGTAGGGAGAAATAATTTGAGATATGATTCTATGAAATTCAAGGGAAAATCTTATGGTCGATAGTGTAAATGAGAAAGAGTTACGAATCCACAACAAGTTGCGAGATCATAAGTTTGAAATGATTGACTTAAGATGTTATGAAAATGCTATGATTCATATGGTCAGGAGATGAAAAATGTTGATCGTAATATCATAAGTTCGTGAGATCTCAAGGCAAAAATTTCAAATGTTGCATAAAGTTGTGTGGGTCTTGCTTGGGTGACACTTCAACAAAAAGGGAGTTGTGGTGCAGGAGGAAAGGATAAAAAAATTCAAAATAAATTGAATATTCAAATTCAATTATTTCTAAGTATGAGTGTTCATTTTGAAGTTAAGAACTTGAAATGAATTTGATGTTATTATATAGCTAAGACTATATAATCATTTAAATTTTTCAATTTAAATGTCTTGTTCATGGCATGGGCCTAGAATTTTTAGACAAGCATCAGGGGCACCATTTTTATTAGAAATATGGAGTATAATATACCGCCAAAACCAAGAGAAGATGAATTTTTCATTTTTAGACGTAGAATTTGCACATGTATTCAGTGGTAAGAGATTCAAGCAAATTTGTAATTCTAAGATATTCTCAACAATAATGAGGATTTGATGTTCTAGATGGAATAAAATCAAATTATGATTAGATTTAGATGTTTAGATGAGATCAAATTCACTGAACAACCATAAAGAAAGAATTAAATGTTTTGAGAGAAATTGCAGATGATAAGGTTTTTTTAGTAACAAGCAGTTGAAGATTCATGGATGAGGTTAGTAGAGGACAAAGAAAATCAAAATAAAGCTCCTACACATTTTGATGCTTATTTGATATCCCATCTGAAGAGGGTTTTCTCATTATTTTTAAGTGGATATTTCTACAAGTCTATTGTTTGTTAGTGATCAAATTTAATTTTCAGTTGAAGAGGGAGGAGATGAGTTCTATAGTAGCAGGAGGAAGAGTTTCATGTGGACACTTGGCAATATCAGACTTGATCCAAGAGTTTCTTCCTATCTATATATTTCTCTTCTTTTCTCATTGTAAGGGTTTTAGTTCTTGGACATTTTTCACTGTTGTGATACCACAAGGATGGTTCCAATTTGGTTGAAATTTCTTTTACGGTTGTGATACCAAATTCTCAACATATTCATCTATTATGAACAACATTGTAATTCCTTTTGAGCATTTAGATATTGCAATTGTCTATTGTGTATTTTGTGGTTTTTTTGCATACATATGATGTATTTGTTTCAAGGAAATGAATACAAAGCTTTACTAAAAGTTTTGATCTTAGTCTTATCTCCTTTTTATGGGTTTGTAGTTTTCTGCGATATATGCACAAGGTGCATATTGTCTAGTTGCAGCTTGGCTTTTAATTTGTATGCCATTATATATATATATATATATTTCGGGTCAAGGACTTGAGTAAATTGCTTGATATACATTGACAAAATTGCAAGGATAATAGGAGGATTTGATAAATATGAGTTTCATTTTGAAGATAGATGTCTATTTGCAAGGTGAATGGATAGATCTGATATCTGGGTATATGAGTATATTTTGGGTATCCATGTGTATGTTCTAATTTATTTAATTCCCAATGGATAAGGGATTGATCAACTTAGAGATTACATGTTCTTGCTATTGCATACCTGGATTATGTTGATATTCAAACCTTTAATTAAATATATCTTTTCCCTTTCTATTTAAGAGCTGAAAAGAGTTTCCCTAACTTAGCTTGTCAAGTTCATAGGTTATGTTATTAGCTATTTCATATCCATTATTGTTTTCATAAGCACAAAATAATTAGGGTTTTATCTATTTGTATAGATTCAAGTGTATTTTTTTGGATATTGGTACCATATGAATGAATCTGAGGTTCACCTACCTAGGTCTTGCAGAGCCTAAAGTAGGAGTATAGCCTTATAGTTGGCCTTGTTGTCTAAATAAGTACATTGCACATTGAAATTAGTTACCCCTAGGTGTATGTGTTCCTATCACTAGGTTATTAAAAAAATATTAATTCAGGATCCAACAAGATGATAGCAATATTTAATTAGATCTTAAATCTAAAAATGCAGATCTAAGATCCCATCTTACAAAATTGGCATCTGAACTCGATTCCATCAAAATAAAGCATGTAGAACTTGAGAAACACAATACTATTGTGAAAGGGGAATTAACTTGGGTTACAGAACAATTAGAGAAATTATATTCTAGTAGTGAGAAAATTGATAAGAAACTATATTATCAAAGATCTTCCATGATAAGACTGGTCTTGGATATTTCATTGGAGAAAAATCAGCTAAGAAATCTAAAGCAAGAAACGAACCAAATCCATTTATTGAAACCATTGAACCTAAGAAGAATGATTAGAATGAGACTGAACCAAGCCAATCTAAAGAAGTACCTAAATAAGTTGAGCAAGTAAGTCAACCTGAAAAAAATGATGAACCTAAGAAACTAGAGCAAATTGAACCACTTAAGGAGGTAAGATATAAATTCAAAGGTATATTTTTTATATGTAATGAAGTTGGTCATATGAAGAGAGATTGTACAAGTAAGTCATTTGAACCTATTACTAATTTATATTTTTATAATTGTCATGGTTTTTTTCATAAAGCAGTTGATTGTAAGAGATCTAAGTTTAATAGTAATAATAGCAATAATAGAATGTTTAGGGATTCTAAGCTTGCAAGTAATGAAAGAAGGAGATCCTCAAGAAGATCTAATGAAGGAGAATGACCTGATAGATCAAGGAGAAATAGTGTTTTCTATAAGTGTAACAACTTTGGACACAATGCTAGGAATTCTAGAGTACTACTTAATCATAATGGACCTAATCAAAGAAGGAGTACACCTATATGTCAATTATGCAACAATTTTGGTCACATTGCAAGATTTTTAAAAATGGATATGGGGAACATCAATAGGAATCCAAATTGTAGAAGGAACAACAAAAAAATATCATAATGAATGATAGCAACAACAATTGTCAGAAAGATGAGCTCAAAGGATATGTCGAAGAATTCAAAGAGGTGTTTGTTAAAGAAAAAGATCCATCAAGCTCACATGTGGTATTGGAAGACCAATATTTTGATGCACCTGATGAGGGATTAAAGTAAGAAATTATAGGTGATTCATCCTATTTGCATTAAGCATTTTTCTATTGAAGATAGAGAACTAGATAGATAGAACAAGAGTTAGAGATCAAGTTGGAAGTTGCAAAGTTAGTATGTGGTAAAATAAGTTGCGAGAAAGCTTTGGCTAAGAGTGCATGTCATTTGGAGATCACATGGAGGCATACAAATGAAGAAAAGTTTATTGGTTGACAAGTACAAATTTTGAAAATTGAGTTTTTTCATAATTAGGGAGGAAGGCCTGTAAGCCTAAGATTGAGAAGGTAAGTAGTGCCATCATTAATGCAGGTAACTTTTTTTAATTAAATAAGTTTGATCATTTATATATAGGGATTGACAGATTAAAGCTAGAAAATATTGCTATTGGACACATTATTTTTTCTATTAAGAAATTTGAGGATGTTAAGGATAAAATTCCAAAAGACCTATATGAGAGGTTGACAAACAATAGGAAAAGAGATGTTGAAGAATATAAGAACATCAGGCAAAACCAAATCAGCAAACTATGTCAAGTTGATAATGATGAGCATATGGATAGTGTAATGAAGAGTATAGAACCATATATGAGAAATAAGAAAATATCCATACTAATAATGGGATTAAATTATTAGGAAGTCAATGAGGAGAATGAAAAGGCTATTTTATAGATGATGGCAGACCTAAGCAAAGCAACAATAGTAGCTCCACAAATCTCAATTGGAACTGATACTATGTAGATTGGTGAAACCAAGGTCATAGTTGATATAATAGAAGATGGTTTTTAAGGATCATGGCACAAACATTGTTGGTAATATCACTATTCATTCCAATTTCAAGGAAGAAATAGATGAAGAAAAAGAGAAAATAAAGAAGGAAGAGGAGAAAAGGAAGAAATAAGAACAAAGGAAGAGGAAATTAGAGAGTGAATAAAAGAAGAAAGAAGAAGTATAACTAAAAAAGGAGGAGGAAGATGAGAAGAATAAGAAGGAGGAAGAGAAGAAGAAGAAGAAGAATATGAGAAGAAGAAGAAAGAGGAATATGAGAAAAAGATGAAAGAGGTAGAGGAATATAAAAAGAAAGAAGATGAAGAGAAGAAAATAAAAGAAGAGGAAGAAAAGAGGAAGAAAGAGAAAGAAGATAAGAAGACAAGTACACTTAGCACATCTCTTACCTTTGCATCTCTAACAGGCTCAAATGATGATGATTAGATAGAGATGATATCATCTCTAAATAAGATAATCAACAAGAATAAAGAGGTGAAAAGTTTACAGAAAAATCTTATGGATGTAACTGATAAGTTACAAGCTACACTTGCAATAAGACTATCAGATCTTGATCCAGAGGACAGAGCTAAGGCAATGATTCAAGCATATGATGTTGAATTCACCAACTTGTTAGATGTGGTAGCAATCCAAATACAAGAAAAGCATGATGCTCACATGTTTGACACAATGTGTTAGAACATCATGAATGATCTAGGTGCTCTTGATTCTTGTATTAAGGAGCTAAGGAGATGTGAGCTTGGAGGAAAGACATTGTATGTCAAATGTGATATGTCCTTTAATTTCACTAAGGATAGTGATGATGAGATGAGAAGAAAGCACGATGAAGTTAAGGCTTTAGCAGATCAACTTATTTAGCCAAGCACCAAAATTGAAGGACAGATAAGCAAGACTTACAATGAGATAAGTCTAATAGAACTAAATAGAGAAAGGATTGAAAAGAGGTTCTCACTTTTGAGAGAAAACCTAACATTGAATATTAGCACACTTGAAGAACAAGTGGAAGATTTTTTGAAAGTAAAGACATCCTTTGACAAGTTTGTATACTCGACTTAAATGCAATAGAAATTGCATCCTATGGGTTGTACGCTCTCCTTAACATATCAGAGGGAGTGAAAGACACTTGGGAGAAGAACTTGAAGAGTATAAAGGTAAGATTTGCAAACTTCATTTCTTGACTATCAGCCTAGAGAAGAGGTAAATAATTACAATTTTGACACATATATAGATTTTGACACCTTGTCATTGATGTCAAAGGGGGAGAAGTATAGGAAAATTGTATAAAGTATAATGTATAGGGGAGTAAAAATAATATAATAAGGGAGAGTAGTGTTACACAATATTGTAATAGGAGTATAAGGAAAGATGGTTATAAATGTAATGATCCATAAATTTTGAATTTTGAAGTTTTGTAATTTTTTGAAGGACAATTTTCGAAGAAAGTTTTTGTACAACATTTTGGGACTTAGCCAATTTTATCATATGTTGTCATCAATGCCAAAGGGGAAGATTGTTGGCAATATGGCTAAATAGGAAAAGTTAGAGTTGTTATTTATGGAAACATATATCTTATGATAAGAAGGAACTATGTATAGTTGAAGACTCTAATGTTAGACATGGAAAATTGTCTAAGTGTCAGATAGTTATCTAGTAGAGTAGGAATAATCTTGTTGTGTATGGATGACATAGTGATATTTGGAACATGCGTGGTCAAAAAAAAGTTGTATAGTATGTCAAGATGATGTGACTAAATGTACAAGTCTGTATGGACAGTACGAAAGGATTTACACAATAAACACTAGTAAACACAGTGAACAAAGCATAACAGAGCATAATAGTAAATGGTGAATTACAAGTTAAAGAATTATTTTGGTTAAGAAATAATTAAGGATTACATCCAAGATGTTAACCCTAATTAACAAGAATTATTTTTGTGTTTTTTAAAGCGTGTGAAATTTTGAAGGCCGACTGGGCAAGTTTTGTAAAATATAAAGGTATAAATGAAAGCTTGTATTATGCAATGTAGTGCAAGTTATATTTGTGATATACAAAGTAATATGTGAATTGTATGATGTGAATTTTGATGTATGAGCAAAGGTATGCGAAGAGCGGTGAAGTAAGATTAGATATTGAAGATATCAACAGTAAGAGGTTTTTGTATCTATCTCTTTTGTATAAAGGAACTCTATTGTATAATTGCATGTTTGGGCAATGGGCTCACCTTGCATACATTATAATTGTAATACCAACTCCTAACATGGTTGAAGAAACTCCTAATAGGGTTGTGGCTTTTAATAGGTCCTAGTCTTCTAACAAGGACTAAGACACTATATGTACTTTATAGACTCCTAACAGGGTCAACATCCTTAACATGATACTTTTGTTTAGTGGATCATTTTGTGGGTACCATCCCCACTGAGGTTTTCCCTTGGTCAGGGTTTCCCTAGTTAACAAAATGTAGTTTTATGACTTGTCTTTGTGTATGGCTATTATTACTGTTCAACATTGTTAGTTTACTTTCATATGCTTGTTATAAAGTAATTAACAATATTTAGTTGTGGGCAGAAGTTTGTAGAATACAAATTCACCCCCCTCTCAGTATTACCTATTTCTAAAATGATGATGTGTATTAGTAATTAATATTCATCCTTTGACAAGAGGTCAACATGTATGTCTATTTTTTCTTCATTAATTAAATAGAAAACTTACTTGGTTACTTGACTTGTGTGGACTCAACTTTGACTTTTCAAATGCGAGTTCTAAAATTATTTTTGTATTCCTATATGAAATTGTTATATAAATTGTAGTCTTAAAATGTGGTATTAGATTTTTTTTTAAATATAGGGTCTTTGGTCTAATCATTTTCTAAATGTTGCATAATTCTAATTGGTGCAGGAGTTCATCTAAAACCATGAACACCAATAGTTGTAACAAGGTTGGAAGAAAAAATATTGAAGATAACCAACTACCAATTGGAGAGATGTATAACTACATGGATGGTCTCATGTCTCTCAATGAAATAAAATGTTGGACCAAATTATAGCTCTATTGACTCAATAGAGGAACCTCTTGCAATAACAAGTGGCTCGCATGGATCACATTGAGAATGATCTAATGGGTAGGAGGATTAAAAACTATACTAAAAAAGAATAGAGGAAAAGGGAAGATGGTGATAGAGATGAGAATTAGAGGAAGATGGAGGAAGATAAGAGGATGTAAGAGAAGTGAAAGAGGGAGGCTAACATCAAATTTGTAGAGATGTAGACACCCAAACTAAGATTTATGAGGAATTAAGAAATGACCTTAAAAATGCCATAGCTCCCCATTTTTGTGGCACAACCCATGGTGAGGATGCAGAAGCCTAGATATTATCATGAAAAGGTACTTTTACGTGCCTTGAGGACTATGTGGAAAACTTTCCACTTGGTTAGGGAAGTAGGTACTTGGTGGGATAACATTATGATAGAAAATAAATTATAGCTAGTAGAATCATCATGGGAATAATTTCTCCAATTATTTTGTAAAAGGTGGCTTCCATATTTATTTAATAACTGAAATATATCTAAATTTTAGCATTTGATATAGAGAAATATGTCAATAACATGGTACCATGAAATGTTTTTCCATCTAGTCAAATATGTGCCACAATATCAATAGGATAAGCATTTTAGAACCCACAAATTTATCACAAGTCTAATTCTTGAGATTACTACTGAAGTGGAAATGCACAAAGTTGAGACCATGGATCTTTCTCTTTGAAAGGCTCTTAGGAAAGAAATTTTTTTATTGAGTTTGTCTACAACAAAATAAAACCAATAACCTAATTTCTCTCAAGGTTTCAAAAGGAAATATCAAGATAACAAACACATCAACAATGGTCACCATCATATCAGGAAAATGAAAGGTAGAGGAATAGATAATCCAGGAAGGAACAATTTGACAAGGATGATTTTTCTCTTTGGGGCATAATAAGCCTTCTATGCATGTTTATTGACTCTTCTTTCCTGGTCAGTTTTAAAGCCAAGTCCCTTAGGACATCATGCTAGAAAAATATTTCAAGGTTGTTGTCACACTTTTTCCCAAAGTGATCCCTGAATCAACATTGCTATATTAGTCAAGATAAAGATATTAGTAGTAGAAAGAAAAGATACATTCCTTATTTGCATCAATAAAATAATAGAAAGCCAATGACTAACCAATAACAATAACATAAAAAATGGTGGAAATAAAAACATGAATAATGGTAGCAATGACATCAAGAATAGAAACAAGAAGGATAAACCAAAGGATCAATGGGATCCATGTGATAGGTGCTATGTATGTGGTGGTTATTATTCTTCCACTAGATGTCCTTATTGATCTATATCCAAATATGGTAAATGGCACACCATCACATACATATTGTTGCAGAGCACATATAGGAATATTTTTAGGTGATGCCTATATAGCTAACTGGTAAGGTTATTGGTTAGGATATTTCTATCCTAATATATACTGGTGCTACAAAATCTTTGTCAATCCTAAAGTAGTAGCTACACTTCTTGTTAGAGTGGTTTATATGGCTAATCCTTAGATAGTATACTATGATAGCTAGGAAGAGTGAAGAGTAGAGTAGTGTCTACCTAGTGAGTTGGAACTTCCTAGTTTCCACACACAAATAAATGGATATCATAGGCATTATCTAGCTCACTAAGCATAAAGTGACTATGAATTACAAAGAGAAGTTAGTGGATATTTTGGATGATAGAGGTATCCTATAATGGTAAATAGGGTAAAAAGGCTTATAGAATTAAGGTAAATATCAATTATGCAACTAGAAAATGCTAAAAGGAAGGGATGTTTGTTATAAGTTTCACATGTAAATTATCTTGAGGATCCTACTCCTTGCTTGGAGGATTATCATATATTTCAAGAATTTTGGGATGTCTTTCTAGAAGACTTACCAGAATTGCCTCTTAAGAGAGAGATTTTTTAATTATATAATGTCAGATGTAGAACCACAATCAAAAGCACCATAAAGTATGTCCAAAACTAAAATATATGAATCAAGGTACAACTCTAAGAATTTTTAGATAAGGGTTTCATATGCCCCAATGTGTCACTATAGGGAGAATTAGTGACTTTTTTTATAAAGAAGGATGATACTTTGTAGTTATGTATTGATTAAAGAATGTTAAACAAAGTGACTATCAAAAATAGGTATCCACTCCCACATATAGATGAGTTATTTGAACAAATGAAGGGAGCCACTATTTTCTCAAATATTGACGTTTAATCTGGTTATCATCATCTCTAAATCAAGAAAGAGGAAATAGAAAAAACTACTTTTAGAACTCGATATGAACATTATGAGTTTTTGTCCTACCATTTGACCTAATGAATGCAACTACAATTTTCGTGAACCTCATGAACAATGTTTTCTAAGATTTTTTAGATAAGTTTGTGGAGATCTTCATAGATGAAATCCTAATCTATTCAAAAAAAATGGAAGAACATGAGGAACATGTGCAAATATTTGTACAATATCTTCATCATATGAAATCATATGGTAAGCTATCGAAGCATTTCTTCTATCAGAAGAAGAATCATTATTTGGGGAAAATCATCTCTGTAGATGAAGTTGCAGTTGATCCTACTAAATTGATAACTCCATAAAATGTAAGTAAGATTAGGAGATGCATGGGTTTGTCAAGATATTACATGAAATTTATAGAGGATTTCTACAAAATAGATCCTATCACATCTCTTCAGAGAAAAGGGAAAATATTTGAGTGGATAGACAAGTGTGAGCATGTCTTTCAATTGTTGAAAAAAATATTAATCATGTATGCTCCTATCCCAGTCATCCAATAGATGTACGGATAGTTCATAGTGATCATAGATGATTTAGGTGATGGTCTGGGTGGTGTATTAATGCAGGAAGGCATGGTAATAGCTTGAGTCCTTGAAGCTAAAGAAGCATGAGGTTAACTATGTACCTCATGATCTTGAGTTCATTGTGATAATACCTTATAGATGTGGATGCATTACTTGATAGGTAAGTCATTTGAATTGAAAATGGATCATATGGGTTTAAAATACATGTTCATATAATCTAACTTAAATACCAGACATAGACAATGGCTAGGATTTCTCAATGAACATGATTTTTGTATTGAGTATATCAAAGGAAAGCAGACTACAGTAGTTGATGCTCTTTCCAAAAGGAGGCATATTTTTGTTATCTCTACCATGAGGACATGTCTAAGAGAGAGCATTGGAGAACCTTATAGGTGATGATCATCTTGAGATGGTCTAGTCATCTTTGCACAATGATCCTTCTAAGTTCCATTTTGACAGTCATAGTTTTGATACTAATAGTATTTGGAGATACCAAGGTTGGATATATATTCCTAACTAAGTAAGGTTGAGGAGGTTATTGATGGAGGAGATATATTACACTCCATTTTCAGGTCACCCAAGGGTTATTAAGGTGGTTTTTGATATGATGCCACTTTACTTTTGGACAAGGATCAAGCATGATGGGTTAGAGCTTACATAGCCCAATGTTTGGAATGTTAGTGAGTTAAGGTTGAGCATGTTCATTTGGTTGGATTACTTTATCCACCAAGAATACCATAATATACATGAAAATTCACTACCCTAGATTTTATCTAGGGATTACCTATGACCTAGGAGAGGCATCATGTTATTCTAGTTGTGGTTGGTGAGTTAAATAAAGTAACAAATTTTAATCCTTGGAGTTTGTCAGATGGATCCTTGGCTTTAGCTAAGAAATTTGTACAAGATATTTTTAGATTACGTGGTGTACCTAAGGGAATTATATGGACAACATAAAGTTTATGGATGACATTGAATTTTTTAATAGGCACACGACCTGATTTCATCACAGATTTTGATCCTTAGACATGTGGCCAAATAGAGTGAGTGAATCAAGTGCTAGAAGATTTTCTCTACATGTACTGCCTGGATCAATTGTACAAATGGGAAGCATACCTTCTATTGGTTGAGTTTTCTTATAACAAATTATAATGTGCTTCCTCAGACATGACACCTTTTTAGGTGCTTATGGGCATAAATATCACACACATATCAATTGGGATAGGATTAAAGACCATATTGTGATTGATATTAAGATTTTGTGAGAGATGGAAAATTAGATGATATTGATCCCCAGTCGACTAAAAGAATCAGTTGATAGACAAGAGCTACACATATAGTAATTGAGTATTCAAAAAGCTCCAAGCATGGGATAAAGTATTTTTTCATGTGAACCTTCATAAGAGTTCAATTTATTTTGGAAAGTCTTCCAAAATTGTGCCAAGATATGTAACATCTTTTGATGTACTAGAGGTCATCAATTTTGTAGCTTATTGAATTTCTCTACCACCTGCTCTAGCCTGTATCCAAAATGTTTTTCATGATTCATTACCTAAGCCATATCATTTTGATGCATAATACATCTTAGACTGGCATGCTTTGTAGATTTTGGATCTATAGTATTGGTGGAGACTACCCACCTTATTGATCAATGTGCTATCTTTTTTACATGATAAATAAGTTTTGTAGTACAAGGTCTAGTGGGACTAGTTATCTCTTGACACTACCACTTGGGAGGATGCATATGATATATGCATTGATCCTTTCCACATTTTTTTGCATGGATTATTTTTTATTATTTTACTATTATTTATACATTATGGTGTGGTGTACTCATTTATTTGTGTCATGTCACTAGTAAATTTGGACTTATTTTTTGACACTTTTCCATCAAAAACTATCGTCGCTAAAATAGAGTCACAAGTTTGATGAACAAGACGAGTGTCAATTTATTGATGACAAAAACCATTGAAAATAATTGCCATCATTGTCCTATGGTGGCGTTAAACAAATAGTTCCAAACGTCAAACTATCGGTGACTATAAGAGATGGTTTGACAAGTATTCCACATCATCGACGATAGGATGAGTCAAACTATCAATGACTTGGAGATATGTTTTGGTGGGTTTGTCATACTCTCGACGGAAGGATGCATTGAAATAGAGATGACTTGTAGAGATATTTCAATGGGTTTCTTATACCATCAATGATAGTTAACATCAAAATAGTGATGTTAGTCAGAGCTTTAAAAAAATGTAGCAATAAGCAAAATTCTATAAAATAATTGATATTCAAATAATTTATGTTGAAGATGACATATTAGACATCATTTTTTCAGCATGTCTTGTATCTTTAGTTTAAGAACAATGGTTTTCCTATTTACAGAGAGCTACTATTGATAAATGGAAGGTTGCATGAAGAAGACTTGTACACCAAAATTACACTCCATCTCGAACTATTAAAGGAGAATGGTAATCATTCCAAAGAATCATTGATTACTTAGACTTTCTTATACATCCAATAGTGGCAAGTTTTGAAAACATTTTCAATGTAGTATGTCAATCATCAATATATGTGAATAATGCACATGCTGGCAATAAACTACAAGATTAAATTAGAGAACTATGACAACATAAGTCCATTTATGTCAAACCATATCAAGGAGGGATTTGAATATGAGAGTGTTTTTAAAAATGATAGTGGCAAGTTACTTCATAGGGTCATTCCATGACAAATAATCAAATATTTTCATGACATACAACATGACCATTGTGGCAAATAGAAAATAAGCATCATTGCCATTGGTTATGACAATAACTAAAATAAAGTAATGATGCACACTTTTTGCATACTAAAAAAGGCATGTTGTTTTCTTCACAACTTGTAGAATTCTTGACCATTTTCTCTCAATATAGACATGAATTTTGCTATGCCAAACTTTAAGGAGGTTGGAGAGAATAGGGATCTTGAGATTTCTTTTTTTATTTTTGGCAAAATAAGGATGATGATAAATTATAACCTGGAAGAAACTCTTGGTATCAACTAAATAAAATCTATGATCTGTGGTGCCTAATGCTCTCATACCCCTCCAATCTTAGATTCATATTTCATCCTATGATCTACATTCATTCACCTTCATTTGACTAGTACAAATTCATAGCTCGTACTTGTAGATAGTCTCTTAAGATATTGACAGTAACAAAGATAGTACAAGAAACCTAAAGCTAGTAAACTTAGAAGATTAATATACCTTAATATTGACAATCAAATACTTTGTCCTCCTTGGTGGAAAAGTGCAATACACAATCTCTTGCAAGAGTAGCTCCATGCCTGCATGCAACTTATAGAGAAAGCAACATGTTGCCCATTTCTATCGAAGAACCAATTGGTCATCAATGATAAATCATAATTTGCATACAACTTATAGAGAAAGCAACATGTTGTAATTCATAGTACTTATGTTAAGCCCATTTCAAGGTGTTCACCTAGAACCTACTATGTTCATCCATTAAAAGTAAGTACCATGTTGGAGACTTCAAAGTGTGAGCATCCCCATGATCTACAATAATGACAATAATGATATGATACAAAAATAAGTTGTAACTAAAATGCTTTTAATAGGTTTAGTTTGAGCTTCACTTGGTTTTGATAATCCTTTCATATTCTCTACTTAACAAGGCCAACCACATGAAGGTGGAAGCTCATTTGGCCTCCCCCCCTCCCTATAATGACTCTAAATTCCCCATTAACAACTAAGTTAATATTTCATTCATTCATTTTAGAATTATATCATTGAATCATTATAATCACATAACATACATTAACACGATATACAATTAATTAATACATATAAACATTCATCAATAATACGTGAACACATCAATCATTATATTCACATAACATTCATTAACACGACATATAATTCATTAATACCTATAAACATTCATCAATAATTCATGAATATGTCAATCATTATAATCACATATCAATATTTAATAACATGACATAAAATTCATCAACATTCATAAAAATCCATCAACATTCATCATCAATAAGCAACATTCATAAAATTCATTAATAAGCAACATTCATAAATATCCATCAATAAATTCATCATTAAAAAAGGTTTTTAACATTCATTTCTTTTTTTTTCTTTTTTCTTTTTTTGAAGATAGGCATATCCTAACTATCTTTGGTATCCCGTGGCTCTTGTGGTTCTGATCTTATAACATGAGGCTTCCTCTTCTTTCGTTGAGGACAAGGTTGATGCACATGTGCAATAAGAAATAAATGGGTTTAATTATAAACTTTTTTAATGTTATAAGTATTTCATTAATCTAAAGAACATAATAGGGATTTGTCTTTACATGATAGTACCACATCATCTACTGTCACATTCTGTTCAACCCCAAACTCAACATGCTCAACACTCATATCACGCTCTACATACTCAAAAAAATATCACATAAAGCTTATACCAATTGAATTCTAAGAAGTTAAATTTTATTAATAATTACATGATTAATTTTCAATATAAACTGAATATGTACCTATATCATTGTGATGCACATTGAGGTCTTTGTCATGTGTAGGATCCATGCCTTTTTCATCATGAGTAAGATCTATGCTAGGAGTAGTAGGTTGTCATGAAATGTCATACGCATATTGTTATCATTGTTCAAAATTAACATCAAATAGATTATTTGTCATGAAGTTCTCAATTACTATTATTATTCATTTGGCCTATTTACCTGTATGTCAACCATTGTACCAGAGTCGTCTACACCTATTTTTCCACTAGAATCTATGCGGTGGCAACAAACCACTACTTTATAGCCTTGCTTCAAGCTAATTTTTTTGTCCTCTATTGTGGGTGCTAGATTAAATTCACTGCCCTACGTTTTTTGCATAATATCATCAATAATTAATTTATTTCTTATTTATAATTTTATATTAAAAAATTAATATGAAATTTCATTTACTGCTACTTACAAGGCGTCGATGAATTTTCATATATCCACTAGAGCTAAGATGGTGTTGACCAACGTTCTCTTTCCTAGGTTGTGTTGCCTTCAATGTATCCTACAACTTGTATATGAAAACTTTGAAAAAAATTAGAAATATGTTAGATTTTATAAATCCATAATCAACATGGCTGATCTTTTCTGTTAAACTTGTAATATGTTAAGATTTGAAATAAAAGAACAAACTCTTGAAAGAGATGCATTCTGTATCTAGAGTATAACATACACATTGCTAACATCAACATGTTATAGAATTGCTTTTGTATGTCAGATATAATAACTTATAAGGATTAACTCATTAAGGAGTGTCTTATTTTTATTCAGTGAATCAACTTCTATATACTAAAGAAAAGAGCAAGCATTATACTATATTGGTTTCTATTTTTAGGCCTTAATGAAAATTTGTGTTAGTCGAGTACAAGCTTGCTTCCTTTCAAATTTTAGGATGCTTACAGCATGATATTTCTTTCCTAATTGAAATTAATGGCACTTGAAACTATTTTATAGTGTATAACTACATTAGTTCTCCAGGGAAACAAAAGCATGCATTTTTTAGTTGCCCCTGTAGAAGTGAACAGACAGTGAATTTACCTTTCCATTTAGAAGTGTTGGATTTTATGTTTATGTGAAAAAAAGAGTCCATATATGCTTACCACTCTACCTATCTACGATGATTTTATATGTCATTTGTTTACTGGCATTGCCCTCAAAACAAACATGCCATTTTATCATCTGAATGTGACATGTTTTTGTTAAGTAATCTGATTTCCAGCCAATTGAATGACATAACTAATAAATCCAAGGATGAAGCTAGGATATACCATTTTTGGACATCAAATGTTGATATGGGTACCGGTTTCATTGAGAGAAACTTTGTAGATCTAAGACAATACTCGAATTCAAGAATTCATAATAAACTATCTTTACACGTAAGTAATTGTTTGGCAAAATCACTTTGAGGATTTGAGTGGAAGGTTTTTCAAATCTAATTGAAGACATTAAAAAATTGAAAGCCTCTAACTAATCATATTAGACCTGTAAAAATTCCATATAAAAGTGCAAGAAAAAAATATAAGTCTTTTATAGATAAATGACAAATTTGTGTTTACCTGTCTTTGATATTTGTCAATATATTTTCTTCATCAAAGCATGTCCTGGAAGAATTATCCAAGATTTTTCTTTCCTTTAGAAAATTGTTCCATTTAATTTATCTAAGGACATCATTACTCAAATCTATGAATGCTTGAAATTTGAAATATTTACTACATTTTTTTTATTAAGAAGACTCAGTTGGATTCAATTGCCAGAGAAAATTGATCCTGGATTACATTTTCCTTTCTGTTATTACTAACTTAATGCAAGCATTTTTCATATTTTGTTTTTACACATAGAAAGATGCAAGTAATATATATATATACAGGCTATAGGACACATCAATCTAATCTAACATTTTTATATAATCTAAAAAATTCTAATATCAAGATGCAAATAATATATATACAAGTTGAGTTAGTGCAAAGTTTGATGCATATGGATTAGAGAGATATTTTTAGCTAATTCCTAAACATTGATAAAGGAAATTCTAAGTTTTTTCTTGAAATAAATATGTTAATGGCTTCCATCACTTCAAATTGGGATGAGCTAATAGTATGTTGAAAAGAAAAAAACAAAACATGAGAGTACAGTTCCTTCAAAATAATTTTTAGTTGTGGTAGAAAATGCGTCACACTGAAGTTTTTTCTAATCCCCTCCCATTTTATTTGCATATGTTCATCATGGCACTTCTTTTAGGACAATGCACTAAACTTCTTATAAATAACATGTAATGGAAAAAGGCCTCATTGCCCACTGTTAGACAGTAAATATTGTGCAAATTCAAAATGAAGAATACATTGATTGTTGATTCTCACTGCATAAAGAATATAGTAAATCAAAATTCTTGAAAAAAAAAGTGACTGAATTTTATGAGACACATACCTATTTTTGTTGGGTGGTGGGTTAATCCCTGTATTCCCTAGTCTCTTCTCTTTTGCATCTTCAATGATTTCATTTCACTCTAGTTGTGGCACCATAGGAGGACACTTACACTTTTTGTTGAGCTTTAGAGCCCTTCTGTACTTGTCTCTCACAGTCTTTAGATGTTTGCAACCTTTTTTTAGAAGTTGGGATCTGCTCAAAATATTTTGACCAAATAACTCCTCCATAGTTTTTATGATATGATCTTTCAATTCAAGGGCTTGGTCAGTCCAACTTTTAACAAAAAAATAAATTGTTAGATACAAAAATTAGATCAAGGATGAATGGAAAAATGTAGCAACCAATTATATCAAGCTATGTACCTTTTACGCAATGTGGGCCCAAATATCTTCAATGTTAAATCATAAAAAGTTTCATAAAAAAGATTGTTTCCTACAAAATCATCACCACATCATTAGTCAAAAATGAGTTATGAATAAGTAAACTACAATTACATTCTAAATAATTACAATTTTAAAGTACCTAGAAACTTAGGAAAATTAAAGAGAAAAATATCTTTATTGGCTATCAACAATGATGCCTCCAACGATCCAGTACAAGTAACATGGGCTGCTCTAGGAAAGGTTGGTAAATTATGAGTAGTACTGGTATCGGTTCTATCATCAACATGACAAGGTGTACCTATCACATAACAAAGTTAATCAATGTCATAATATACTCAAATGAAAAATAAAGTACAAATATTATCATATTTAACACATTAAAAAATGTAGCAAAACAAGGATTTACCATGTCTAGTTGCAACAAGCGTGGATGTTTGCATGCTCCTTGTTGCTAATCCTACAGTCAGCAATCTCAGAGTACTAGCCAACCTGGTGGAAGTAGGTGTATGGAAATCATCAACACCTAAAAAATAATCATATATATATATATATATATATATATACACAATGTATTTTTCATGTCCCCTATTTTCCTCTAATAGAATTTAATAATAAATAATAAATAACAATGACATCACTATCAACAGAAACTCTCCACCCATGAGTTGTTCCAAATAAACATTATCAAGTCGAGGTTAAGCATTATACTACTATAAGAGGAACCAGACCTATAGAAATATATCAGGAGTAGCAGATCATCATGTCATAATAAGGAATATTTGAAAGATAATTGCATATGTTTAAGGATCAAAATTAGACACAACGATAGCATCATTGAGAGCACTTGCAAATTTTCATGAACAAATGAAGGATAACAAATGCATCACTATGAGTGATACAAATTATAGCGAGAGTAGGAATAGATTGTATCTTACTTACACTATCATATCAAAGAAAACTACCAATCTCATTAGTTGCATAGTTTAAATTAAAGATCATCCTTGCATAATTGTTATTAGTCATATAAAAAACAATAGAGGTAATCTTAACATTTTTGCATTGGAATAAGTGCAAATATATAGACCAAAATCATCTTACATATACCTAATTGTTGTATTAGAGATAACAGTGTCATTAACAACTGAGATAATCTTAACATTGTTGCATTGCATTAAGTGTAGATATATAGACCAAAATCATCTTACATATACCTAATTTTTGTATTAGAGATAACAAGGTCATTGTTTTCATATATCATATCAATTATATAACATAAGAATGTAGTCATTTAAAAGTGGTACCTATTGGGTGGTCATTTTACATGAGGTCAACGATAGGAATCCATTGCGTAATTCCTCTCTTGAAAAGCTAATCTTTTTGGGATCAACTCCAAGGTTCAGTATTTGTCTTGTAATGTACCAAAATCTGCTCAGTTGAAGATAAATGTGATTTTTCACGAGGAGGCCTTTGCTAGTTCTACTATGATCTTGGAATGAAGTAAACCTATTTGTTGTCTCAAAATAACACACAAAAGAACAATATTTTTGTATTTTCTAGTTTTTTCAATGAATTCAATCTAACAGTGCAACTAAAATGAGTTCCTATTCTAAAAAGAAGTTAGCAAAGAAAATAATGAAACTAAAAGAAAATAACATGAAATTGAAATCTTAAACAGACATAAGATATAGAAAACAACATGCTGTGAGTTAAACTTTTCAAGAAATTGGTAGAAATCCAATGAAAACAGGAGCAACGCTTCCTAGAATCCACTGATGCAATCGTCAATGGGAAATTTTAGTAACCGAATGATGTTTCACTCTTCATCAAATCACAAGGCCATGGAAAGTGATCTCATGCTAGACAAAGAGTTATGTAGGCACAATTTGTGATCTCTCCTCAAGCTAGATATGTCAGTGGAATTCATAAATCTGTAGTAAACACTAGAACTAAAAGATTGCACAACCAAAAACAATGCAATAAACCTTTGGCTCAATCACAATCTCATGAACAAAATTCACAAAATAATGATACATTTACGCAAGAATCACTACACTCCAAATTCAAGTACCAAAAGCATAATTTTATTGCATAATAATGGTAGCCCTTGTAACATTTTGCAATGGAAAATTTATAACAAATCGTCTCCTCAATTTGTGTTGAGAGTGAGAGATATCTTCATGCAATAAAATGCTTTTAATTTTTTTTTAAAAATTAACTATATACAAACTAGTAGTTAATCTAGTGCTTAGAGGGACTTCATCCATATTTTATTCATTAATTGGATGCATGAGCCGTTTACATGTCAAAAATAGAGAAAGCATGAGATAAAAAGTAGGAGGAAGCCATTAGTCAAAGTGCAAGTGCATGGAGGTGCTAAAAAGAGAAGCTAGTCCTTCACTAAGTATGTGTTGAAGTTAAACTACCATCATAATGCACTCACGATGCATGGAAAGTGCTATTTTTGGAACTAGCAGTTAACTATTGGCACACCTCTAAATTGCAGACTTGCAGACTTGTGAAGCTGCATGAAAATGCGAAGCTACAGACCTGTGGACCTGCGGACCTCAACAGGTTCAAAATCTCAAAATTTTACTAAGTGTCAAAATTGAAATTATGGCATCCAAGTTTTGTTCTTCTTCATCCCAAAGCTATGTTTGGATGTTTTTCCTTGAATTTCTCTATCATCTCAATAATTTTAGCTACATCTAGAAGATATAAAGCCTCATATTTATCCTTTACCTTCTATTTGTAGTAGTCCACCTCAATACAAGTCTCTGCAAAATCTCCAAGCTTGGTGTCCAACTCTAACAATGCTTCTTCTATCCTAAAGGTCTGTCGAATGTCCTCATCATTAGCAACCTCCACAAAAATCTTCCTAAAATTCTCCACTACTATCTCTACAGGTAACAACCTTTCTCTTTCTTCATCTTCAAAAATATCCAAGCATGCATCATTGTAGTGTCTTTCTACTTCTAAAATTCACTCTCAGGCTTGGTCCTTGAGCCAATGAATCTCTTTGTGTAATGTCTCCATTACTTTATTGCTATCCATTATTTTCTCTATCCAATCATCAATCATGTCTAATTCTTCTTTGGTATATACATTGATCAAAACCTGATATCTTTGGCTCTTTATGGCTTGTAGAGTCTACAAATCCTTACTCCAGGCACATACCTCATCCATGATATTGAAATCCTGCTTCCAAGTTGCTATGATCTTATTCACATTCTCCTGTGTAGCATGCAGTAACTTCAGATTCCCTATGATAATCTGGATACCTTTCTCCTCAAAAATTTCTCACCATTCTTGACAAGCTTTCAAAAAAGGGTCTAATTGTACACCTCCCCCTTCTCTAAGTACAATATTCAAAGTATTCTTAGGGTGTTCAAGATCAAGAGGACCAACAACTTTGGCTAGATATCCCTTTAGGATCTCTACTTGCCTCCAAAGTGTTCAAAGTTCAATCTCATCTTGCTCCATGTGCCCAAGGACCTTTTTGACTCCCATGGTCATCATTTGTCAAGTTGAATCCCATGTAGGCCTTCCCAGCATAACATCCTTCATCTCATAATCTTTGAAGCTAATGCCTTCTGCATTTGTATCTTTAGGGGGAAGAGCCACCTATGCAAATAAATCTAGGTTATGCATGGTGGTGACAAACGCTAATGGTATTGCCTCATGTGGTGGAGACTCAGGTCTATTCAAAATCTCTGCAATATCACAAATTTCATCCTCTAATGCATAGAACTAAGGCTTAGCACTTCTCATTATCTCCTTTTGAAACAATCTTGAGATATGTTTTCCTGCAGATCTAGCTCTTGATGACGAAGGGGTGTGTTCAACTACCTCCTTCCCTTTATCACTCTTGTTTGGAGTCATCTCCTATTGTGAGGACTCTTCTTCTATAGCTTTAGTATCCATGGATCCTGTAGCCTGCTCCTTAACATGTTGGGAAGGTTGTTGTGCACATTCTACCATCTATCCCTCCTTTGACACTTCATCAGTAGCCCTTGGCTCTAGTTGCTCCTGTAATGATGGTTCCTTTTGAACCTATTCCTCTTCTAAACTTGGAGGTGGGGGAGTTACTGAACCCTTATCTACCATCGTAATCTATGGTGGAGAGGGAGGATTGAAATCAGGACCCTGTGTTTCTGGTGGCATCTACATCCAATCTTCTTGTTGGAGTTCACTTGTAAGGGTATCCCTGATCTTATCCCTTATCAACTCTATTCCTATGAGCATGAAATCAAAATTTGATATTGAGAAAACACCACCACCCTCTCCACTATGCTCATCTACCCAGTACTATACTTCATCTTCTAAAGAAGAGAGCTCTAATGGTTCTGCTTGAGTGGATGGCAGGGTACCCATGGCACTCTTTCTTCTTTGTAATTTTGTGGCTCTAGGTAGCTGAGTTCTTCCCTGTAGGGTCATTTTTTCTTCCTCTTCCTCCTTTAATTCTATTTCTTCTTCTTCTTTATCTCCCTCTAGAATGCTTTTAGGAATAGAAGGATTAGGCACTAATATTCTACTAATCCTTTTCCTTTTCTTTATCTGAATCTTAATTCTTTTCTTCTATTTCTTGGAGGTAGAAGGAGAAGCAAGTTCATCTTACATAGGAGGAATGGAGACTTGTGGAATCTCTCCCTCTTTTGGCTGGCTAGACACAATGGGAGGCAATTGTGGTTCATCCTAGACTAGGGTAGCTCCAATATCTTGAGACCCTTGTGGACTCTGTTCCTACTACTGGGAAGGCACCTGTTCTATTTGAATCCTCTGAGGAGAGGCCCTCTTTCTTTTGTTCCTTCCCTTCCTTTTAGGTGGGTGATAATATCCCACTGGGTGATCAAGTTGGTAGACTATTTTTGGCCTGATAGGGGATTGGAGTGCAAAGATAGGAACTGCTACTTTTCTACCTCTTCCTCTTTTTGGGTGAGCATGTGCATAGAAGATTACTGTGTCAGGAAATTGATCAAGTGGAAAAGGTTCCTTGATCTAATCCTTTGTCATCTTAATAATGTGTCTTGCTTAATGATTAATATCATTGCCTTCTTCCCTATCAACCTTGGCATTCAGAATAGGTCTTCCACCAATTTTATTTGTGTTGAATAGGGGATCTAGTAATTTGTTAGAATCATGTTGCCTTATTTGCTCTAGGATGTTGAACTGGACAACCTTTTTTTCTAGATACAAAGTCATCCTACAATAGTCCCTAATGCGGACATCATAGTTGTTCATTTCATTCATCCAATGATCTTCAACAACATCCTCTTGATGGAAGTCTTTTCCTGCTAGACTCTCCACTTTCCCAACATTGTTAAAATATGGCCCAGGAGAGTTTTATTCTTCAAGAGGATAGTTCTCCCACTCCCACTTGAAGGATAGAATATCTTGTTTTCATTTCACCTGACACAACCCAATGACCAATAACCATTCCCAATAGGGTCTTCATTTTCTCTTTATCTTCTCATAGGCTGACTCAATTTGCCTAGAGATCTCCAATAGTACCAACTTGTCACTTGGGTATCTTCAAAGCTTCTTAGGATTGATGGATGCACCAGCTACCCATAGATACATGAATGTCTTGAACTGGATGAAGTAAGCTCTGAGAGCTGTGATATGTGCTTTGGCTTCATCGAACAATCTCTTCCCATGGTCCCCTTCAATAAATTGAAGGATTGCAAAGATGAATGCATCATTTGCAATCATATATTCCTTGCTCTATGCTGAGAGATTCTTCTTCACCGATTGGGGATAAACTATGTAAGGCCAGGCATTGGGGTCTTGCATACTACCTCTCTTGTACAAATTGGGATAGTTTGTCACCCTTGCTACAAACAGGTACACCAGGTAAGAAGTCATGTAAAACTTATTATTTTCCTTCATTTCCCTCAGTTGCTCACACAAGTTTTCACTTAGTGTGGTGGCCCAGTCCAATGGTATCTTCACCTATTTGATGGTCTCGATGAAGTTGACCATGAATGTGCTAGGTGACCTACTGCAGGTAAGCCCATGATTCTACTTAGGAGAATAATGGAGTATCCAATGTCTTCCTTCATGTATCCTTGAGTCATATCCAATTTTTTGGTTATCCTTCTCCAAGGAGGCTTCTCAATCAAGTACAAGGATTGTATAATGTCAATGACCTCTTGTTGGTGCTCCCTGTACCATCTCTCAGCCACTTCATAGCAAAGTGGGATGAACTAGTCTGCTCTTGGTAGGTGGAAAATCCTCTCAATGTTATTAGGTTGCAAATCCAATACTACTTCCCCTGTGACGCTCTTGACCACCCTCTCATCAGGGACTAAGTGTAGTGATAGAGCCATGATTAATTCAATTGATTCCATCGACACAAGATGTGACACTACACACACTAATCTAGAACAGATCAATGCAGATACCAAGGCTGACCTCTTTGTTAGCTTGTTGCAAATTTTTAGGAATTCCCCTAAATCCATGTGTCCAAGGTCTGTATCTCTAATCTCTGCGTAATCATCGTGGAATCTAGACTTTGAAGGTACACCTTGGAACTTGAATATTATAGGTTTGGGTGTTGCTCCAGATGTAGATGCGATTTCATCACTTGCATATTACGAGAAAAGTGTTTATTAGTCACAAATAAAAAGTAAAGCAGAACATTAAACAATAAAAAAAAATGTCCCATTTGGATATTTTATTATTTCTATTTTATCCCTTTTTTGATTTTTTTTAAATTTATATATTTTTAAATTTTTAAATTTTTTTTATTTTTTAATTTTTAAAAAAACATATATATATATATATACATATAATTTAACTTTAAAAAAAAAAAAATTAAAATGCATATGGGGGCACCACACGGGCACATGACGTTGGTGTCTCAAAGGGTGTCGTACACGGGTGCCACTATGGGAGTATCTCAAGAGGGGCACCACATGCATAGATGCTAACATAAGAGGCACCACCGCACGTGCATCTCAAGAAGGGCACCGCACTTACGGGTGTTTTCAGTGGGCATCCCAAGAGAGGCACCACTGTGTGGGTGTCTAAAGAGGGGTGCTACACGTGCGGGCACTGCCGTGTGGGCGTCCCAAGAGAGGTGACACATGTGCAAATGCTATCATGTGAGTGTCCCAAGAGAGGTACCATGTGCAGGTGCCATTGTATGGACATGCCCAAAGGGACATTGCGCTCAAGTGCTATTTTGCGAGTTCGCAAAGAAACTCATCCTCTTGGCTTTCACTACGACTGACTTGCAAAGAAAAAAATGGTTATGAAAAAAGAGAATGAAGTGGGGTTTTATGGCCCCACATGAGGTCGGGTGCACGGTGCGCACTCTGCCTGCGTGCACGTGCATGCGGGTGAAGTTTTTTTTTCAAATTTTCTAATTTTTCTGTATATTTTTTATTTTCTAATTTTTTTGTGATTTTTTCAATTTTTTAATTTTTTATGATTTTTTTGATTTTCTAATTTTTTGTTATTATATATATATATATATATATATATATATATATATATTTTGAACTTTTGACTCAAAAAATCTAACTCTAACGAAACTTTCTTCTCTTGACTTTCAAACTGTGAGTCTGGGAGTTGAAAAAAGTAGGGGGTCCCCATTCCTAGTGAGGAATGGGGCATGTGTTGTGGACACTACAAAAAATATCCCCGAAAAAAAGAAGAAATGACCAAGGCATTTCTTCATCAGTAAACATTTTTCTAATGTGTGTCAAACACCAACCAAACTCTGAACATCTCAAGCACCTTTCGAATGATTTTACAATCAAAATCTTAGAATTTGAAACCTTCAAACTCAGTGTGTGCATTGTGTATTTATTCCCTTTGACATGTCAAGATGCAGCCAATCAAAGCTTTCTGACAACTAGAAAACAATCTTCCACTCTTCTCAGGTCATCATTTAGAATCTCCACGAAGGCTTTTATCAATCAATTGCTTGACTAGATGAGAGAATTAGTTTGAGGGCTCTTGGCGGGATGCCACATTCTTTTAATTTTTGGCCTTTTGACTAATTGCTCCATGTCATTCAAAATGTTACTTTTCATGAAACAATGCTTTGAATACAAGATACTTTGTTTCGAGAATGTATCTTTTGCCATTTTAGATCTTTAGAATCCTTCAGACTTAACACCATATTTTCTTTTCTTTTTTTTTAATTTTATACCCTGACTACACTTAGGCTATGTAGTCAGGACATCAGTGTTGTTTCTTGGATTCAATCTCCTGTGAACATCTCTTGTGTTCCTCTTTTAGAACTTTTTAGAAACTCTCATGCCAAACAATGATCTTAGCAACCTGTTGAGGAGACCCTCCCTGTTTGAACTAGTCAAAGTTTGGATCATCCCTCATCATTGTTGACTTCAATTCAACAACACCTAAAACAATCAAATTTTAAATTTGCAAAGTGTTGAGAACTTGTTGGTCTAAGCCTCCAATTTTTAGATAAAAAATCCCCTATTTCCACAAGAAATATTGGTTTCTTGGTTGGTATAAGACACACAATTGTCAAAATGTTTGACAGAGAAATACCTCTTCCTAAAATTAGAACCAATGAGCAGTTAGTGGAATCTCAAGAAAATCTCAAGTACACCTTACCCCCCAGGACTGACACAACTTTGAAAGGAAACAAACAATTGAAAGAAAATACACAACATGAAAGCAAACACACTTGCAAAAATAAACACGCTTACCAGAATGAAAATCTAAGCTAAATGCAGAAATAAAATCTAACTATTTTTTTTTTTTGTCTTTTACGCTTCAAAATAATGCTTTAGAAACTATCCATTTATGGGAAAAGGAAGAAATTCCCCCCATAAGGAACTGAGTCTAAAAGTGTTTTCTCCTAGAATTTCCACGATTTGATAAGGGTCTATCTACAAGCGTTGAAACTTAGTATGGCTACCCAACTTTTCTTTTGCCTTATCCCAAAGTAGAACAAGATTGGAAATCTTAAATGATTTGGTTGTGGCTCTTTTGTCAAACCATCTTTTCCCAATAGCTGGATGTTTAGCCATGTGCTCTGACGTAACTATTCATTTTTCATCCATCTCTAAAAGATTCGTCAATCTAATTTGTACTCTATTAGCATCTTCAGCATACCCACTAATGAATTTCAAAACTGGAATTCTGAGATTAAGTGGGAACACTGGTTCATGTCCGTAAACAAGCAAATATGGAGAAGTCCCCAAGGCATTTTTGACTCTCACTCGATCTGTCCATAGAGTTTATTTTAGTTGTGTATGCTAATCCTTAGGATTCTCCTTCAATAATCATTTTATTACTATGATCAAGTTCTTTCTTGTAGATTCTACTACCCCATTGCCTTGCGGGTAATAATTTGATGAGAGCTTGATAATGACCTTATTTTCAAATGCCCACTGGGTCAAGAATGCAGATGCAAATGCAGATCCATTACCACACATAAGGGTGAAAGGCATTCCAAATCTAGTAACAATGTGTTCTTCCAAAAAATCTGTCACCACCTTAGCAATGCAGTTTCTGAATGTTTCTACTTCCATCCATCATGTGTAGTAATCCATAGCTATGAGAATAAATGCATGTCCAGTTGATGATGATGGGTTGAATGAGCTAATGAAATCTAGCCCCCACTTTGTGAAGGGGCGTATCTTGTACATAGGCTGTAAGGGCATTATCAGATTCCTTTCTTTGTTAGCACTGGTTTGACAGACATGACAAGAGCGTACATGCTCAAAAGTGTCTTTGAATATCGAGGGCCAAAAATAACTCGATCTTAGAATCATGTGGGTCATTGCTTCTACTAAACCATGTCATGTACCATACTTATCATAAAAGTGTTCCAAGACTTATTTTTCTTCCTCATGGTCTAAACACTTTAGATAAATTACTTCATAGTTTCTCTTGTACAACTTGTTGTCATGCCACATATAAGATTCACACTTCATTTCAAGTCCCTTGCATTGCAAACTATTCATCCACTTTGGGAATTGGTTTTGTAGTAGATAATAAACAATGTCTTGATACCAAACATCTGTCACCACTCACTCATTAATATTAACTTGTGATACAACCATCTTCTTTTGATCATCCTCATTTGTTTCATCATCAAACTTGAATTCCTTTTCATTTCCATCTTGGTTATCAACTATCATGTTTTACAACCCTTGACCTCTGACTAATCTCATAGATTGAATTTTGAGATCAAATTCCTGAAGTATGGCCATTCACTTTTCTCTCCTTTCACCAAATTCATTTTGCATCAAAAGTGTCTTTACTACTGGATCAGGTACAATTGCATATACCTTACTTCTTAGTATGTAGTGATGAAACTTTTTTACTATCTTGATCAATGCAAAATATTTTTTATCAAAGTTTGAATAATTCAACTCTACATTCTTCAAAGGACAACTCATAAAAGCAATTGGTCTCTAATCTTCCTTTTTCCTTTTCTATGTTAGGATACCTACACAAGAATGTTCAAAAGCAAAGGAATAGATCTTGAAAGGTAACTCATAATCTGGACTCACCAAAACTGGGGCCATTGAAATAGCAACCTTAATATCTTCAAATGACTTCTTTATCTCAGGTACCCATTTTGTCTTAGCCCCCTTTTTGAGTAAATCATTAAGGGGATGAACTATCTCTACAAATCCACTTATGAATTTTTGCACAAAGTTTATCTTTTTGAAGAAAGACTTCAATTCCTTTTGACTATGTAGAGGTGCTAATTTAAGAATAGATTCAACTCTCTCTAGATCAATGGAGATTTCAGCTTTAGAAATCACATGTCCTAGGAGCTTTCCTTTAGTGACACCAAATGAAAATTTCTTGGGATTGAGCAATATGTCATACCTATGACATCTATTGAATACCTGTCTCAGATCATCAATGTCAGTACTTCGATCTTTTGAAAAGATAGGCAAGTCATCCATGTAGATAATTATGCATCTATTAATCAATCCTTTGAAAGCTTCATCCATCACTCATTGAAATGTAGCTCTTGCATTAACTAGTCCAAAGGGCATCCTTTTGTAGGAAAAAGTTCCCCACTTTGTTTTGAAAGCCATCTTTAGCCTATCTTCTTCATCAACCATCACTTGGTTGTATCCTAAGTAACCATCCAAGAATGACATCATTTTTGAACCATTAACAATTTGCAATACCTCATCCAGTGAGGGTAGAGGATAGTTATCCTTCTGAGAAGCTAGATTCAAGTTACAAAAGTCAAAACAAAGATGAATCTCTCTAGTCTTCTTCTACATAGGAACCAAATTTACCACCCATGTCGAATGTCAGATAGGAAATATGATCTTAGCATCGAGTAATTTTTTTACTTCTTTCATGATCAGTGGTTCAATAAGAGCATTTACTGGTATTTGTCTTTGTCGGAATGGTTTGGCATCGGGCTTCAGCGAGATATCATGCATGATAATATTAGGATCATAAGTCTTTAATTCTTCGTAGCTCCAAGAAATAACATCCTTATACTCAGTGGGTAATTTGAGCATGTCTTCCCTTTCTTGTGAGTTGTACGCTTTTCCTATCTATACCATTCTTGGCTCTTCATCAGTACCCAAATTGTATGAGTCACATTCTTCGATTCCCTTTTCTTGGGTTTCCCTTCTATTGAGTTCTGATTCATCACAATCAAAGATGTATTCTAGTTCAACCATTCCCTTTGGAATAGTGTTGGTTTTCAAATTAATAATTTCATCTTCATCTTCAAGCCCATCATCTTTAGGATTGTTATCTGGTGTATCATCAATTTCTTGTCCCTCAAAATGGTTACTACACATGATAAAATCAAGTATATGTTGATCATCTTGAAAGACCTAAAAGTTGGTGATATTATTAGGAATGGATGGAACAACAACCAATTCCACTAAAAATCTTTTCAACTTGGTTCTTTCAACTGGTTTCAAAGCACTTGTTGAGATGGCAAGAGCATCTACTACCATATTCTTTCTTCTTGGAATGGATTTGATGTTTAATGCTTTGAAGTCATCTAATATATCCCATACCCTTTTTATGTAAGCAAGTAGTTTTTTATCATTTCAAGAGTATATGGATTTTACTTGTCATATAACCAATTGAGAGTCTCCTTCAATTTTGAGAACTGTGACTCCTTTTTCTAGTGCAAAGAGAAGTCCTCAAATTAATGCCTCATATTATACAACATTATTAGTACATCTAAACTGTAACTGATATACGAAATAGAAAGACCTACCTTTGGGGTTGACCAATTCAATACCTGCACCGGCTCCCATCTTGCACCTGGAACCCTCGAAGCGAAGTGTCCAAATTGCATTTTCTTTGGGTTTTCTAACTTTATGTTTATTCATTCTTAACTTTTCTTTTACTTGAGCCTTGAACAAATATTTCTTAGGAACCCATTGTAACTTTCCTTGTGTAGGACTTGATGAGTCCCCTTCATAATCTGTAGATAGAGGAAGTGTGTGTTTTTCTTGTTTTTCTTGAATTTCCCCTATCAATGCTTTGATTTCCTCAATTTTAGGTTCAAGATGAATGACCACTGAAGTCCATCTTTTATCTTTCACATATCGTCTTCTTCTTTTGACTTTGACCATTCCAGGAGGAGGGGAAGACAAGCCTCCACCATCTAAAGAGGTATCACTATACGACGCATTTAAATATTTTCTTTCCTCTTCAGTCTTTTCAACAAGGTGGGATGAATTCACAAAATTTTGACTTTCTGTGAGTTCATCTGTTGAGGTCTTTTTACCCTTGTTTTCCATTATGTGTGTCGGTATCTTCACAACTATTTCTTGGCATGACAAGCATTCAAATTTTGAGTGACTAACTTTATGCAACTGAAAAAATCTTGGAAGGAGGAGGATGTTGGGATCAACTTCCTCTCCTAAACATTGTAAATTACTCACCATACTATCTATGAACTATGTCATAGTTTCACTTTTGGGCACTAGCACCTTAGGTTCTTCATTTTGATCTTGAGGTGTGTTGGCTGGAATCATATCTGATACAATTACTTTGTATGAACCCAGATCTGATTGTAAGAATGCTAGCTCATTTAGGGCATTGTAATCTATGATCATTGTTTTCAATTTGGGCTTAGCATCTATCTTGATTTGGTTGTTCAATCATTTCCATGGCAACCACAATTGAGTGAAGTCTATAGAAAACCATCCTCTTAGACATTTTGTCCATTCTCTACTTAGGAGCAACCCATATGTTTCTAGGATATCAACCACATGTATGTCAATAACATCTTGAATCTGAGGGTTAATGGTCAACTGTATCCACACATCTTTCAATACACCAATGAATTTTACCTCTATTTTATCCAACTATATCACCACTCGATTCGAGGGTTAAGGACTAACTCTTAGCCTTTGAGCTATTGATAATGGCATTATGTTACATGAAGCTCCTAAATCAATAAGGTAATTTTGAATATGCTTCCCATATATCCTAATGCTAAGCAAAAATGGGGATACCACAACTTTGTTTTTGAACATAGTGGGCATCGCTTTCGCATCATTCACTTGTTGTGGAACTATCTTTTGAGGGACAACATTCGTATTGTGGGAGACCTTTGTGTGATCCAATATCTTCATGAGTGCTTCCCTTTGTTGTGGAAAATTCTGTAACATGTCAAACATGGACATATTGGCTTTAGTTCTCTTCAAATCTTCTACCGCATTGTACTTTTTAGTGGACCAAGAAGGATTCTTTAGTATTGTTGGTATGTTCATTAGGTTTTGTTGTCCTCCTTGCATTGGTCTTATCGATGAAAGATTGCTACTTGCTCTTGGATCAAGTGGAGTTGGTTGCAAACCTAGATGAATCCCATCTATCAAGGGATCCTTTCTATTTTTGAGATTGTATGTATTTTGATTGTCATTTTGAAAGGCAAAGATCTCATCATGTTGAAGGTTTGGTTCTTGGCTAAATGGGAATGAAAATTCCTCATTTGCTAATTGTTCCACTTGTGGATTCTATGTAGAATCATAAGATTCTAATAGCATAGCATTGAATTGAATAGGAGGAGGATTGTCATTTACTTGTGAGTTTTGATTTACCTCCTAATTACCATTGTAGTATGAACCATCATTGTTAGGCATATTTTGGCTATCATCATACTGATTGATATAAGCATATTGCAAGTTGTTGTTGTTGTCAGTAGGAATGCTTCCATTATTGGGACGAGTGTTCCATTGTCAGTTTTACCTTTGGAAGCCATTATTGTGATCAGGAGGATTGAAGTTGTTTCCTCTGCCATTGTTTCCTACATTATTGTTGTTATTCCCATTGAAGTTCTTGTTGTAATTTTGACCAAAATTGTTGTTGTAGGGGCCAGCGTTGTTTCTTTGGAAGTTGTTGTTTTGTCCTTGTGACAATCTAAGACATTTCAATTCATTGTTCATTTGTGACATAGTCTTCTTCATTTGACCAAATTTTGAAATAATATTATAATCCGTTTCCATAGGAACCGTTGCTTTCTATTTAAAGAAAGCTATTTTTGGAGGCTCATAACCTGGATATGTTATCACTTGAGTTTATGGAGTAGGTGCCTATTGTAATGGAATTGGGTTCATAGGTATGAACTAGCTAGGCACGGTGGGTGCTCCCATGGGGTATGTTGGTATTGTAGGGACTGCTTGTGCTAGAAGCATCATTCCTCCTCCATTAGGATTGGCTTTCTTCATGAACGTGATCACTTCTACAAAGAATTTATCCAACATGTCAATATTTGCTGCAAGAAGTCTTCTTAGAAAGATCACAATAAGAGGATCCATAGCATTCAAATAAATTTAAATAGCAGCTTCAACTGGTATGGTGTATGGCACTTCCAACTTGCGGTAGGCCATATGAAAGCAATGGTTGAAATGGGAGACTATCTCAATTGGGTCCCTTTTGATTGATATGAATTTTTGATGTATCATAGCTGGATTGATGAATGTTTTGAATTGTTCCAAGAACAATTTTTTGAATGTATCCCAATCTCCAATGAATCCAAGTGGAAAATTTACGTACCAATTGAAGGCAATTTCTCCCAAAGAGTAGGGAAATAAATGAAGAACCATGTTCTCATTAGAAACTTTCTTGTGATTGCAAATTTCCTTGAATACCTTGACATGATCTTTAGTGGTTCGAGTCCCACCATAGATGAATCTGGGGCAAAAATTCTCAGGATTCTTAGGGAGGTCATGGAGTGCACCTCTCAAGTTTATTGGTGAATCCATGGCATTTGCAAAAAAGGCCATCGAAGGGTTTGGCAAACCTAATGGTGGTTGTTGAGGAGTAGCTATTGAAATGTGTGGTGGTCCACTAGGTGGTTGGAATGGAGATGGAGTTGAAGAAGATGATGAAAGTTTGAATGGAAGTGGTTGAATTCAGGATGTTCCCTTGTCACTATGTGGTTTGTGGAAGTGTGTAAGCTCAAGAAACTTGTGTGTACTTGGCATAGACCTTAATGCTCATTGAGATGGGGATTTTGGATCAATATCCTCTAGCTTACACCAATTCATGGAAAAAGTGCACCTCTATAAAAGTACACTTTCTCAACTCTCTGAATTTTATGCACCATAGAGTTTTGCACACCTGTGAAGCTGCAGATTTGTGGACCTACAGAGCTAGGGACTTGAATTTTTCAAAAACTCAAGAAATTTTTTTGAACTTTTGTGAAGCACAGATTATTGTAGAAGTGCAAAATTCTGAAACTTTAATAATTTTTTCTTCCTTTCAGGGAGTCAAAAGGGGCCCTCATTCTAGAGCCACTTCTTTTGGGTAGTCATTTTACATGAGGTCAATGGCGGGAATCCATTGTGCAATTCCTCTCTTGAAAAGCTAATCATTTTGGGATCAACTCCAAGGTTCAGTATTTGTCTTGTGACATACCAAAATCTGCTCAGTTGAAGATAAATGTGATTATTCACAAGGAGACCTTTGCTAGTTCTACTATGATCTCGAAATGAAGTAAACCTATTTGCTGTCTCAAAATAACAAACAAAAGAACAATATTTTTGTATTTTCTAGTTTTTTCAATGAATGCAATCTAATAGTGTAACTAAAATGAGTTCCTATTCTAACAAGGGTTTAGCAAAGAAAATAACAAAATTGAAAGCAAATAACATGAAATTGAAATCCTAAATGGACATAAGCTACAAAAAAAAACACACTACAAGCTAATCTTTTGAAGAAATCAATAGGAAAACAATGAAAACAGGAGCAGTGCTTCCTAGAATCCACTGATGTAATTATCGATGGGAAATTTCAGTAACTGATTGATATTTCACTCTTCATCAAATTGCAAGGCCACGAAAAGTGCACTCATGTGAGACAAAGAGTTATGTAGGCACAATTTGTGATCTCTCCTCAAGCTAGATACATCAGCAAAATTCATAAATTTGTAGCAAACACCAGAACTAAAAGATCGCACAACTACAAACAACGCAATAACCTTTGGCTCAATCACAATCTCATGAACAAAATTCACAAAATAATGACACATTCAAGAAAGAATCACTACACTCCAAATGTGAGCACCAAAACCATAATTTTATTGCATAATAACGGTGGCCCTTGTTACATTTTACAATGGGGTATTTATAGGAAATCGTCTCCTCAATTTGTGTTGAGAATGAGAGATATCTTCATGCAATAAAATACTTTTAAAACATTAAAACAAACTAAATATATATAGACTAACAATTAATCTGGTACTTAAAGGGACTCCATCCATATTTTATTCATTAACTAGATGCATAAGTCCTTTACATGTCAAAAATAGAGAAAGCATGAGAGAAAAAGTAGGATGAAGCCATCAGTCAAAGTGGAAGTGCATGGAAGCACCAAAAATCAAAGCTAGTCCTTCACTAAATGTATGTCAAAGTTAAACTGCCGTTAGAATGCACTCTTGATGCATGGAAAGTGTTATTTTTTGAATTGGCAGTTAACTGTTGGCACACCTCTGAATTGTAGAGCTATGAACTTGTGGAGTTGCGGAGCTAGGGACCTATGGAGTATCCTAAAAATGTGGACCTATGGAGCTTTAAACCTCGACAGGGTCAAAATCTCAAAATTTTACAAAGTGTCAAAATTGAAATTCTGGCATCTGGGTTTTGTTCTTCTTCATCCCAAAGCTATGTTTGGATGTTTGCCCTTGAATTTCTCTATAATTTTAGTAATTTTAGCCACATATGGAAGATCTAAAGCCTCATATTTATCCTTTACCTTCTATCTATAGTTGTCCACCTCAATTCAAGTCTTTGTAAAATCTTTGAGCTTAACTCTAACAATTCTTATTTTGTCCTAAAGGCCTGTCGGATGTCCTCATCATCAGCAACCTCCACAAAAATCTTGCTAAAATTCTCCACTACTGTCTCTATAGGTAACAACCTTTCTCTTTTTTCATCTTCAAAAATATCCAAGCATGCATCACTGTAGTGTCTTTCTGCTTGCAAAATTCACTCTCGGGCTTGGTCCTTAAGCCAATGGATCTCTTCGTGTAATGTCTCCATTACTTTATTGCTATCTGCTATTTTCTCTATCCAATCATCAATCATGTCTAATTCTTCTTTGGTATATACATCAATCAAAACCTTATATCTTTGGCCCTTTATGGGTTGTAGAGTCTACAAATCCTTACTCCATGCACGTACCTCATCCATGATACTAAAATCTTGCTTCAAAATTGCTATGATCTTATTCACGTTCTCCTATGTAGCATGTAGTAACTTTAGATTCCCTATGATAATCTGGATACCTTTCTCCTCAAAACTGTCTTGCCATTCCTGAAAAGCTTTCAAAAATGAGTCTAATTGTACACCTCCCCCTTCTCTAAGTACAGTATTCAAAGTATGCTCAGGGTGTTCAGGATCAAGAGAACCAACAACTTTGGCTAGATATCTCTTTAGGATCTTGACTTGCCTTCGAAGTGTTCGAAGTTCAATCTCATCTTGCTCCATGTGCCTAAGGACCTCTTTTACTCCCATGGTCATCATTTTTTGGGCTGAATCCTGTGTAGGCCTTCCCAACATAACATCCTTCATCGCATAATCTTTGAAGCTAACACCTTTTGCATTTGTATCTTTAGGGGGAAGAGCCACCTATGCAAACAAATCCTAGTTCTGCATGGTGGTGACAAATGCTAATGGTATCGCCTCATGTGATGGAAACTCAGGTTTGTTCAAAATCTCTGCAATATCACAAATGTCATCCTCTGATGCATAGAACTAAGGCTTAGCACTTCTCATTATCTCCTTTCGGAACCATCTCAAGATATTTTTTCCTACGGATCTGACTTTTGATGATGAAGGGGTGTGTTCAACTACCTCCTTCCCTTTATCACTCTTGGTTGCAGTCATCTCTTGTTGTGAGGACTCGTCTTCTGTAGCTTCAATATCTATGCATCTTATAGCCTGCTCCTCAATATCTTGGGAAGGTTGTTATGCACATTCTACCATCTATCCCTCCTTTGACACTTCTTCAATAGCCCTTAGCTCTGGTTGCTCCTGTGATGATGGTTCCTTTTGAACCTATTCCTCTTCTGAACTCAAAGGTGGGGGAGTTATCGAACCCTTATCTACCATCGTAATCGATGGTGGAGAGGGAAGAGTGAGATCAGGACCCTATGTTTTTGGCAGCATCTACATCCAGTCTTCCTATTGGAGTTCACCTATAGGGGTATCCCTAATCTTATCCCCTATCAACTATGTACCTATAGGCATGAAATCAAAATTTGACATTGAGAAAACACCACCACCCTCTCCACTCTACTCATATACCCACTATTGTACTTCATCTTCTAAAGAAGAGAGTTCTAATGGTTTTGCTTGAGTGGATGGTAGGGTACCCATGGCACTCTTTCTTCTTTGTAATTCTGTGGCTCTAACTAGATGAGTTCTTCCCTATAGGGGAATTTTTTCTTCCTCTTCCTCCTCTGATTATGTTTCTTCTTCTTCTTCATCTCCCTCCAGAATGCTTTCAGGAATAGAAAGATTAGGCACTAATCTTCTACTAATCCTTTTCCTTTTCTCATCTGAATCTTAATTCTTTTCTTCTATTTCTTGGAGGTAGAAGGAGAAGCAAGTTCATCTTACACAGGAGGAATGGAGACTTGTGGAATATCTCCCTCTTCTAGCTATCTAGACATAATAGGAGGCAATTGTGGTTCATCCTGAACTAGGATAGCTCCAGTATCTTGAGACCCTTGTGGACTCTATTCCTGCTACTGGGAAGGCACCTATTTTGTTTGAATCCTTTGAGGAGAGGTCCTCTTTCTTTAGTTATTTTGTTTCCTTTTAGGAGGGTGATAATATCCCACTGGGCAATCAAGCTGGTAGACTATTTTTGGCTTGATAGGGGACTAGAGCGCAAAGATATGAACTCTTACTTTCCTACCTCTTCCTCTTTCTGGGAAAGCATATGCATGGAAGATTACTATGTCAGGAATTGGATCAAGTGGAAAAGGTTTCTTGATCCAATCCTTTTTCATTATAATAACAAGCCTCTCTCGATGATTAATAACATCACCTTCTTCCTTGTCAACCTCGGCATTCAGAATAGGTCTTTCACCAATTTTATCTTAATTGAATAGGGGATCCAATAATTCCTTAGAATCCTATTGCCTTATCTCCTCTGGGATGTTCAATTGGAGAGCCTTTTCTGATAGATACAAAGTCATCCTACAATAGTCCCTAATGTGGACATCATAGTCATTTGTGGCATTCATCCAATGATCTACAACAACATCCTTCTGATGGAATTCTTTTCCTACTAGACTCTCCACTTTCCCAACATTGTCAAAATATGGCCAGGGAGAGTTGTATTTTGCAATAGGATAGTTCTCACACTCCCACTCGAAGGACAGAATATCATGTTTTTGCTTCACCTAATACAGCCCAATGACCAATGGTCATTCCCAGCAGGGTCTCCATTGTCTCTTTATCTTCTCATATGTTGACTCAATTTTCCTAGAGATCTCCAATAGTCTAACTTGTCACTTGGGTATCTCAAAAGCTTCTTAGGATTGATGGATGCACCAGCTACCCGTAGATACATGAATGTCTTGAACTAGATGAAGTAAGCTTTAAGAGTCATGATTTGTGCTTTGGATTCATCTGATAATCTCTTCCAGTAGTCCCCTTCAATAAATCAAATGATCGCATAGATAAATGCATCATTCACAATCCTATATTCCTTTCTTTGTGCTAAGAGCTTCTTCTTCACCAACTAAGGATAAACTATGTAAGGCCAGGCATTGGCGTCCTGCATACTGCCTCTCTTGTACAAATTGAGATAGTTTTTCACCCTTGTTGTAAGTAGGTACACCAGGTAAGAAGTCATGTAAAACTTCTTCTTGTCCTTCACTACCCTCAATTTCTCACACAAGTTTTCACTTAGTGTGGTGGCCCAGTCCAATGTTATCTTCGCCTGTCTGATGGTCTCAATGAAGTTGACCATAAATGTGCTGAGGTGACCTACTGTGGGTAAGCCCATGATTCTACTCAAGAGAATAATGGAGTATCTAATGTGTTCCTTCATGTATCCCCAAGTCATATCCACTTTTCTGGTTATCCTTCCCCAAGGAGGCTTCTTAATCAAGTATAAGGATTGCATAATGTCAATGGCCTATTGTTGATGCTCCCTGTACCATCTCTCAGCCACTTTATAGAAAAGACAGATGAACTGGTCTGCTCTTGGTAGGTGAAAAACCCTCTCAATGTTATCAAGTCGCAAATCCAATACTACTTCCCCTATGACACTCTTGACCACCCTCTCATCTGGGACAAAGTGTTGTGACTGACTGAGCCATGATTAATTCAACTGATTGCACCGAAACAGGATGTGATGTTGCACTCGCTAATCCAAAATGGATCAATGCAGATACCAAGGCTAACCTCTCTGTTGGCTTGTTGCAAATTTTTAAGAATTCCCCTAAATTCGTGTGTCTAAGGTCGATATCTTTAATCTTTGCATAATCATCGTGGAATCTAGACTTTGAAGGTACACCTTGGAACTTGAATATTACAGGTTTGGGTGTTGCTTCAGATGTAGATGCCATTTAATCACCTGCATATTATGAGAAAAGCATTTATTAGTCAGAGGTAAAATGTAGAGTAGAACATTAAACAATAAAAAAAAAATGTCCCATTTGGATATTTTATTATTTCTATTTTATCCCCTTTTTAATTTTATTTTTAATTATATATATATATATTTAAAACATTTATATATATATATATTTAAAACATTTATATATATATATATATTAAAAACATTTCTATATATATATATATATATTTATATTTATATTTAAATAAATTAAAAATAAATTTTAAAAATGCATATAGGGGCGTCATGTGGGCACATGACGCAGGTGTCTCAAAGGGCATCACCACATGGGCATCTCAAGAGGGGCACTGCGTGCGTGGATGCTACTGCATAGGTGTCCCAAGAGGGGTGCTGCACTCGTGGGCACTGTTGCACGAGTGTCCCAAGAGAGACATCGTCGTGTGGGCGTCTCAAGAGGGGCACCGCATGTGTGAGTGCTACCACACGGGCATCCCAAGAGAGGCACTGTGTGCATGGGTGCTACCATGTAGGCATCCCAAGAGAGGTGTCATGGCACAAACCGTCCAAAGGGACGCCGCATGAGCACATGAGGAAATTCACCCTCTTGGCTTTCATTGTGACCGACCTGCAAAGAAAAAAATGGTTATGAAAAAAGAGAATGAAGTGGGGTTTTATAGCCCCATGCCAGGCCGGGTGCGCGGTACACCTTGGCACATGCATTGGTGCGCAACATGCACTCTGCCTGTGTGCATACACGTGAAGATTTTTTTTTCAAATTTTCAAATTTTTCTGTAATTTTTTTGATTTTCTAATTTTTTTGTGATTTTTTTAATTTTCTAATTTTTTGTATTTTTTTGATATTCTATTTTTTTGTTATTATATATATATATATATATATGAACTTTTGACTAAAAAATCTAACTCTAACTAAATTTTTTTCTCCTGATTCTCAAATTGTGAGTTCGGGAGTTGAAAAAAGTAGGGGGTCCCCCCTAATGAGGAATCAGGCATGTGTTGTGGACACAATAGTACCATAGACTATTTTTCTTACATTAATCATTATCAGTTTTAAGTGTTATTTGAGACTTTAAGGAAAGAAGTCTCTTACAATTGAGTTTTGTAAGATATTTGTATTTATTTCCCACATTTTAATAAAAGGAGACATGACATCAAGGAAATTATCAATAAAGAGCAACATGGATATAAAAGGCATATATAGAAAGTTTTTAGAGGCATATTTTATAACAATGACAATGGAATCATATTAGAGGCAACGATAGGAAGTTTTAGACTGACTGTTATGTACAACACAGATATCAGAATCATATCATCACAAGCTTATGGACATGGAATTGGTAAAGAGGATATACATTTAAGACTATATCATCTTAAAGGTTCAAATATGAGTTTTCCACATACAACAATTATCTTAAGTATTAAAGAATGAAAAAAAGTGGTTAAGGAGAAGAGTAAACATGACAACAATAATATAAAATTGTCAATTATAATAATCATGAAGAAAATATTGTCCCTTCTAATGATTGAGAATTGAAATCACATACCTGTAGGATGTACACTAGTACCCTTGTCAGGTGGAAGGACTCAATGTGGTCTCAAAAAATCTTGTAACAAAACATACATATTGTGGTTCATGATCCATAAATTAGTATAAAACATAAAGCTTTATTGAACTATTTTCCTGGAAAAAGACTCATTGTTTTTTACTTCCAAACAACATGCTCTATGCTATAATTTGTTTCTTGTGGCCTCTTTTTCTTCTGTTAGATGTGGATCCATCACAAGCTCAAGAATTTGTAGATTAACATTCTTTAGGGTTTTTTTGCATAAGCTAACAAGGTCACTATTATATGCGATGTCATTATCGCATAATACAGTGGCTGTCATATCAGCAAGTAATTATTGTTGTGCAATTTTTTCCTTTCCCCTTCCCTTTCCCTATGAATCAAATTGTGACAAAAACTATCAATAAAACAATCAAAACAATTCCAAAACCTTCATGAAAGTAACATAATAATCTAACATTTTGTAAAATTAAAATTGCATTAATTTTTATATAGAAGGTTTACCTGCACTAGAGAAGGGATAGGAGCAACATCCTTACCTCTATCATCTGATGGCTCGGCCATGTCGCCCTATGACAAAGAATATATATTAAAACATCAACATTATCAAAGGAATAGTCCACTTAGAAAAAAACTATTATTAAAATGATATATTGTATATTAGAGTTCTAATTGGAAGTAATTAGTTTAAATTTTAAATATATTGCACTTACAAGTCCTATGATAATAACTTTCTTTATATCTATGTGATTCAAATTGTAATCTATTAGCAACTCTTCCCCTAAACTTATTGATTTTATCACACATACAAAAACATGATTTGCCTCATACGCCTCAAAAATGCAATTGGGTCATTTATTAGTTGACCTAGGATGTGTACTATTTATAAAACCTACAATGTTCCCTATTTCTTTTGGTCTTCCATCAATGTACACAGCAAGTCTTTTAATGAAGTTTCTCCTTGCTCGCTCATAAGTTTTGAGGAAGCCTGAGTGCCCTGCTGAAGGAGAAGCATGGAGTTCATAAAAAATAGCCTGATGTAGAGCTGGGTTCTGAGGAAGCACTAGCCGACCCTTGTATCGAAGAGAAGCACCATCCCAAGAGTAATGTGGTATAGCAGAAGGATTATTGGCTAGCTGGTGAATGATTTGAGATAAAGAAGAGTCACTGTCATAGCCCTGCTGAACAGACGCTAACCAATTGGGAATGGGCTTAGAAATAGCGGAAAGGGAAGCTTGATTATCAAATGTACGAGAAAGAGCATCTGCCACAATATTCTCCTTACCCTTCTTGTAGGTGATCTCATAATCATACCCCATGAGTTTGCTGACCCATTTCTGTTGTGTAGGAGAGGATACCCGTTGTTCCAGGAAGTATTTCAGACTTTGGTGATTGGTTCTGATGCAAAAATGACTCCCTAAGAGGTATGGCCGCCACTTCTGTACAGCATGCAAAATAGCCATCATTTCTTTTTCATAAGTAGAGAGGGCTAGATTCTTACCAGAGAGGGCTTTGCTAGTGAACGCAATAGGATGGTCATCTTGCAAGAGAACAGCACCCAATCCATTGCCGCAAGCATCACTCTCAATAGTGAAGGGTTTGGAAAAATCTGGCATCGCGAGAACAGGTGTACTGCACATAGCCTGTTTCAGTTGTTCAAATGCAGTCTCAGCAACAGGGGTCCAGGAGAAGGCATCCTTTTTTAACAGAGCTGTCAATGGTGCTGCAATTTTCCCGTAATCTTTGACAAACTTGCGGTAGTAGCCAGTCAACCCCAAAAAACCCCGAAGGCTCTTGAGAGTTTTAGGATGCGGCCAAGTTTTCATGGCATCTATTTTTGTAGGATCCACCCGCACTCCATGGTGTGCAACAATATGCCCGAGATACTCCACTTCCTCCTGGCCAAACACACATTTAGATAGTTTTGCACAGAGTTGATGATCAGAGAGAAGTTGCAAGACAAGCTCCAGATGATGGAGATGCTCAGCCCAAGTTTTGCTATATATGAGGATATCATCAAAGAAGACTAGAATGAATTTTCGGAGGTATGGTCGAAATATGTTATTCATCACTGCCTGAAATGTTGAAGGAGCATTCGTGAGGCCAAAGGGCATGACTAAAAATTCATAGTGACCATCATGTGTGCGGAAGGCAGTTTTAGGTATATCCTCCTCATTAACCCGAATTTGATGATACCCAGAACGAAGATCTAACTTGGAGAAAAAATGAGCCCCATGAAGTTCATCAAGAAGTTCATCAACAACTGGAATGGGAAACTTGTCCTTTATAGTGAGATGATTAAGTGCTCGGAAATCAATGCAGAGTCGCCATGACCCATCTTTTTTGCGAACAAGCAGAACTGGAGAAGAAAAGGAACTGGTACTAGGGCGAATAATACCTTGCTTCAGTAAGTCACGGACAAGTATCTCGATTTCGGTCTTCTGATGAAATGGGTAGCGGTAGGGCCTGATGTTGGGCGGAACACTGCCAGGAAGGAGCTGAATACGGTGGTCCTCTGGACGAGAAGGAGGTAATCCCACAGGTTCAGCAAATATACTAGAATACTTGTCCAAAATGTGTTGGAGATCGGCAGGAGTGCTAGAGACTGCTGATGGCTGCATCTGAATGGAATGGAGCTGAGCGATGACACCATGTGAATTCTTCTTAAGAAGTTTTTCCATACGGTGTGAACTGATGATGCTGAGAGACCCTGGTTGTAAGCCTTTCAAAGTGTGTTGGTGCCCCTCGGCTGAAAACTGCATCCAAAGTTCAGCAAAATCCCAGAGAATGGGGCCAAGAGTGCGTAACCATTGGGCACCCAAAACCACATCACAGCCACCTAAGGGTAAGGAAAACATGTCAGAGCGCATGTTATAATCTCCAATAGAGAGACGCACATTGCGACATTTCCCTTTACAAGGTAAAGTGCCCCCATTGGCAATCATGACTTCAAAGCTAGAGCAGGGATGGATAAAGCAATCAGCCTGTTTGGCTATTCGTGGATCAATGAAGTTATGAGTGCTACCAGAATCAATGAGTATAGTAAGAGGGATCTTCTTGAAGAAACCCTGGACCCGCATGGTTTGTGGAGTAGTGACTCCTGCCAAAGCATGGACAGATATCTCTGGTGGAGCTTCTAGGGAAGGAGGTTCAGGCTGGTGAGGCTCAACCTCAGCATCCACTGTTTCCTGAGCATCTACATATTCTTCCAGTTCCGGTGGAGAATCCACATCCAAGAGATAGAGCTTTTGCTGAACACATCTATGGCCCCGAGACCATTTCTCATCACAATTATAACAAAGCCCTTTGTCTCGCCTAACTCGCATCTCTGTTTCAGACAAGTGCTTGATCGGAGTAGTTCTGGGAGCTGGTATGACTGGAGGGTTGTGAGAACCTGTATTTCTGAATGGAACAAAATTAGATCTGGAGCGTTGTAGAGCACTAATCTTGTCTTCCGCTAACTTAGCCAACCCAAGGGCTTCCATCATTGTAGTAGGTCGAAACATTTTGACTTCTGAGCGAAGTGCATCCTTCAGACCACTGACAAAACAACTACGGAAGAATTCATCAGACAAGCCCTCTGTGTGATTAGCTAATTTTTCAAACTCTGTCTGGTATTCTCTTACAGTGCCTGTTTGACGCAGTTTAGTGAGTGCTCCTGTGAAATCATCAAAGGAACTAGGGCCAAAGCGCTCCAAAATGAGGGTGCACAATTCGCTCCACGTTGGGCCTACATTAGCCTTGATGTACCAACGGAACCATTGAAGAGCTTCATGTTCCAAATGAAAAGATGCAAGGGAGACTTTGTGGTTATCCAAAGTATTATGCAAGCTGAAATACTGCTCTGCCCTATAGATCCATCCAGTCGGATCAGAACCATCGAAGCGTGGAAAATCAAGCTTTGGTCCACGGAAATTGCCAGAAGAGGACCCAGTATCTCCTGAATGGTTTCGGCTCATGGCTGACTGCTGAAAGTTAAGACCCAGAATTTTGTCATCCAGATCTTGAAGTTTGGTTTTGAGGGATGCAATTTCCTCTTCCATGATTTTTGCTCCTGTACGCGTAACAACCATAAAACAAGGTTTTTTTTTTTTTTTTTTTTTTTGGAATGGGTAGAAGATGAGAAACAAAAACTTTTTTAGTTACGGCAAACTTGGATTTGGGTAAAACTCATATAGGAAATGGGTGTTCGACGGGTGGTGGGAGACTATCTGGGGACAAGGGAAAAAGAAAAATGAGGGTTTCAAGGGTAGGGAGGCGAAATGAGGCGAACAGTCCAAGAGGGATAAGGGAGCAAAATGAGGAATTGAATCTTGTGGCTCAGTTTGGTGGCGATTGGATGAGAGGTGAAAAAGATAGGGCAAACCCTAAAATTAGATAAATGAGGGATTTAGGGCTTTGATATGTAAAATTTGGGGTTGGGTCGCCAAGGAAGGAAGTATGCGAAATGATATTGCAGACGTTCTGCGGAAGTATGAGCAGAAACAGAAAGCAAACAAGGAAGCTACGACTAAAAAACAGAAAAAATTTTACTCTTTTTTTTTTTTTTTTTTTTTTTTTTTTTTTTTCTGAACAGTCGACTTAGAAAAATTCACTCACAGACAGAATAACTGAAAAGAGTTATTGCAATAACAAGAGATATTAGAAGTGAGAGGAACCTGAAGGCCACGACAGAAAAAAAAATTTGATGTAATTTCCACCCAGCGAGCCCAAGAGAGTGCTCTGATACCAGATGAGAAGAACCTCCTTATAGCAATATCGTGAGAATGCTCGAAATAACAGAATACAAAGTGATAGCAGAACTCAGAATAAATCTACTGATCGCAGGCCACTTCGAGGGGGTAACCTCCTTTGAGCAAGCTCAATACAATAAATTCGTCCGTGCCCATCAAGGGCCTCAACCTATTCTTATATACTGGGTACGATCTAGAAAAGTAATACTACCTATGCATGTGGGATAATAAAATAAACTCACGGGATGACTTACAAAGCATATGCGTCCAACAACTCTAATCTAAGAAAATAAACAGAAGGAACACACAGGTTCCTAACAATCATTTTCTTTCCATTGTAGATAATTTGCTAACAATGTATACCCACAGATTTTATTTTTTATTGAACTATCTGCATCCAATTTTTTGTAATTGTAACAAGGTACTACATACTCCATCAATTCAACAATCTTTTTATAACTAACTTTTATGCCATCCATGGAAAATAAGCCCAAACCATGTAATGATGATGGATTTATGTGATATATCCTCTCGTTAACACAAAAATCAGTGTTATTTGGAGGTAATTCCTTGGGTACCAATTCTTTCTCAAGATGTGTGTACCTCAAGGGAACCTTGATGTCACCCTTTCTCTCATCATCATAAGAACATGACCCCCTTGGGCAAGGAAAATTGCATGTTTTTATTGAATTTTTCTCTAATTTTTTGCCCTCTAGTTTGTCTCTCTTTTGTAGATGTACTACATGTCTCACTATCCTCTTCTATTTTCATATTTCCCTCACTTGAGGAAGCAAAATCTGACAAATACCTATTTGGTGGTACCTAGAGCCCATCAAATGAGAGATATAGTTGAATAAATGAAACATCAGGATATAAAATGAGGCTAATATTGATAAAGTTTTCCTAAAGTTAATTTTGAAGGTAAAGAGAAAGAAAGAATGTAATAAACTTATACCTCTCGATCCATGTCACTTTGTATTATCCTCATTAAAGGGGTATAGTTTCCTGCATATGTAAATAATTTGTCTTAAGTTAGTTACAAATTACATGATACTTATGCTACAAATTATGCATAGAACATAACATGAACAATATGCATAAATCGCAAAAAAAATATAAAATTATATATTTTTCAATTGGTTACCTCTACAAAAAAAAATATTATAAGTAATTGGCACCTAATACATTTCAATTGATCATGTCATTGATCATATTATTTATCCATCTCATCATGAACAAAATCATCATTATCACTATCATCATCCAAATCATTAGAATGACCATCATCAACATCATGATCATCACTATGACCATCATTGTCGTTGTCATCGTCATCATCATCATCACCATCACCATCAACACCATCGTCATCTTTCCCACCACCACCACCACCACCACCATCATCATCAATGCTATCACCATAATCATGAACATCTTTGCCATCATCATCATCATCTCCTTCATCTTTGCCATCATCAATATCATCATCTCCTCCTTCATCTTTTTCTTCAATCACATTATACCTTACCATTCTTCCTCTTAGATCATGTCTAACAAAAAATGACCAACCTAATTTATGTGGAACACCAAAGTAAAACACTTTCTCACATTGGCTTGGAAGAACATAGGGCTCATTTCCAACTGGCTCAAATGACATTGTATTAATCATTGTAAATCCATTATCATGTTCAATAACAGTTCTATTAGGATCATTTTGATTAAGTCATAGCCTATACCATTTGAAACTGAATAGAACTTTTTTGAAGAAACTAAAGCCACACTCAATTATATCATCCAAAATTCCATAATATCTATTTTTAGATTGTTGAGGATACATTTCATTTCAAGATGAAATATCGGTGACCTCGAACATTGTAGTTATCCTAGAATTGCAAGTTCTCTTAGTCTCGTCCACCTTTTAAATGCAAAATTTATGATCATTGTAGTACATAGCTCTATGGTGCTTGACTTGTTATTTTTCAAACATGTCAAAATTATGCATCCATCCTTGAGTTGATATTAATGAAATGGCATGATAGATTAACTTATACGTACCTTTCCACCTCTTAAACCATTTGCTAGATCTATTACCATTGGCGTAACATTGGGATCTTCATTACGATGAGCTTCTTTAACCAATGAAGCAACACCTTCCCATGTTAATGAGAGACCATTTTTTAGAGATAGTTAAATCCATAGCATCATCCAATCAAGATTATTTGCAATATACAAATGAAGTGCATCCCAGTCATGAGCAACTATATAAAATAAATAGACTAGTTAGAAATAACTTATATTGATGATGGATAAGAATTAATTAACTACAATAACATCATATAATCACCTCTCACTTTCCTCAATCTATCTTTCCCCATTAATTACTCCCCTTCAAATCTATTAATGGAGTTGGGATCCCAAATGAGATCTATATGAATCTTTGATGAAAACTTGGGAAGATATTCACTAATGTAAACCATGTTCTAGTAGACCATATATCTCTTGACCATAGAACTCTGAGGATGTGCTCTCCATTGAACCAAGCCCTTCAAAAATTTTATGTGCCTCTCAACCATCCACATTGACCTAGTTGTTATAGGTCCACACAATTCAATATCCTCAACTAGATGTATGAGGTAGTGTTCTTGTGCATTAAAAAAGTTTAAGGTAGAAACTTTTGCATCTCCCACAAAAGCTGAGGAATTTTTCTCTTGTATTGCTTTATGCCTTTTTTAATCAATTTATTTAGATGACAATCACCTAGAAGATATTCATCACACAAAAATATATTAATAAGACTAATAATACTTCTATACAAAAAAACTAACAAATAACATTTTTAACCTCATGTATTTCCCAAGATCATATATAATGTGTTTGACACTCATGTTGTTGAAGTTGTGTGAGAGAGATAGAGATAGAACGTACTACAATAATAATAAAATGATCTTTTCTATATATTATAAAATAAAATAATCAAAAGTACATGATGTTTTACAAATTTATTGTAAATAGAGAAGAACATGACTTACCTTGATGAAGGTATGTTAATCATGCATTTTCAACCCTGACCCAAAATCACATTTCTTTGATATGAGACTACTTATGTTTATAGAAAATCCTATGGGAAATTTAGTTTTTGTTATGGCTTCATAAATGGCATCAGTTTGTTGTTGCGTTAATAAGCAAGGAATGACACTTGTATAAATCTAGTTTCCATCTCTATTTGATTCAACAAAAAACTTCAATGCATGATTGGATTCATCAATGTCATTGCAAATTTTGACCAATTTTTATTTGTCACACCTTCCATCCAATATTTTCCATAGTGTCACTATTACATTCTTTCCAATATGCATAACATCAAACAAATGCACAATTGGGAGGTTCTTGTAGTACAAAAACCTACTAAATTGTCTAAGATGGCTTTTAAGTCCTTTTGAAAATTTCTCATCAATGAATTTATGACCTTGATGAACATCAATTATACCATTAATAAACAAAAGATAGTATCCAAATTTAAATTTCATAAGAAAAATTGCATTATATGGAATGACGTTACCTCGATGATTCATTCTATTGTATTCCAACTTCCACATGTGAGGTGTCATTCTTTGTGGCTTTGTAGTTCTCTCTTCTTTCCCACTAAAAAGATGTTTTTTGATAATTCAATACTTATAATTTTTGTGGAGAAAGTGTCTATGCTCATCAAACACCTACTTCCTAAACTTTTTGAATGACAAGATTTCATCTTTGGACCACAAATTGAAAATATGCAAATTTTCCCTTTGTCTAAAGACCTAAAAGATCGTGTATAATTGGATGACATGTGTACTATAAGATTCATACTTACAATTATCACATGCAACTTAAATATAAAACAAAAAATATGTGTTAACAATTTTACATACCAGAAAAATGTGTTAGTCCAGGGGCATCATGTATAGTCCATTCAAGCATTGCACAGAATTGAAATTGCCTTTCACCAATTGGTCTAGATATGTCATACATAGTGACCCCATTCCATAACTCCAATAATTCATTAATCAAGGGCTCAATATATACATTCACATCTTTCACTTGGTACTTACCTAGTTGAATGAACATAAACAAAACATAATTATTATGACCATTTTGATATTGTGTTTATAAATTAATTTAGATGACTATTAAATGGAAAAATACCTAGTACAATCATTTCCAACATTATTTTCTCCCTCTCTATGGAAATCCAAGGAGGAATATTATTGTTAATAAAAAAAATAGGCTAGACTGGGTAAATAGTTCTCATCTCTCCAAATGGATTGACACTATCTGCTACCAATGAAAGCTTTAAATTATGAGGTTCTTGTTTAAATAATGGTCACTTATCTTCTATGTCCTTAAATTTAGAACCATCCACGTGCATTCACATAATGTCTTTTTGACTTCTATTGTTTGCATGGTAATCAATAAATTATTTCAAGCTATTACACCTAAATAAGCATTGTAGACGTGGAATAATGGGAATGTGCTGAAGAACCTTGTGAGGCACCTTTTTCATCATTTAATCTAATCAATATCTACTAATTTGAAAATCAAGGAATTCTATTGCAAATTCATGTTGTTAATGATATATAATATGATAATTGGGACATGCATGTATTGTTTGATACTCCATTCTAATATATTTCATAATGGTCGATAATTCTCAATAAGAGCGAGGTAGAATGTTTGATGGTGGTAACAAACACTCACCTATAAACTTATGGAAAAACATTGATATTAATATAAAGAATATTAATGGTACACTAACATAGAAGATGAAAAAAATGACACTATACCTTAGCATATGTGAGATTACTACATTGGATATATACTATTCATAACCTTGAAGTTTACTAGCAACAATACAACAGGGGGAAGTGTTGTTTGGGAGCCTTGGTACAAGGGATCATATTACTTTTCAATTATAGGTATATCAAGGTTCTCTTCATCATCATCATTAGATGCACAACTATCATCATCTTCATCATCTTTATAAGTTGTGCCAATGACATCTTCTTCAATCCTCTTCTCTGGCACATTATCAGTTGCTCCAATACCAACATATTTTAATTGTGTTCTCTTCTTCATGATCATATTCTTCCATGGGAGCATTACCTTCTACTTTGATATTCACGTGTCCATGTTCCACTAGTTTGGAATTTACATTCACCAAAGGATGAAAATCCTTTTCCCCTTCAATGTGATCATGTTGCCTAGAATGTCTCTAAGATATAGTGATTAGAATTCTTTGATTTTTTAAGCCCTTACATTTTTTTCAAGGACAATAACATTTTCCATCACAGTTTCTTTTGACCTGAGACCACAATCTAGCAATTATCACCTTATTTTGTTTTGGGTCCATATTGTTAGGCATGAACTTTCTTCAGAAGCAAATATTTAGGCTACAAAATTATAACAAATATAAACATACAAGCATTAGTAGTATTTTGTATATAATTTATAATAATTAATTAATTAAATATTACTATCTCTAGTACATATGAAATCTAAACAATTTAAATGAATTATACAATATGAATATTGGCACTGATTTTGAACAATATAGCATTAGTATTGATTCTAGACTTCATTCAGCTTGGTAGAAAGATTTTGAACTATTACATCCATGAGGTAAGGCTAGAGAAAGTACCTATCACATTGTGATGATCCATTCCACCTAACTATGTCCAAGATGTCAACACACTGGAGGAATACTTTTCCTACCAGGCTACCTACATACCCATATACATGGGATCAAGACCCTTGAACTACTCACTCTAACAAATATGTAGTTTTGATTTCTAATCGTTTTGATGTAGTTGTATTCCTATAACCACTGGTGAGCTTTACTAACCTAATATAGCTCTTCACCATCACACACCTACTAGGGCGAATCAAGTCGATAATTACAATCCTGTAATACCCTAGTGCAACCTTTGTGTTGTAGTTTACAGTTAATGCAAGGTTAACCTATATACATCCTAACTCACTCCTTATATAGTTATGTTGTAAATCTTGTAGCAATAATTAGTGGGTCCAAATAGACCAGTCAAGTTAATGCTAGGTAGGAATAGTTGATTGTTCATTTTATTATACCTAATCTGATGACAGTTCTACAAGAATTTGTAATCAACCCAACTAATCAACAACTAGATCAATTGACTTGTATATGTCCTAACTCATTCCTTATATAGTTATATTTAAAATCATGTGGTCATGCTACCTATTGAGTGAGCTTTATTATTTATATACATACATACATACATACATATACATTGATGAAAATGGTACAGAAACAAAACCCTAGATCTTGGTGCAGGGCGCCTAGGTCCTAAGGTGGTCAAACACCATGTAGGATATTATATAAGGTTATCAATAAGCATCCAAGTTGACACAACATAGATTAGACAATCTCAAACATGCATTTAGGCAAGTTGTTTACATGTTGTAATAAGGTTATAGGCAAGTCAAAGGTTGGTCAACAATTGGTCAAACATTGTGAGTTAACAAAAATCTCCATGTTTATGTTTTATAACCTTTTTGCATATTGTGGTATATTTTTGAAGGCATGTGGAGTCTTTTATTTGAAGTTTGTGCAAAAGTTGTAAAAATTGCAAAAAATGTAATAAAAGTTGTCATACAACTTTTTGTGATTTTTCTTGCAATCTAGAAGTGTAATAGCCAAATCATTATTTTGATCAAACATGGAAGGACGAAGTTGTAAGGTCAAGAGTTGTGACCTATAAATTAATTATCTTCAACCTAGTCTAGGGTTGGAATAGTACTATATGAATTTGGAATGAAATATCAATCCTTTTGGTGGGAAAATTCTTACTTTTGCTAATTTGGTCTTCATCCCACCATAACATATACATACATACATACATACATATATATATATATACACACACACACACATACATACATCTGTATGTACAATTTTATCACCTCATTTAACTAACTTTAATTTCAAATGAAAATTTAGGAACTAAAACATTGGAATCATACAAAGGAATCATGGAGGAAAGTCAAATATGTAAGCGAATGAATGTTGGAAGGCATAGATGTTAATGATAGGAAGCACCAAGCATTGTGAATGGATATGGAATTTGATGGTTCTTGCTTTGTAATTTCTATGTTTATGATGGAAATTAGTAGTTACCTTCATACTATCATTCATGGTTTGAGAAATTATATACGACCTACTCTTATTTCTGATTTTTTTTTATCAAAGGAGATATATGGTTACCTTTTATCTAAACAACAAACATTATTATAATTTTGGTCTAAACATTATGAATGTGTAATAAGGAATTTTTTGAATTAGAGAAATAATGGAGGGAAGTGATATGAGAAACTTGGGAAGAGACTATTCATCTTCCACAATGAGTGGGAAGATACATTCATGAACTTGTGTATGATTCAATTGAATAATCTAAGGCAAGATGGAGCCCTAGTGTTTTTTTCAAAAGTCAGGTCCTCCATTTATGATGTTGGAAAGTTGAAAATGGGCAATCATTGATGTCACTTAATCTCATAAAGAAATATTGTCTAGAATTTTGAGAAAGAAGATGGAGCTTTGGAAATATTCTTTCAAAAAGAACATAAATAAATTTGTTATTAATGGTGAGCCTAGTGTTGGAAAAATTTCAATTACTGAAGGACTTCCTTAATGTATTATACAAGGAATTGTTCCTGAACTACTTATAAACTAAAATTTTGTCTCAATAGATATGGATGTGTTTATTGTTGGAACTAAATTCTATAGAGATTTTGAAATGATTGAAAATAGTATAAAGAAAATTAATAGCATTGAATGATCATGTTGTTGCTTCTTTTGAAAATACACCAAATCTCAAGTCACAAGGAGGATGGATTGGGGCTTATACTAGAATGATATATGAAATAGCATGCAATTATTCTAATACAAAACTACAAAATTTGGAGTTAGAATTGGTAGAAATTAAGATTAGATTTCTCCTAGTGGTTATAGCTCATAACTCTATATCTAAAGATGATATAGTAGAATGCCAAGAGGACTTTCAAACTTGATTCAAGAAAATGATCAGATATGCATCTTATGAAGGAAATAGATGAAATTAATGAGTTTCAAGGCTAAAAGTTATTTCAAATAACAGTTACATCAACATCAAAACCCATAACAACACAATTTTCTTCCTTTATTAATGTGAGCAAAAGAACTTCAAATACATCCATTACAAATTCCTAAATAGAAAACATCCTCGAAGATTCTGAAATAAATCATTATCCAAAAAAAATATCCATCTCTGTGATTCCCATTAAAAATATTTATCATGAAGATGGCTCATTAATGGAAGATGGAAACACAATAACTAAATTGAAATAGAGAGAAGAATGGAGACATACCATGCCAATGTTGGAAATGAAGCAATGATAGATATGCAAAGGATAAAGAGGATGATGGTACTCCTATGGTTCAATGCATAGTTGAGGAAACATCCAAATTAGAACCAATCTCTGTAGACTAATAGATTCAATCAATTAAATTTTTTTGGATATAATGAAAATGAAAATGAAAGTCACAAATGAAACCCATTTTATTATTACAATCAAGGGCACTTTTTTGGTTCAATAAATCTTAGACAGCTAGTTCTTTACAGAATCCAATCAAGAAATTGGGCAATATGAACACTATCTGAATTGCCATAATCAATGGCTAAAGTGAATATTACCTTGAATCCTTACCCTGAAATTATAAAAATAAAAATTACCTTGAACCCTTACAATGAAAATGGAAAATACCTTCAACCCTTACATTGAAATTAAGCAAGCAAATAGACGAGGACCAAACCTTACCTTGAAAGCAAGTTCCAAATAGAATAGGACATGAATAATGAAAATGAATCCATCAACCTTACCTAGATGGCGCTGAAAAACTCTTAATTGGTCATGCTTGAAGCCTCCTGCCTGCACTTTGCCACGTGATATGAAATGAAGTTTCACTACTTCTTTTTTTGTTTATATCCCCAACAATGTCAAAAGTTTGATGCCAAACTTAACTTTCATCAGACTCCAATGAACAACCACCCTTTAGAATACTCCTTCAAACTAGGGGGCTTGGGAATGTAACTCCTTCCTATTGAGTATCTCAACCTGTGATGTTGCCCCCTGTAGAAGCCTGTGATCGGGTGACTTGAGGGAGTTAAAAGCAAGTGTTGATTGAACCTTCCCACAATAATAGATTGATCCTCCTCCCTACTATTCTATGGGCCTAGCAGCCCCTACTATTCTATGGCTAGTCATAGGGTGGCAGGCTCGGGAAGGGGCAAGCTTTGAACCGAGGGGAAGAACAATACTAGTAGCTTCATTCAACTATCTAGTAACAATCTATAACTGGATAGAAAGAACCCTAAGCACTTGCTTTCCTCTCAAACAATTCTCCAATTGATTAGGCTGAGAAAAAAGGGGCTTGAGCTCCTCAAAAGAGAGATATAACTGCTCTGACTTTTGACGTTATCGGGATCAAATTTTTTTAAATGAATTTGACAAGATAAATTGGTCTCCCATAAAAAATTAACATCAAAAATTACCCCCAAATGTACTAGTGTGTAACATCAGGTTGATGTCTATTCTTAGTAAGGAGGGATGCCACAACTCAACCCATGGTATTCTTATTTTTTAGGCTATTTGGGATAATTCACTACTTTTGACTTCTAGACATTGTAGTTTGAGTTATGTTGATATGTTTAATTATTTGCTTTAGACTTATTAGTCAATATTTTACATGATAATCATTAGCTTATAGCTTTCATATGTTTAATTATGCATGATGATGACATGGTCAACTTGGTATGATAAAATTATTTTATGAAACATTTTTCATGATTACGATTCTTACTCATTTGTATTTGATGTTGTAAAATTACATATGTGGTGTAATTTTCTTCTCAATTTTGGCATTAATATGGACATGAATTAATGTTTTAGTTGTCAAGTGTTTGAGTTTGTGTAGGGTTGAAGGCGAGGGTGTGGCTGAGGTAGAGAATGCTAACTCCTTGGTAGGATTGGATTTGGATAATCTAGCTTATTCACACAATGCTTTGTGCATACTATGAACTCTTAAATGCATATGTCATTTCTAACATTAATCTTTAATGACTGTGGATGCATTGAATTAGAATTTAATGTAGATATATATTCTAACCATTACCTCCAAGGAAATGTAAGTTCTTTTAAGTTATTATTATTTTAAGTTAAAAAGCTTATATAGATTTAATTTGAATATTAGAAAGGGGAAATAAATTAATTATTTATGGAACTCTACATATACATTAATAGCTTAATTACGAAGGGATGTCCTTACTTATAGGAAAGTCAAAAAGAAAAATGCATATTAACTTTCACCATGATAGTTAAGGAAAATGCCAAGAGCATGATTAGGTAGTGGATTCTTTAAAATAACTAGCCATACTCCATATATATGACATGAGACCAAGATTTTGAAAAATAAAATAATTTGGAAAGGGAAAGGGAAAGGGAGATTATAAAGAGTTTCATAGGGAAAATAATATCATTCATTTTTTTGGATTTGGGTAGTTAGGGCCACCCTTAAACATCACACACTAAGCAAGAAATTAAGCTTGGAAAAATAAGTCAACTTTGACTGTTTAACACTTTTAGGCTAAGAATCAAACCCTAGTGTGTGATGTTTAAGCCATCCGGGCATGTAGCTAAAAAGAAAACTTGGGTTTGATTATTGTGGGAAAAATACATAGGCTTCTCTCTCATAACTAGTAAATTCTGTAGAATTTGGTAGAAGGGAGCAGTTGCCTTTATGCCTATAGGAGAAGATTGATAGAGATGGTGCACTAGCATTTTAATCTCCACAATTTTTTTAGGTTCTTTCTATCTATTCATAGTAATATTTTAATTAGAGCTTAAGCTTGAAACGAATGTGTGAAAGAATCTAGAATGGCCCTTTGGTTGAATTTTTCCTTTAAATGTTGACATAGATGTTTGAAATAAATTCTCTTATCAACTATCCAATGTTATTTTTCTATAACAGTGGATGGGTATCAAAATGTTTTATGTTTTCTTAAACTCTATAAATATGGGAATATTTGGTAATAGCTGTAATCTTTTATGAAATGTCATCCATAAATCATCTTAAGATGTTATAAAACCCCCCTCCTTGATGCTTTTTAAGGAGAAAACTTAAATGCCTGTTAGGAAATTCATTTTTTTCCAAACTCTTAATGTCCTTTTTCATATGTTGTCTTAGTCAGGAAAGAAAAGAAATATTATCCTTACATTTTAATTCCTAGACTAAAAGTGCTAAATAGTAAAAGTTGACTATTATTTTCCAATCTTAATTTCTTCCTTATTGTGTGATGTTTAAGGCTGACCCATGTTAATGTCAGTTAAATTGTGTGTTCATAGAAACCACACACTATATTTCTTTGTCATTTATGAAAATGTGTCATCACCATAGCTATGAAATCATATATGAATGAAAATTCCTTGTTTTGGAATCCTTTTATAAATGGTACATACCTCGCTCGTTATGAGTAGTAAGTAAATTACTACATACATCATTAAGGAATTTGCCATATTTAGGCATAATGAAAACATTTTGTCACTTCGTTAACTAATGAACTGGATTTTTTTGGTCCTATTTACCTCTAACTAGAAGCAACCATAGGAGGTTCAATGTAATTAAGTCTATATTAAATTTTGAATGATTACATGGACATTTCTGTAGAAAAAAATGTATCTGATTGGTTCTTTAATTAAATAGATGGATGTTGAAACATATTATGGAGATGAATGCTTGGAAGATATAATTATATGAATCATACGGTGGATGAAAATTTACTGCAGCCAAACAATAAAACTTAGAATCAAACAAGGGTTGTGTGCAGCTCGAATCCCTACCCAAGGTGGGGTAGGAAGAAAATGTATATGTACACACACTTGTGTAGTCATATTGCAACTAAGTTCCTTCACATTTCAATAGAAAATCAATTTTTAAATAAATAAATAAATAACTCAAAATTATTATCTCTTGTCTAGCCATTCACATGTCTAGGTTTATGCTCTTTATCGTTTAATTTGAAGATTTTTGTCAATGACTATTCCTAAACACTTCAAAAATCTATTTAAAATGTAGATAAAAACATCATATTTTGTGATTTCCTTAAAACAACCAATTTAATTACTTGTATAAGTAATTGTTAACAAATTTAATGAAGTTCAATGCTAATTTTGATTTATGACCCAAAATTATTATTTCTTTAGACTCTTTGAGTTTGGTGAATAATTTTTTAATAACGACTAAAGTTTTTTTTTAATTTTTTTTTAAACAATAAATATATTCCAATTTTTATTTTGTAAATAAGGTGTAATAAGACATAATGTAGGAAAAAATATTTAAAATGACATTATAGAATAAAAATAAATAATCAAATTCTTATGGGAGGTATGATTAGCATTACTATCCTAAAAAAGCATATTTAATTTAGAAACTTTCACTATTTTAAAAGAAAAGAAAACAAATAGAACTCTAGTGTAACTAACTACCTCCCTTCCTAAATATTGTGAAAATTTTAATTTTGGTAATCATGTTTAGAAGTTTGTATCAATTCCAACAACAAAAAGAGCACACGACATTGTTAAAATTTTAATTATGAAAGCTAATATAAATCAGATTAGTTTTATATTAAAAAGGGTTTTGCTGAAATGAAATGTAGGAAGTGATTTGTGAATGAGCTACCAATACCGAATCATCACAACACTTTATACTAGAAATAGTAACCAGGAATTTTGTATGTAAATTATAACATGATTTGAAACTTTAAATATCACTCTATATCTCATACTCAGTATAAAACTCCCAAATCTGTGCAAAAGTTAAATATTGGAATAGTAAAAGGATGACATTTAGGAAAAACAATTTCATGTCAGACAACAAAATATTGCTTGATGGGAGCATTATTTTTTCATCTCTTGCATTTAGTTGTATTATTTAATTTAAAGTGAGAAAAATATAAAACAAAATTATTATCTATATGTTCAACATGAAATGCATTCATCTTTGATGTCAAAGAACAATTAGCATTAAAATCCTTCTCTTACAAATAAGAAACACTTTTTCCTTTCATTTCTAGAAATAAGCTTCTATGTGGAACCACCGATTTCTTGTAAATTTGATATATTGGTGGTCAACTTAACATCAAATATATAAAAAGAAAATTGTCATTTTCTAAAAATGTGATCTTTTTAAACATGAAGTTCCATATATAGTAGTAATAATATTTTGAACATGGACCTTTTTGGGATTTGATTCAATCAGTTTATATGAATTCAATATAAAAAATTCTGAGTTGGACACCTTGGTCTAATTTGGTTTTTAAACTTGAGATGCATGTGTCTACTCAATTTTTTTATTGTGTAACACTGATAAGATGTATCATTGGATTCTATGAAATGTTGATATGGAGAGGGAACTAGTGTAACTTAATATTTTGTAGGTCCGAAGATTACGTGCTAAGAATGTTGAGTTAGGAAGAACTCCCTTTTATCTGTTAATGTGGTTTTCTATTGAATATGAGAAGAATAAACCTATGGTATAAGTCACCTTATAATACAAATGAATGTTATTCTACTTGCTATTTGTTATGGAAATCAAATAAAATTGGAATGGGTGTCTGTGGTCATCTCAGGGAAGGTAGTTATAATGAAGATGTATTTTTTTTTTCCTTCCTACCTGTCTGTGTAATTTTAGTCAATGTTACACCAAGGAAATATTTATTGCATATGTAAAGTTATGCATAGTTAATATTTTATTTTCACTCTACCATATCCGTGTTTAGTTTCTACATTAGGCATATTATGTGCATGTAGATTAGTCACATGGATGTTGTAGATCCATCTGATATAGTCATCCCTAGTTGCTAGGTTTCTCAGGCAAGATTAGAGAGTTCTTTGTGTCAAGAAGGACCCATGGGAGATAACCACTCCATGGTTGGGTGGTAAAAGTGTTTGAGGCACACTTTCATCTTGAGATAGTGGATGGACTTAGATCTTAGGGCTTATGAGACATAAGCTTGCAGATGGACCATATGGTACAATGGAAACTTCATTTCTTTTACATGTTCCAACATTTTTATTTGGATATATATGTATGTATCATCAAGATGTAAAAATGTGTAGGTTTACATCTCATGTATGTGACTTTATTTAACTGCATCATGGTGTACTTGATTAATTGGAGCTTGAAGTTGGTCAGTTTCTTATTGTAATTTCATCTAATGTTCTATTATCATGTAATATCATGTGCGTCGATAGTGGTTGGTGATGTGTATTTTTAATTATTAGTATTCATCCTTTGACAAGAGGTTGACATGTATGTATATTTTTCCTTTGTTAATTAAATGGAAACTCTACTTGGCCACTTGACTTGTGTGGAATAAAATTTGACTTTTCAAATGACTATTTTGAAATTTTGTTATATGCTTATGTTGCATTATTATGAAAATTACAATCTTTACAAAAGTTATATGCAAGATTGGTGTGAATTTGAGGAGTTAATATTTTTGTTGTGGACTTGTTCATTGTTTAATAGGCTTCAATGTTGTTCAATGGAGTTGGGTGTGTGTGAGGTTTTTCTTTTTAAACTTTGGGAAGGATGTTTTGCTAATTGTAAGAGGTGTTGAAGAGGTTCTCATATTTGTTATGACATGTAATAATAATATAATAGACCTTATAGTACCATCTCTCATATTAGTATTACTTTGATATTCACATCGGTTCATAGCAAGATTTCTAGATGTAAGTTGATCAATCTAGCTCATATGGTCATTCATTTCTTCTTGCATGTTGAGTGTTGGTCAAGTAAATTGGAGAATTTAGAAAAAATAATTAATGAACATATTTGTATAAGCACTCCCTATTGTTTTAGCTCTTATTTGGATGGATTTTATTTAAATGTTTTTATGTTAAACTTCATAGTATTTTAAATTAAAAAGCCAAAACATATTGAAGGTAGATGTTAGTAAAAATGGTATCAAAGCTCAATTTTTTGTCACTTTGTTGGGTAATGTTTGTTAATCGTATATCAAATTCAATGGATCATTTTAGTTTAATAGTTATATTAATTTTTTGTGACTTGATGAGTTTCTTCATTCAATATTTTAAAAGAGATTGTGAATCATGGTCTCATGTAATGAAAAAAATAGAAAATAAACTTCATTAATTTGGTAAGATAGTTAAGTACTTGCTAAAAGCAAAGAATGATCTTTTTATTTTAAAAGAAGTGGAGATTTACATATTCATGATGGTTCAACCATATTCTAAGAGATTTTTCTAGGATATAATTGCATTAATCAATTTATTGATTAAGCCAACTGTTAGAATCTGAAAAGATTGATAACCCAGAAAACTAGTGCAAAGAATAGATATCTAAACTATGAATGCAAATGATATAAAATCAGAATAGCAACATAGAGTTAGTCTCCAAGAGGGTATTGCAAATACTAGAAGCAAAATAGCATTAAGAGAATGCAAAAGAAATTGATCACAAATACAAGCAAAGTAACATGCTTATATAGACAAGGAAGAGGGAGGAGGTGGCAACACTGACCAATGAGGAGCAACCATCTATCGGACTAAAGATAGAAAATGGATGCTCACATGTAGGAAGGTGACACCTCGCAACCACTTTCTAAATAAGACATGCTTTATTAACCTAAGCAAGATTATTAAAAGTGTAGGAAAAAAACCTGCAATATAGGAAAAAATAAATAACCCACTAGGAAATTTAAAAACTACACTAAAACCCTCCCATAAGCGAAGCTTAGATGGATATAGAAATGGGTCCTGGTAAGTCAAGCCTGATGAGGTACCCATATACATAAAATTCCCCCAAAAGAGAGAGAAAATAAACTCCCCAAAGAAAATTAGGACTCCAAGTGAGAGGAAGAGCCCCCCCCAAAAGATGAAGCATCCCGCACCCCCAGCAAAGCTTGCAAATTTTTTCCGATAGATCCACTTACATCGAACAAGTTTTCTTTCCTTAGGAAAAGGGACAAGATCCCAAGTGTGGTTCATCATCAAGGAACTATACTCTTCTTGCATAGCTATATCTCACTTAGAGATACCAAAAGCCTCATGAAAGGACTATGGATCTGAGGCAGTAGCAATGAAGATATGTAGAGCATCCTAGAATTTTGAACGAGTTTGCATGGTGTTTGATGGATCCCCAACCCAATCACCTACAAACTGCAAGGTCTATCTAGTCCAAAGTGGACTAGAAGATGGAGAAACTAGAGGAGAATCATCAACCTATGAATGATGACTAGGAGAGGAAGGAGGTGAGTCCTCTGAATCACTCTCTACATCAGAAGTAGAGGTAGAAGACTGCTCAAGTGAATCTGGCCCATCAGAAGATCTATCATGTATTCCAAGTGACTCCAATGTCAAAGTAGAAGGCAACCTTGTGACCATGCTCTGTTGGTTAAGCTGATGCAAGTAGTGGAAGTTAAGATGGCCAAACCACTCATGCCATAATTTTCTTACATCATTAGAGTGAGTGAGAAAAACAATCAAAGGGGGATTAGAAAAAAAGTGAGAAAACATATAGAGTCATGACGGATGATTTTCTCTCCCAACTGCAACTTTAGAATCATTGTGAAACTCACATATCTCCATTGAATCAAGAGTGAACTCAACCCACTTGCCTAAACCTATGTGAGTGATCTGGTATACTAATAGGAGATTAGTTGACAATGAGGGTACACAAAGAACATCATTAAATGTGTCATCCCCCACATCAATAGACCCTCTCCCACACACCTCAATAGGAGTGTCATCACCCATCAAAATAGAAGGCATTGTACATGGCTCCAAGAATGCAAGTTCTTCCTTAGATGAAGCCATGTGGTGCGAAGCACCTGAATCAAGAACCCAAGTGGATAGTGAGGATGCAACTGCAACAAGGGCCTTGCCTTTTCCTTTCCCCTTGTTGTTTTCTTTTGCCTTGTTAGATCCTTCATTTGAACTTTGTTTGGTAGACTCAGGAACACTGATATTAATCTTCTTAAGAATGTGTGTCAAGTGATCAAGTTGTTTCTACAAACATTTATGTTCATCATGACTTGGTCTTTTACAATAGGCACATTGGACCTTTTCTTTCTTAGGCTTATCACCCTTAAAAGATGGTGTATCAATAGTTTCTTTTGAAGCAACCAGTATCTGGTCCTCCTTCTCCTTGCTATTCTTTTTTTTCTTGTCCTTACTATTGTCGTTACTACTTTGTCATTTTTTTTCTTTTGTGCCTTGGTTGGTAGCCAAGGCATGTGAATTAGAGGACTTAAGAGTGCCCATCTAGATTAGCTTGTCCTGTTCTCGAGTGAGATTGACAGCAAAATCATCTAAAGATGGCATGGTGAATTGAGTACCAAGTGCACCCTTAGTAGAATAGAAGGTAGAGAAAAACACAGAATATTATAAACTCAACTTAGAGAGAATACTAAGAATCAATTGTTCATCTTGCTTTTCAATTCCACATTGTTTTAACTGCAGCCTTAGTGACTTCAATTTAGTGAAGAAATCCTGAATTGCATTGAAATTGCCTGGACTTAAACTAATTAGTTCATTTTCCAACATATGACCCCTCATTGAATCTTGTGTACCAAATAGTGTTTCTAGCTTTAACCATATTTCATTTGGTGTATTCAAAGATTCAATGTGAAATAGAAAATCAAGAGAAACAGACAAACACAATGTTCCATATGCCTCATCACATTTGTTAAACCACTTAGGCTTGTCTTCATCTTTAGTAGGTTTAGTTTCAAGTCCCATAGTTATCTTATTTAATCCAGCTTTCCTTAAGTGAATTGTCATGCATGATTTCCACTCAAATTAATTGTATGGAGTTAGGATGGGCATATTTGTTTGATCCATGATGACGAAATGCAGAGAAGAAATGCCAAAAAAAAATCCAGCCATGACAATGCCCCCCCTTTTTACTCAATCAAAGAACCCCCCCCCCAAAGAAATATGATTTGGCACTTTATTTTAGTGCATTTACAACTACCACTAGAAAGAAATACTTAGTGGTCTTGATTTCAATACATTAGAAAACCTCATGAAGAGCATATGTTAAAAGTGAAACTTGGGCACAATAATCAAGGAAACAAATAGCACCATTGTGATCTACTCAAAAAATCATGCACTTTCAAAAATAGAATCGCCCTGATATGAAGTTGTATGAGAAATTTATGATCCTCTGAAGTTTCCAAAATGAGAACTGTGCATAGTCACAGCCGAGAATCTACAATTTCTAAAGAATTCATGAATGAAAATCAAAAAATAACTCCACTAGTGGATAGAGCACAAAAAAATAGCCAAGGTCATAACAAGAATCATCAAAATCAGAGTCTGTATGAGCAAGAATCAGACATTTGAAAACTATGTTCAAATTTGCGACTGCCAATGGAGAGGGGTATGGTTGTAGCTTTTCATGCTCAATTCTACAAAATATAAAGCTTGCATGAAAAAACTAAAAGATACCCAGATGGTTTTTTGGTGCTGCAAACAAAACCCAGAAAGTGATTTTCTTGTTGATGTATAGAAGATATTGTTGTTGTGTAAATCAGATGACTTTAACAGTAAAAAATGGCTCCAAAAATCAAGAAACGACCCCAACAACCAAAATATGACATGTAAATGTTGGATTAGCTTCCTAAGTCCATCAATGGCATGCTGAAACCTGCAATACTGATTGAAAACTCCAAATATGCACGTTGGTTGTCAGATTTGAGATTGAAACCCTAGAGAAGAAACATTTTTTGTCAAAACTTTTCTGATTCTCAAGATCATCCAAAGATGCAAGAGAATAGCATACTTTATTTTTCAAAAAACTAGAATAAAATTTATTAGCCCCCCCTCAAATCTCTCAAATAAGGAAAATAAAATCTACTCTTGCACATAGAAAAGCTTTGATACCATGTTAGAATCTGAAAAGATTGATAACCCAAAAAACTAGTGCAAAGAATAGATATCTAAACTATGAATGAAAATGATATAAAATTAGAATAGCAACATAGAGTTAGTCTCCAAGAGAGTATTGCAAATATTGGAAGCAAAATAACATTAAGAGGATGCAAAAGAAATCGATCACAAATACAAGCTAGGTAACATGCTTATATAGACAAGGAAGAGGGAGGAGGTGGCAATGTCAACCAATGAGGAGCAACCATCTATCAGACTAAAGATAGCAAAGTATCTTCCTAAGATAGAAAATGGATGCTCACATGTAGGAAGGTGACACCTCACAACCACTTTCTAAATAAGACATGCTTTATTAACCTAAGCAAGGTTATTAAAAGTGTAGGAAAAAACTAGCAATATAGGGAAAAATAAATAACCCACTAGGAAATGAAAACTACACTAACACCAACATGTATAAGACATACAAAGGAAGAGGCAAGAGTCGCCATTACAGTAATAAAAATTAATAAGTGTAGAAAACTACAGAGAAGATAAAATACACATAATACAAAAAAAAAAAAAAAAATGGAAAAACCTAGTAAAATTATACCAATAAAAAACCATGGGAAAATATATCTCAATTTTATTTCTTATAAATTTTTATAGTGACAACAATGTTCAAAATGTATGAACAATGATGACTTCGAGTTGCATATTAAAACTAAGTTGTAGAGTCCAAATTACATATGACTTACTAATCTTAGTAAGTATGACTTGTATAACTACATGTAAAATACTTGTCAAAATTACTATTTTTAGTAAGTCACCAAAACAAATTTCTATTTATAGTTAGTTGACTCATACAAACTTTCTAATTATAGTAAGTCTCAAAATAATTACACCTCTAGTTGGACGCCTTTAATGTGGTCGCCTTACAAAAAGCTCTTTAATCATGCACTAAATGATTATCTATGGTGACTCAACCCCATTCAATGATTCAACCATAACTAGTGGTTATCTATGATGACTTCATACTCTAACATTCTCCACTTAAAGTCAAATTAGAAACTTGTGAAATTCCTCTACCTAGAGACCATTGACATTGTTGCATGTTATTAGGTAATCTATAGATCAAGAGAATCGATAAGTAGGAGATATTTTGCACAAGTTGTCAAATTGTGATATTGCTATCAGGATGCAATTGTGTAGTTTTTTTAATCAAACTCATTGACTCATGTTTCATGAGTAGTGGTTCACATGAACCTATCTCTCATGAGAATAAATGGAATGCTTAACACTCATTGGATCTAGGTGATGCTCATAGATGTGAAGCATCTAGACTTCCTAAGAGGCCACCCATCCCAGTACTACTCCAACTTGAGTGCACTTAATTATGTATTTTCCTCCATGGTTAAACCCACACCGCTTTCAATCCCATTTGCAAAACCTTCACCAAGTATTGTTCTTTATGAACTAGCCAACAGAAAGCTCCAATACTTGGTGAAGGTTAAGGGGCTTTCCAATGAATGTTTCATAAGGCACAATACTTGGTGAAGGTTTTGTAAATGGGCTTGCAAGAAGAGTGGGTTTAACCATGAAGGAAAATCTATAGTAAGTGTGCTAGAGCTAGATTAGTACTTGGATGGGTGACCTCCTGGAAAGTCTTGGTACTAACTATGCCATTTATTCTCAGGAGAGATGGTTTCATGTGAACCACTACTCCTAAAACATGATTCGATGAGTTTGACTCAAAAAATTACATAGTTGAATCCTGATAGCAATATCACAAAAAGACCAAGAGGATTTTTGTTCCAAATGAACTTCTCTCTACCTAAATCCTTCATCATAATATATGTAAGGTTAACATAGGTGTGAGTTTTGGCCAAAGAGATATGGCCTCCTTCTACCACTCCATGAACAAAATGATATTGAATATTATTATACTTTGTTCTAGAATGATAAGTTAATTTACATGTTAAGTGAATAGCACTTTGACTGTCATTTTGTAAAACCATTTTGTCATCTTCTAATTGTAACTCACCCAAAAGCCTATGAATCTAGATTGCCTTCTTGCTAGCATGTATTTATGCCATATATTTAGCTTCACTTGTTGAAAATATTGCTACTTTTTGTAGCTTAGAAATCCAACTAAAGACACCTCTTAAAAAAGAGAAAACATAACCTATAGTAGACTTTTTCCTATCTATAGCTATGTCAAAATTTTCATCTACAAAACCATCTAGTTGAAGACTACTCCTCTAGCAATAGATAACAACATTAAACTATCTCTTTGATATCTAATAATCCACTTCATCATTGTCCAATAATCAATATAGGATTTTCTTGGCACCTGTTGACAACTCTCAGTACTTGTGCAATGTTTATTTTAGGTATATATCATGGTGAACATAAGAATTCCAATTGTTGATGTGATGAAGCAACATCTTGGGTGTAATGGAAATCTTGCATCACCCTGAAATATTTATGTTTTAACTTTTTCAACAAGGTTTATTTCAGTGTAGAGTTGTTATTTTTGGAAGCTTGCTATTTTTAGTAAGTTGGTTGTTTGAACTTAGAATGTTTTCCATATGGAAAATAGGTTTTGAAGGGGCCTCGAAACCCTTTAACATTCCCAGTACATCAAAAGATAGACAATGAAAACCTTAGACAAGATGAATCCTAAAAAAATAGGCCTAGCACCAAAGAAAATCTAGCCCACTGACACAAAAGGATAGGTTTTGAACATAGGGACCTACACCCCACAAACACAAACCAATGGTAACAATAAGTGAAGAAATCAAGCACCAACCACCCATGGATAAGAAGCAACATCAGCCCTAATATTTCCCCTTGAATCCTAACTTGTGATATATAAGGGACATGTCAAAAGGAAGAGAAGGCTTCCTTGAATGTTTACCTTTGACTGTAAACCATCCATCTTCAACCTTGGTTGTCTTGGCCTGCCAAGCCAACAAATATTTAGACCTAGCAAAAGTAGAGCTAGCTCTAGTAGAAATAAATTTGCAGCACCACCAAAGACAAGCCATATTCTCTACACAAGAATCTCACCAGTTTCCATGTAATGTTATTGTTGCCACTGGTTTGCACGACTCTGTTACCTTGGCGAAGACCAAAATCTTAGAAAACAAAAAGAATTAAAAATACAAATCAAGAACATAATAATCAAATAAAGAGAAATACTAAATGAGAAAAGATGATAAACCTAGGATATAAGAGCTTAGAAATGTCTGAAATGCCAAAGCTTGAAAGGAAGGATCCTAAACTAGTAAAATGTCTTATTAAAACCCTCTAAAAAGGGGGAGAAAATGATCAATTATTAATATTATTATCCATAAGAACAAAAATATCATATGTTTATCCACACAAAAATTTAGTTACTTTTTAAAAATGTACCTAAATATTTTAGTTCCCAAATTTTTATTTGAAAGTAAAGTTAGTTAAATGAGGTGATAAAATTGGATATGCAGATGTGTGTGTGTGTGTGTGTGTGTGTGTGTGTGTGTGTGTGTGTGAGTGTGTGTGTGTGTGTGTGTTTGTGTTTGTATCTATGTATATTTATGTATGTATATATATGTATGTATATCTTATGGTGGGATGAAGACCAAATCAGAAAGAGTAAGGAAAAAGCAAAAACCCACAAGTTTCAATGTAATGAAATGACCTTTAATGCCTCAAACACCTAAATTATTGTCAAAGACCTATACTATTATCCAAGGTGGTTTGAATGGTCTTAAAATATCAACTATAAGTTGATTCAATTGGTTCTTCCCTTCCAAAAACTCACTATGGTCATAAACTAGAAAATGCACAAGATAGGCCTAGTAGCCTTGCCAATTAGGTCTCCAGCAAGCTTCTAAAATGCATAACTTTTAAGACTTCCAAAAAACTAAGAAAAAATATAACCTTTTTAGATACCTTTTATTGAATACTTAAACATGAAAAAAAGGATAGATAGGGTTACTTTGAAAAATAGTCTCTGTTTTAACGCTTGACCAACAATTTAAGCCTCCTAGATGATGGATTTGCAAAGCAACTATGAGTGAAACTTACCCCAAAACTTCAAGATTCTCCATAGTCTCATAAAATGAATTGAGTTAAAGGAATTTTCAATCAATTTGAGTTTATAGACCCTAAAAGTGCAAAATCCCCAATTTTTGTTTCAAAACCCTTAAAAACTAAGGCTTCCTCAATCTATACTTTCCCAACACTTTCTTCAACAACTGTTGGATGGAACACCTTTTCCTTACCATATTTAGATACAATATAACATAAAATTATCCACCCCTTAAGGCTAATGTGCTACTATTGCAGCATACCCAACAATTTCAATGTAAAATTCCTTAAACTAGTTATGGTGATCACCAAAATACTTCATTCCCTCCTTCACAAATGCATGTAGAATGGTTAGTTTCTATTACACATATTGGAAACGAGCCATTCCATGAGAATCAGGAAATTACATTCATGGAATGACTATTTCATAATTGATTCATCAAAACACCTACAACTTGGAGATTATTATGATAGACAACAAAATATGAATGGAAACACTTCTAGAAACCTTCAATGAAAGCATGAAAGTGGAAGATTAGATCATAGGTTAATGTCCTTGTTTCATTAAAGATCAACTTTCCTTCAAAGATAACCAAAAAAATGAACAAAACTCATAAATCTTGCAAAAGCAAAGGTTTTCTTATTAAATCTATGTGCAGTTTGTATTTGATCTCTGCAATGTAATCATAGTCTATCAGCACGTCCAACAATTTGATTATTGAAACTTAAAACTCAGATGTTGAAGGAACAATACATGTAGGTGGAAGTTTTTAAATACAAACTAAGAATGTCTTCCACATCCTCATACCCCTCTACTCACCAATCATCAAGAGTTTTCACTATGGGAATTAGGAGATATTCATTATTTTCATTCAAACCCTAACTATAGGGTAGGGTAAACAACAGGCTTAATAAAATCCAAAACTAAAAAAACTTTCTCCTTTTTAGAAAAAAAGTTATTGCATTCATAAATCCTTAAAAACTCAACTTTCTAAAAACATAACAACAACTGATTATCACTCTACAAACAGATTTTAAAAAGATTTAATCTAACTATGCATGATTTTCCCACCAAAAGGATTACTATTTATTTCCTAATTATAGAATTGTTCCAATGCTATAAGCCATGGTTAATATTTTGAAACTTGCCTCATTTTAGTCATTGAAATGGTATTTTTATCTCTGAGTTTTTGTATGTTTCCAAATCTTCATGTCTTCAGCTCGTTCCCAGCTCCGCACAACACTTGGAATTTTTAAAATTTGACTTTTGAGCCTCAAGTTATTGCAGGTTAATGGAGAGACCCAAAATACGTTTTTTCAAGTCTATCATTAACCATTAACCTCTCAAAAGGTTAATGATAAAGTCCAAAAACATGTTTTTCTTAACCTCTCAAAAGGTTAATGATAGCTTCCAAAAACATGTTTTTCTTAACCTCTATGAGACAGTTATTAACCTATGTCACATGTAAGTTGTAATAACAAAGGGGCAGTTTTGATTTCATGGCATTATCAAAGAGGAGGCATATTGAAAATTACAGAAGAAACATACTGAAGAATTTTGGAAATCCATTTACCAACAAGCTTCAATTGACAGAGGTTACTCGACTGTGCGAAACATATGACATAATCACAAAAAATGGATAGCTCCCGAGTCCAACTTTTTATGCTCAAAATGGCAACATACTTAGCATTACAATTTATAAAAAATCCAAGCATAATGCTACCATCCACTTACATGGAATAAGACAAATCCACACAGTGTGGGCTGATGGACCAGGGTGCATAACACAGTGCCCCATCCAACCAGGGGGAATTTTTGGTTTTAAAAATAAGGGAACAGTATGTTGAAATTCTGATCTAGAGATAAATTTTGGAAAATATGTACACTTTTTATCTCTAAAATCGAAAAATCTCTATTATCTTCTTGGTGCAAGGAAATTAAATGAGATTTGCTTTGGGTTTCTTATTCTAAAATCAAAATTGTTATCTGCTGTAGTAAACATTCTCATGGTATTGTGCGAGTGTTTATGAATAATGAATGTGTTTGGTAATACTGGTTGCTTTCAAGCATAGTTCTTGATCACCTTTGTTAACATTCTTATTTACCCAAGAAGGTTGTGAGGGCATTTGGTGCATTCATCCTAAATTGCTTTCTCTTGATCTTTGAAGTTTTAGATTCTTTATTTAAAAACCCTTTAAAAATTATATCATATGGGGGAGCTGCCCCTCTAAACACAGAGGAAGGCCGCATATCAAGGGCCTATCCAATTGTTGTGAATGATTTGCCACACACTTTTTTGGGAAAATTCTACTATGACGAATCTATTTACCAACAGATTTTTGGCAACTCTATCGGGGAGACTGAACGAGAAATATTGACAATTGCCTGTAATGAAGCACAATGGTGCTGCCACATGAGAACATTTTTCATGTTCTCCAACCAAACTTTGGCTTCCAAGACACCTAGGAGGATATTATTTCAGACTTGAACACTCTAGCTTGGAGGTGTAGATGAAGTGCTCAATAATACCATTGGTGAATCAAGTTCTTGAAGAAGAAGAAGAGTTCGGAGAAATCTTACAGAGAGCTCCTATTAGTCATAATGTTATAGTCATTGAAAGAATAGTAGTTATCCCAAGAAGAAACAGGCCAAATCTTGGTCACATCCAAAACCAAGTGAACAATAATCAACAACATGGTTGATAAAATGTACCTTTCTTGGAATGAAGGTTGGTGACTCTATTTTAAAGATTGATTATCGATGACTCTATTTGAAGGCGACAATTCAGAATCATAGTTTGGTACAAGGGAAAAGTTAAAAGTGATAGTGATAGTGATAGTGATGATGAATAATTTTCATATCCTAAAAAATAGATTCTTTATGAGCCTCTACAAGTTGAATTCTTGAAGAATGTCTATGGCGGCAAGAGGTTAGAAGAAGAGGATGGAAAGAACTATGGTTTTCTTTTTCATGATCAAAAATCCTTTTTGAAAAAAGATTCAACGTATAAAGATAAAGAAGGCTTTGCTGAAAAATTTGTTTCATCTAAATCAGCAATGAAGAATACTAAAAATTTCCCTCATGTACCCATATCTCAGCAAAATCAGATTGATCTTAAGCAGGCAAACTTCTTGAAAAGTTTCTATGGTGGACGAAAACTAGATCCAAGAGGGATTCATCCATCTTTGCTCCGAACTTTGCAAAAGATAAATGAAGAAGATGGTAAAGATAATCATTTTTTCTCTAACAAACCAAAATATTTTTTAGAAGGAAGTTTCACATGCGAGCATAAGGAAGAACTTGATAAGGAAAGTGATTCATGTCGATCGAAGATGGATAGTGGTGGTCAAAAAGGTGTCCCCATGTTTATACCTATTGCTCATCAAAATCATACTTCCATTGATCCCAATTAGTTTGAATTTTTAAAAAGCTTCTATGGAAATGCACGCCTGGATCCTAACAAAGTACATCCTTCTTTACTTCAAATGTTGCGAGAACTTGAGAAAGAAGACCCATGCAAGAATTATTTTCTTGATAAGAAAACATCACCAGATCCAAATGTCTCATCTAAATATTCATGCATGAAAGAAGACAAAGGTTTTATGTCTAATCAAGGAGATGGTCGAGAAATGGTGCCTATAAAAGAAGAAGGGTTTTCTAATGTATCAAGGCATGACTGTGAAGATTTCCAAATCCAAGAGAAATTATTCAATCATCTCGATCCTAATGAGAAAGAAAAAGAAATATCAAAATCTTGGGAAACTACACAACATTTGATTGAAGATGAAGAAAATGTGGATCAAGGTGAATTTCATATTGCTTTTATTCCTACTTGGTGCCTAGATGCTTTAGATGATGACTTCCTATGTGGAGAAAATCTTCCCGATCATCCTTCCATGATCATTCGAGATGATGAATCTATTGACGACATCAATACTTTAGATGTCATGGAACAATCTAAAATCACTACCATTGATGGAGATAAAAGTAGCCATGGACTTCTACAAATATCTACTTTCCTTGAGGAAATGGAGACCTTAACATTTGATGATATTGATGAACTGGTGATTAAAAGATCGGTTGATGAAAAACTTAAAAATCAGCTTCAAGGAGAAGAAGATGAACCATGTAACCTTGATTCTTTATCATGCATGCCAACTTCCACATTTCATGAAAGTTGTCTTGGAGAAGAAATGATGATTCAACAGGACATAGATGTCATTGAACGTATTGAAAATGAAAGCTATATGAAAACTAGTTCCTTTGGTCCAATGGAAATGCAATTGAAATCTTATGGATCATTCAAAGTTCAAGGAAATCCTCTTTTTGAGCCTTTTCATCAAATAGGAAATCCTATGCCAAAGAGCTTCTATGAGAAGAATAATGATGATAGAAGAAGTAATGAGTTAGCAGAGGCTCTCATGGAAAAATTAGATGAAGGAAACTCTTATGACATTTTTATCCCAAGCTTGTGCTCAAAATCCTTGGATGATAATTTCCTCTATGAATAAAATGTTTACTTTAATCCTTTATTCTTAGAGGAAGGCATTTTTACTAATGATTCTCAAGTTGGTATTCAAAGACAAGATTCAATGGCTATAGCTCCATAGATTGCTTCGCGTCATAGATTATATGAAGGAAATCCAATACGAAGTTTGGTATCTTCTCATCTTAACCATCATAAGACCCTTCAAATGGGAAATTTAAATATTAATTGGATGAAAAATGAAGTTATGGACCATATTGTTGAAAATGGTATCCATGTAACTTAGAACTGCCTAAAAATTCAAGATGATCCTTTGAAAGATAAGGAAGAAGAAATGAATCATGAGAAGATTCAATATAACATGGATGTGCATCCCAATTGGAATAATTTTATAAAGGATTCAACCATGATCATTCCCATGGAAAAGAAAGAGTGTTTAGTGCCAAAAATGAGTTCAAGACTTCATAATGACCAACTACTAGAAACTCAAGAAGAGGGCTTGCCAAGTAGAGAAGAAGATCAGAGATGCATCTAGAAACTTGAGAATCTTATACTTCAACTCTTTGAAAATGAAGTTATCTATGATATGCAACAGAAAGAAGAGTTGATTTTAAAGTCTAAGATTTTTTATGAAGCCTGGTTATTTGGATATGTTCTTTCATCCAAAGATATGAGGCATGCTAGGAATCTCAGAGTTAGAATTCAAGGAGCACACTTATATTCGAACCCATGAAAGCTTAAGAATTGTCATATTTTGGTACACCATGATATTTATTTTTCCCAGCTAGTGAATGGATTTGCATGACTATAACTTGAGTCATTGGAGGTAGGGAAACCTGCCTTGTATATAGTCTAGTTAGGAGTTTTTGTTGTGCCTAGTTTTTCTTTCTGTTGTCCCTTTTTTTTGTGTGCCAGTTTTCTACCTTTTGCAAAGTGATCCCTCAAGTGACTCTATAGCCCCAATGGATAAGGCATTGTTTTAATTATTCTAGATTCAAGCTTCCTCCTTGTTAGTCCTTGTCCCCAATTAGAGCTAGCTATTGCTCGGTTATAGAATTGTTCCAATGCTATAAGCCACGGTTAATATTTTGAAACTTGCCTCATTTTAATCATTGAAATGGTATTTTTATCTCTGAGTTTTTGTATGTTTCTAAACCTTCATGTCTTCGACTCGTTCCAAGCTCCGCACAACACTTGGAATTTTTAAAATCTGACTTCTAAGCCTCAAGTTATTGCAAGTTAATGGAGAGACCCAAAATACGTGTTTTCAAGTCTATCATTAACCATTAACCTCTCAAAAGGTTAATGATACATCCAAAAACACATTTTTATTAACCTCTCAAAAGGTTAATGATAGCTTCCAAAAATACGTTTTTCTTAACCTCTATGAGACAGTTATTAACCTGTGTCACATGTAAGTTGTAATAACAAAGGGGCAGTTTTGATTTCATGGCATTATCAAAGAGGAGGCATATTGAAAATTACAGAAGAAACATACTGAAGAATTTTGGAAATCCGTTTACCAACAAGCTTCAATTGACAGAGGTTACTTGGTTGTGCGAAACATATGACATAATCACAATAAATGGATAGCTCCCAGGTCCAACTTTGTATGCTTGAAATGGCAAGACACTTAGCATTACAATTTATAGCCAAGCCAAGCATAATGCTACCATCCACTCACATGGAATAAGACAAATCCGTACAGCGTGGGCTGATGGACCAGGGGTGCATTACATAGTGCCCCATCCAACTAGGGGGACTTTTTGGTTTTAAAAATAAGGGAACACTATGCTGAAATTCTGATCTAGAGATAAATTTTGGAAAGTATGTACACTTTTTATCTCTAAAATCGAAATATCTCTATTATCTTCTTGGTGCAAGGAAATGAAATGAGATGTGTTTTGGGTTTCTTATTCTAAAATCAAAATTGTTATCTGTTGTAGTAAACATTATCATGGTATTGTGCGAGTGTTTATGAATAATGAATGTGTTTGGTAATATTGGTTGCTTTCAAGCGTAGTTCTTGATCACCTTTGTTATTATTCTTGTTTACCCAAGAAGGTTGTGAGGGCATGTGGTGCATTCGTCCTGAACAACTTTCTCTTGATCTTTGAAGTTTTAGATTCTTTATTTGAAAACCCTTTTAAAATTATATCATATGGGGGAGCTTCCCCTCTAAACACAGAGGAAGGCCACATATCAAGGGCATATCCAACTATTGTGAACGATTTGCCACACACTCCGTTGGGCAAATTCTATTATGACAAATTTGTTTGCCAACACTATTTCATTCCAAATCTGTACAATACTATTTCAACCCCATACTAGGTTGAAGATAATCAATTTATAGGTCACAACTCTTAACCTTACAACTTCATCCTTCTAGGTTTGATCAAAATAATGATCCAACTATTAGACTTCCATATTACAAGAAAAATTGCAAAAAGTTGCATGACAACTTTTTTTGCAATTTTTGCATTTTTTTACCACTTTTACACATATTTCAAATAAATGACTCCATGTGCCTTCAAAACTATACCACAATATGAAAAAATATTATAAAACATAAAAAATGGAGATTTTTGGTCAACTCACAATGTTTGACCAATTGTTGACCAACCTTTGACTTGCCCATAACTTTATTACAACATGTAAAAAACTTGCCTAAATACATGTTTGAGATTGCATAAACTATCTTGTGTCAACTTGGATGCTTATTGACCTTCTATACTATCCTACCTAGTGTTTAACCACCTTATTTAGCACCTAGGGCCCCTACACCAAGATCTAGGATTTCATTGTCGTGCCCTTTTCATCAATGTATATGTGTGTATGTATGTATGGATGTATATATGTATGTGTGTGTATGTATGTATGTATGTATGTATGGTTGTGTATACATATATATACATATATATGTGTGTGTGTGTGTGCGTGTGTGTGTGTGTGTGTGGGTGTGTGTGTAAACAATAAAACTCACTCAACAGGTAGCATGGCCACAAGCTTTTAAACATAACTATATAAGGAATGATTTAGGATGTATATAGGTCAATTGGTCTAGTTGTTGATTAGCTGGGTTGATTACAAATTTCTGTAGAACTATCATCAAATTAGGTACAATAAAATGAACAATCAATTGTTTCCAGCTAGCATTAACTTGACTGATCTATTTAGACCCATTGATTATTGTCACAAGCTTTTAAAAATAACTATATAAGGAGTGAGTTAAGACGTTTATAGGTTAACCTTATATTAACTATAAACTACAATAGAAAGGTTGCACTAGGGTATTACAGGATTGTAATTATAGAAAATTGCATGATTCACTCGAGTGGGTGTATGATGGTGAAGAGTTGTATTAGGTGAGTAAAGGTCACCAGTGGTTATAGGAATATAGCTACATCAAAACAATTAGAAACGAGAACTACATATTCATTAGAGTGAGTAGTTCAAGGGTGTTGATCCTATGTATATGAGTATGTAGATAGTTTGGTAGGCAAAGTATGCCTCTAGTGTGTAGACACCTTGGACATAATTAGGTAGCATGGATCATCAGAATGCAAAATGAACTTTCTCCCTTACCTCATGGATGTAATAGTTCAAAATATTTCTACCAAGTTGAATGAAGTCTAGAATCAATGCTAATGTTATATTGTTCAAACTCAATGCAAATATTTATATTTTATAATTCATTTGATTTGTTTAGAAGCCATATGTACTGAAGAGATAGTAATATTTAATTATTTAATTATTATCAATTATATAAAAGATACTACTAATGCTTGTATGTTTATATTTATTATAATTTTATAGCCTAAATATTTTCTTAAGAAGAAAGTCCATGCCTAAGAATATGAACCCATAACAAAATAAGGTGACAATTGCTAGTTTTTGGTTTGTCAAAAGAAATGGTGATGGAAAATGTTACTATCCTTGCAAAAAATGCAAGGGTTTAAAGAATCAAAGAATTCTAATCACATTTGCTTAGAGACATTGTAGGAAACATGATCACTTTGAAGGGAATGTGGATTTCAAACTGTTGAAACATAGAGATGTGAATATCAAAGAAAAAGGTTTACTCCCATGGAAGAAGATGATCCTAAGGTAGATAACATAGTTAAAGATATCGGTATTGGTGCAACTAGTAATGTGCCAAACAACAGGATTGAAGAAGATTTTACTGGCATGACTAATGAAGATGATGAAGACAATGATAGTCGTGCATCTAATGATGATGATGAAGAGAACCTTGATATGCCTATAATTGAAAAGGCATACGAGCCATTGTACTAAGGCTCCCAAACAACACTTCTCTCTGTTGTATTATTGTTGGTAAACTTCAAGGTTATGAATGGTATATCCAATGTAGCAATCTCATCTATGCTAAGGTATAGTGTCATTTTTGTCATCTTCTATACATTAACATACCATTAATGTGATTTATATTAATATAAATATTTTTCCATAGGTTGATAGGTGAGTGTTTGTTACCACCATTAAACATTCTACCTCACTCTTACTGAGATTATCAACCATTATGAAAGACATTGGAATGGAGTATCAAAAATGCATGCATGTCCCAATGATCATATTAGATATCATAAACAACATGAATTTGCAATAGAATGTCCTAATTTTTGCATTAGTATATATCAATTAGATCAAATAAAGGAAAAAGTGTCTCACAAGGTTCTTCAATAAATTCTCATTATTCCACATCTACAATGATTATTCAGGTGTACTAGCTTGGCACAATTTATGGATTACCATGCATGCAATAGAAGTCAAGAAAATATTATGCAAATTCTTATGGATGGTTATACATTTAAGGACATAGAAGGTAGGTGGCCAGTATTTAAACAAGAGCCTCATAATCTGAAGCTTTCATTAGCAGTAGATGGTGTCAATCCATTTGGAGAGATGAGATATGTTTACTCAGTCTAGCCTATTTTTTTTATTAAAAATAACATTCCTCCTTGGATGTTCATAAAGAGGGAGCACATTATGTTGGAAATGATTGTACCAAGTATTTTTCCATTTAATAGTCATCTAAATTAATTTTTAAACACAATATCAAAATAGTCATAATAATTATGTTTTGTTTATGTTCATTCAACTAGGTAAGTACCAAGTGAAAGATATGAATGCATATATTAAGCCCTTGATTGATGAGTTGTTGGAGTCATGGAATGGGGTCACTATGTACAAAATTTCTAGACCAATTGGTGAAAGGAAATTTCAATTATGTGCAATGCTTGTATGGACTATACATGATGCCCCTAGACTAATACATTTTTGTGGTCTGTAAAATTGTTAATGCATATTTTTTGTTGTATGTTTAAGTTGCATATTATAATTGTAAATATGAATCTTATAGTACACATATCATCCAATTATACATGATCTTTTAGGTATTTTGGCAAAGGAAAAATTTGCATGTCCAATTTGTGGTCCAAAGATGAAATCTCACCATTCAAAAAGTTTACAAAAATAGGTGTTTGAAGAGCATAGACACTTTCTCCACAAAAATCATAAGTATCACTTATAGGAAACATGATCACTTTGAAGGGAATGTGGTTTCAAACTGTTGAAACATAGAGATGTGAATATCAAAGCAAAAGGTTTACTCCCATGGAAGAAGATGATCCTAAGGTAGATAACATAGTTAAAGATATCGGTATTGGTGCAACTAGTAATGTGCCAAACAACAGGATTGAAGAAGATTTTACTGGCATGACTAATGAAGATGATGAAGACAATGATAGTCGTGCATCTAATGATGATGATGAAGAGAACCTTGATATGCCTATAATTGAAAAGGAATACGAGCCATTGTACTAAGGCTCCCAAACAACACTTCTCTCTGTTGTATTATTGTTGGTAAACTTCAAGGTTATGAATGGTATATCCAATGTAGCAATCTCATCTATGCTAAGGTATAGTGTCATTTTTGTCATCTTCTATACATTAACATACCATTAATGTGATTTATATTAATATAAATATTTTTCCATAGGTTGATAGGTGAGTGTTTGTTACCACCATTAAACATTCTACCTCACTCTTACTGAGATTATCAACCATTATGAAAGACATTGGAATGGAGTATCAAAAATGCATGCATGTCCCAATGATCATATTAGATATCATAAACAACATGAATTTGCAATAGAATGTCCTAATTTTTGCATTAGTATATATCAATTAGATCAAATAAAGGAAAAAGTGTCTCACAAGGTTCTTTAATAAATTCTCATTATTCCACATCTACAATGATTATTTAGGTGTACTAGCTTGGCACAATTTATGGATTACCATGCATGCAATAGAAGTCAAGAAAATATTATGCAAATTCTTATGGATGGTTATACATTTAATGACATAGAAGGTAGGTGGCCAGTATTTAAACAAGAGCCTCATAATCTGAAGCTTTCATTGGCAGTAGATGGTGTCAATCCATTTGGAGAGATGAGATATGTTTACTCAGTCTAGCCTATTTTTGTTATTAAAAATAACATTCCTCCTTGGATGTTCATAAAGAGGGAGCACATTATGTTGGAAATGATTGTACCAAGTATTTTTCCATTTAATAGTCATCTAAATTAATTTTTAAACACAGTATCAAAATAGTCATAATAATTATGTTTTGTTTATGTTCATTCAACTAGGTAAGTACCAAGTGAAAGATATGAATGCATATATTAAGCCCTTGATTGATGAGTTGTTGGAGTCATGGAACGGGGTCACTATGTACAAAATTTCTAGACCAATTGGTGAAAGGAAATTTCAATTATGTGCAATGCTTGTATGGACTATACATGATGCCCCTAGACTAATACATTTTTGTGGTCTGTAAAATTGTTAATGCATATTTTTTGTTGTATGTTTAAGTTGCATATTATAATTGTAAATATGAATCTTATAGTACACATATCATCCAATTATACACGATCTTTTAGGTCTTTTGGCAAAGGAAAAATTTGCATGTCCAATTTGTGGTCCAAAGATGAAATCTCACCATTCAAAAGGTTTACAAAAATAGGTGTTTGAAGAGCATAGACACTTTCTCCACAAAAATCATAAGTATCAAATTTTTGAAGAACATATTTTCAATGAGAAATAAGAGAAAACATCAAATCCATGAAGAATGACACCTCGCATGTGGAAGTTGGAATACAATAGAATGAATCGTCGAGGTAATATCATTCCATCTGATGCATGTTTTTGTATGAAATTTAAATTTGGATACTATCTTTTGTTTACTAATGACATAATTGATGTTCATGAAGGTCATCAAAGCATCAATGAGAAACTTCCAAAAGTACTTAAAAAATATTCTAGACAATTTAGTGGGTTGTTGTACTACGAGCACCTCCCAATCATGCATTTGTTTGATGCTATGCTTATTGAAAAAAAATGTAAGACACTATGGAAAATATTGGGTGGAAGGCCTGACAAAGAAAAATTGGTCAAAATTTGCAATGACATTGATGAATGCAATCAGTTATTGAAGTTTTTCATTGAATCAAATAGAAATGGAAACTAGATTAGTAAGACTGTCATTCCTTTGTTATTAACACAACAAAAAACTGATGCCATTTATGAAGCCATAAAAAAAATTAAATTTCCCATAGGATTTGCTTCAAACATAAGTAGTCTCATATCAAAGAAAGATGATTTTGGATCAAGGTTGAAAATGAATGATTGGCATACCTTCATCAAGGTAAGTCATGCTCTTCTCTATTTACAATAAATTTGTAAAACATCATGTACTTTTGATTATTTTATTTTATAATGTATTGAAAGATCATTTTATTATTAATGAAGTATGTTCTACCTCTATCTCTCCCACACAACTTTGAAAACATGAGTGTCAAATATGCTATATATGATCTTGGGAAATACATGAGGTTAGAAGTGTTATTTGTTAGATTTGTTATATAGAATTGTTATTAGTCTCAATAATATTTTTTTGTGTGATGAATATCTTCTAGGTGGTTGTCATCTAAAGAAATTGATTAAAAAGACATAAAGCAATGGAATAGAAAAATTCCTTAGCTTTTGTGTGAGATGCAAAAGTGTCTATCTTCAAGTTTTTTCAATGCACAAGAACACTACCTCATACATCTAGTTGAGGAGATTGAATTGTGTAGACCTGTACCAACTAGGTCAATGTGGATGGTTGAGAGCCACTTACAATTTTTGAAGGGCTTGATTTGATAGAGAGTACATCCAAAGGGTTCCATGGTCAGGGGATATATGGTCTACCAGACCATCATTTACATTGGTGAATATCTTTCCACATTTGCATCAAAGATCCATGTAGATCGCATTTGGGATCCCAAATCCATGAACAGATTTGAAGGGGAGTACTTGATGGGGAAAGGTAGATTGAGGAAAGTGAGAGGTAATTATAAGATGTTATTATAGTTAATTAATTCTTATCCATAACCAATATTAGTTGTTTTTGACTAGTCTATTTATTTTATACAATTGCTCGTGAGTGGGATGCACTTCATTTGTATATTGCAAAAAATCTTGATTGGGTGATGGTATGCATTAAATGATCTCGAAAAAATGTTCACTCATTAACATGGGAAGGTGTTGCTTTATTGGTTAAAGAATCTCATCGTATGGGAGATTCCAATATTAAGCCAATGGTAATTGATATAAAAAATAGTTTAAGAGATAGAAATGTACGTATAATTTAACCTATCATGACCCATTTGATTAATATCAACTCAATGATGGATGCATAATTTTGACATGTTTGAAAAATAACAAGTCAAGCACTACAGAGATATGTACTACAATGCCCATAAATTTTGCATAAAAAAGGTGGACGAGACTAAGAGAACTTGTGATTCTGGGATAACTACAATGTTTAAGGTCACCAATATTTCATCTAGAAATGACCTGCATCCTCAATAATCTAAAAATAGATACTATGGAATTTTGGATGATATAATTGAGCATGAATTTAATTCCTTCAAAAAAGTTCTATTCAGTGGCAAATGGTACAAGTTATGACTAAATCAAAATGATCATGATAGAATTGTTATTGAACATGATAATGGATTTACAATGATTAATACAAGGTCATTTGAGCCAATTAGAAACAAGCACTATGTTCTTCCAAGCCAATGTGAGTAAGTGTTTTACTTTGGAATTCCACATAAACTGCGTTGGTCATTTTTCATTAGACACAATCCAAGAGGAAGACCAGTAAAGTATAATGTGATTGAAGAACAAGATATCGAAGAAGTGGAAGATGAAGTAGATGATGATGATAGCAAAGATGAAGGAGGAGATGATGATGTTGATGATGGCAAAGATGTTCATGATGATGGTGACAACATTGGTGGTGGTGGTGGTGGTGGTGATGGTGGTGGCAAAGATGATGATGGTGGTGATGGTGATAATGATGACAATGATGTTGGTCATAGTGACGATCATGATGTTGATGATGGTCATTCTGATTATTTTGATGATGATGGTGATAATGATGATGTTCATGATGATGAGATAGACAAAGAAGATGATCAATGACTTGATTAATGGAAATGTATTAGGTGTTGATTACTTATAATATGTTTTGTGTAGAGGTAACCAATTGAAAAATTTACAATGGTATGTTTTTTTGTGATGTATGCATATTGTTCATGTTATGTTCTACAAATAATTTGTAGCATAAGTATCATGTAATTTGTAAATAACTTAAGACAAATGATTTACATATGTAGGAAACTATACCCCTTTAACAAGGATCGTACAAAGTGACATGGATCAGGGGTATTAGTTTATTACATGCTCGCTTTATCTTTACCTTTGGCATTAACTTTAGGAAAACTTAATCAATATTAGCCTCATTTTATAGAAAAATATTTCACTCCTTCAACTATATCTCTCATTTTTTGGGCTCTAGGTACGACCAAATAGGTATCTATGAGAATTTTTCTTCCTCAAGTGAGGAAAATACAAGAATAGAAGAGGACAGTGAGACATGTAGTAGGTCTATGAAAGAGAGACAAACTAGAGGGCAAAAGATTAGAAGAAAATTCAATAAACACATGCAATTTTTCCTTGCTCAAGTGGGTTCATGTTCTTATGATGATGAGACAAAGGGTGACATCAAGGTTCCCTTGAGGTACACACATCTTGAGAAAGAATGGGTACCCAAGGAATTACCTCCAATCAACACTGATTTTTGTGTTAATGAGAGGATAAATCACATAACTCCATCATCATTACATGGTTTGGTCCTATTTTCCATGGATGGCATAAAGGTCAATTATAAAAAGGTTGTTGAATTGATGGAGTATGTAGGACCTTGTTAAAATTACAAAAACTGGGTGTAGAGAGTTCAATATAAAAAAGTATGCATAGGTATACATTGTCAACAAATTATCTACAATGGAAAGAAAATGATCAAAGTAAAAGACTTGTTGTGTACATTGATGGATGGCCAAAATCAACAAGGAACATTGTAGGTTTTATAAATAGTACACATCCTAGGTCAACTAATAAGCGACCTTATTGCATTTTTGAGGGGCATTAGGGAAATCATGTTTTCTATGTGCGATAAAATGAATAGTTTAGGGGAAGAGTTGCTAATATATTACAATTTGAATCTCATAGATACAAAGAAATTTACTATCATGGGACTTGTAAGTATTGTATATGTAAAATTTAAGCTAATTACTTCCAATTAGAACTCTAATATATAATATACCATTTTAATAATAAGTTTTTTTGCTAAGTGGACTATTCCTTTGATTATGCTAATGTTTTTATATATATTCTCTATCACAAGGTGACATGGCTGATCCATCAGATGATAGAGGTAGGGATGTTGCTCACACCCCTTCTCTAGTGCTGCTAAACCTTTTTTATAAAAATTAATGCAATTATAATTTTACAAAATGTCAAATTATTATGTTACATTCATAAAGGTTTTGGACTTGTTTTGATTGTTTTAATGATATTTTTTGTCACAATTTGATTCACGTGTAAAGGGAAAGGAAAATATTACACAATGACAATTACTTGTTGATATGGTTTCCACTATATTATGCAATGATGGAATCACATATAGTAGTGACCCTATTAGCCTATGTAAAAAGACCCTGAAGAATGTCAATCTAAAAATTCTTGGGCTTGTGATGGATCCACATCCAACAAAAGAGAAAGAGGCCACAAGAAATGAATTGTGTCATAAAGCACACTATCTAGAAGTAAGCAACAATGAGTCTTTTGGTAGGACAATAGTTCAATAAAGCTTTATGTTTTATACTAATTTATGGGTCATGAATCACAATATGTATGTTTTGTTAAATGATTTTTTGAGACCACATCGAGTTCTTCCACCTGACAAGGGTACCAATGTATGTCCTTCAGGTATGTGATTTCAATTCTCAATCATCAGAAGGGAGATTATTTTCTTTATGATTATTATTGATAGTTTTATATTATTTTTGTCATATTCACTCTTCTCCTTTATTTAACCACTTGCATTCATTCTTCGATACTTAAGATTGATACAATCCATTATCGATACTCTATAATTGATACTCATTCCTAATATGTTTTCTTAGGTGTATGTGGAAAACTCATATATCTCTTCTAATTATAATTGTTGAACCTTTATGATGATATAGTCTTAAATGTATATCCTCTTAACCAATTCCACGCCCATGAGCTTGTGATGATATGATTCTGATATCTATGTTGTACCTAAGAATTGGTCTGAAACTTTCTATCGTTGCCTCTAATATGATTATGTTGTCATTGTCATAAAAACTTACAAATCCATATAAATTTTTTTATGAATTTATTTTTCATTACAAGCTCCTCATTGATAATTCCCTTGATGTAATGTATCCTTTTTATTAAAACGTGGGAAATAGGTACAAATAACTTACAAAACTGTATTGCAAGAGACTTCTTTCCTTAAAGTCTCAAATAATACTTAAAACTAATCATGATTGATGTAAGAAAAATAGTCTATGGCACCACTTTTAAATGATTGTTCTTATGTTACACAATTGATATGATATATGATAATAATACCACTGTTATCTCTGATACAACAATTAGGTATATGTAAGATGATTTTGGTCTATATATCTACACTTAGTCCAATGCAACAATGTTAATATTATATGTTTTGTTTATGATATGACTAATAACAATTAGGCAAGGATGGTCTTTAATTTAAACTGTGCAACTAATGATATTGGTAGTTGTCTCTGATATGACAGTGTAAGTAAGCTCCAATCTATTCCTACTCTTGCTATAATTACTATCGCTCATGGTGATACATTTTCTATTCTTCATCTGTTGATGAAAACTTACAAATGTTCTCAATGATGTTATCATTGTTTTGATTTTGATCCTTAAACATATGCAATATCTTTCAAATATTGCTTATTGTGATATGATGATCTGTTGCTCCTAATATATTACCATAGGATGGGTTCCTCTTATAGTGGTATAATGCTTACCCTCAACTTGATAATATTTATTTAGGAAAATTCGTGGTTGGAGAGTTTCTCATTATAGCGATGCCATTATTTTTTATTATTATTAAATTCTATTAGACAAAAATAGGGGATATGAAAAATACATTGTGTGTGTGTGTGTGTGTGTGTGTGTGTGTGTGTGTGTGTGTGTGTGTGTGTGTGTGTGTGTGTGTGTGTGTGTGTGTGTGTGTGTGATTATTTTTTAGGTGCTGATGATTTCCATATGCCTACTTCCATGAGGTCAGCCAGTACTCTAAGATTGCTGACTACAGGATCAACAACAAGGAGCATGCAAACATCCACACATGTTGCAACTAGAGCTAGTAAATCCTTGTTTTGCTACATTTTTTATGTGTTAAATATGATAATGTTTATACTTTCTTGTTCATTTGAGTATATTCTAACATTGATCAAGTTTGTGCAAGGATAGGTACACCTTGTTAGATTGTGGTGACTGATCAGGAAAGTTATGTACATTCTCCATAATTAGTGGGGTTCGAGGCATCGCCCCAAAAAAAAATTTGGTACTATTCGTAGATTCACCACTAAAGTTATGGCTAATTTATGGCCAACATGTTATAACCCTAAAGCAGTTTAATACTTGTATAAAATGGTTTAGGGTTGGGTATTTTCATTATGTTGTGATGCAAAATCGCTTCTTGCGGCGGTATTGAGTTGTAAGGGATTACGGACTGTAATAGGTTGTAATCACTGGATTGTAATAAGATCAGACTTGTTATTTGGTGGATGTAGCCTAGGGATTGGGTGAATCACGTTAAATCATGGTGCCTTATGTTCATTTCTATGTGATCTATTATTTTTCTGTTATTGGTTATATTTGCATGTAGTTTTTATTTCTGTCTGTGGTTTATCCTAACAAGTGGTATCAGAGCCAAAGTTATCTTTCAGTTATCCTCTGCAAGAAAGTCTCACAATTAAGTTGGAGTCTCACAATTGAGTGGGAGCAATGGCAGATGAGGGTAACCTAAGGGTTGATAGGTTTAATGGGCAGAACTTCTAGTTATGGAAGATGCAAATGGAAGACTATCTGTATCAGAAAGATTTATGGAAGTCGTTGGAAGGCAAAGCCAAGAATCAGGGATCTATGTCAGATGTTGAATGGGATCTTTTGGATAGAAAGGCAATCAAAAGCATTTGGTTATGCCTAGCACCATCGATGGCATTTAATATTACAAAAGCAAAGATGACAAAAGAGTTGATGAAAAGCCTAGCAACACTGTATGAAAAGCCCTCCACTTCAAAAAAGGTATTTCTCATGAAGCATTTATTTAATATGAAAATGGCAGAAGGTGGATCTATTGTAGATTATTTAAATGAGTTTAATACTATTACTAGTCAGTTATCTTCTGTGGGTATCAATTTTCATGAAGAAATTAGGGCTCTCTTGATTTTGTGTTCTTTTCCTGAAAGTTGGAATGGCTTGGTAATGGCAATAAGTAATTATGTTCTTGGATCTAGTACCCTAAAATGTGAAGATGTGATCAGTGTTGTTTTGAGTGAGGAAACTCGTAGGAAATCCTTAGGTGGATCTACATCAGGAAGTGCTTTGAATGCACAAAGCAGGGGCAAAATGACTGAGAGAGGAAGTAACTCTAGAAATCATGGGAAATCAAGAGGAAAGTCAAAGGGGAAGAGGTCTCAATCAAGAGGACCAAATGATTGCTGGTACTGTGGGAAACTAGGGCACAAAAAGAAAGATTGCTGGAATTGAAAGAAAAATGAAGGAGATAAATCAAATGGAGACAAGGAGGCAAATGTGGTTAGTAACAAATCCAAAGAGGATACTTTTCTTCTATATTTAGAAAGTGTTGATGATTCATGGGTTTTAGATTTTGGTGCTTCATTTCATGCTACACCTCATAGAGGTTATTTCATAGATTATGTCCAAGGGGATTTTGGGCTTGTTTATTTGGGGGTTAATGAACCCTGTTAGATTGTTGGAAAGGGAAAAATTAAGATTAAGTTGCAAAATGGGAATCATTGGCTACTACATGAGGTAAGACATGTTCCAAGGCTGAGTAGGAATTTAATTTCAGCAGGGCAACTCGGTGATGAGGGTTGTGTAGTTACTTTTAATGATAAAAATTGGAAGGTTTCAAGAGGTTCCCTTGTAGTAGCAAAAGGTGTGAAAGTAGGCACCTTATATCTTTGTACTGGTCATATTGTTCCTTCTACTTTGATTGTTTTAGAGAAAAATGAATGTTCATAAACAATTGCTGCAGTTGAGCAGGGAGAACAAATAGCTGCTATAGATTCTGATATAGCACTGTGCCATAATAGACTTGGGCACATGAGTGAGAAAGGTATGAATGTACTTCATTCAAAGAAAGTTTTACCAGGTCTAAAGTGTGTTAATATGGATTTTTGTGAAATTTGTGTGTATGGAAAACAAAAGAGAGTGAGTTTTGTAAAGACTGGGAAGGAAAACAAAAAGGAGAAATTAGAGCTTGCGCATACAGATGTATGGGGACCAGCTCAAGTATCTTCCCTTGGTGGTTCTCATTATTATGTTACATTTATTAATGATGCAACTAGAAAAGTATGGGTTTATTTCCTTAGACAAAAATCTGATGTATTTCAAACTTTTAAGAAATGGAAATGCTTGGTTGAAAATGAGACTAGTAAGAAATTAAAATGTCTTAGATCTAATAATGGTGGTGAGTATTGCAGTCATGAATTTGAAGATTATTACTCCACTAATGGTATTCATAGACAAAAAACTGTTCCAAGGACTCTGCAAGAAAATGGAGTGGGTAAACGCATGAACAAGACTATAATGGAGCGCACAAGGAGCATGAGGTTGCATGTTGGGTTGCCCTTACACATGTGGGCAGAGGCTATCAATACTGTAGTATATTTTATTAATAGAGTTCCCTCTACTCCTTTGGGTTGTGGTATTCTAGAGGAGGCATGGACTGGTAAGAAGGTGAGTTATTCTTTTCTCAAGACCTTCGGTTGTGAAGCTTTTGCTCATATAGACTCTGAAAATAGAACCAAGCTACAAGCTAAATCAAAGAAATGTGTCTTTTTTGGATATGTCATTAATGAATTTGGTTATGGGCTTTGGGATTTTGAAAATCATAATTTTTTTAGAAGTCAGGATGTCATATTCAATGAGAAAGTGTTGTAAAAAGACTTGTTGCAGCAACATGAGAAGAAAGAAGATGATTATGTAGTGCTAGATGATACTCCAAAAACTGATGTTCTAGCCATTCCTCATGATGTGAAACAATAGCAACAAAAAATACCACACACACCAGTGAATGTTAGACAGTCAACAAGGAAAATTAGACCTCCACAAAGATTTTCTCCCTCTTGCAACTAGATACTAAGATTCAGTGGGAGTCTGCAATGAAAGATGAAATGGACTCTTTGCTGAAGAATAAGACATGGGATCTATGCAAGTTACCTATAGTTAAAAAGGCTTTACAGAATAAGTGGGTTTATAGGTTGAAAGAAGAGGAAGGAGGTAAGAAAAGATTTAAGGCTAGGTTAGTTGTAAAAGGATTTACACAGAAAAAGGGAATTGATTTTGATGAGATATTTTCTCCTGTTGCTGAAATGACTTCTATCCATACCATTTTAAGTCTTTTGGCTACTGAAGATTTGCATTTAGAGTGGCTAGATGTTAAAACAGTCTTCCATCATGGTGATTTGGATGAAGAAATATATATGGCTCAGCCATGGGGATTTGAGGTCAAAGGTAAGCAAAACTTAGTGTGAAAATTGAGGAAAAGTTTATATGGCTTGAAGCAAGCACCTTGACAATGGTATCTAAAATTTGATAGGTTTATGCATGAGCATGGCTATAATAGGTGTCATTCATATTATTATGTTTATTTTAAGAGGTTGGATGATGATAGCTACATTATTTTATGTTTATATGTTGTTGATATGCTTGTAGCTGGGTCTAACATGGATCATATTAAGGGGCTAAAATGCCAGTTAGCACATGCATTTGCTATGAAGGATTTGGGGGCAGCAAAACAAATCCTTGGTATGAATATTTGTAGAGATAGGAAGAATAGAACATTAATGCTATCCCAGGCTAATTATGTTGAGAAGGTGTTGCAACGTTTCTCTATGGAGAATGCTAAAGCTGTCAGCACACCTTTACCTGGTCATTTGAAATCGACTAGGGAGATGTGTCCTAAGACATAGGAAGAGGAGGATAATATGTCCAAGGTACCCTATGCTTCAGCTATAGGAAGCTTGATGTATGCTATGGTATGCACTAGGCCAGATATTGCACATGCAGTGGGAGTCGTTAGCAGGTATATGAGTCATCCAGGATTTGAGCATTGGAATGTTGTCAAGTGGATTCTCAAATATTTGAGAGGAACATCCAATAAGTGTTTACACTTTGGGGGCTCTACTACTAATTTGCAGGGCTATGTTGACTTAGATTTGGTAGGGGATATTGATACCAGGTGGAGTACTACAGGTTATGTCTTTACTATTGGTGGGGCAGCCATGAGCTAGGTTTCAAGGTTATAGAAGATTAATGCTCTATCCACTACAGAGGCAGAGTATGTTGCTGCTACAGAGGCAGCCAAGGAGATGATATGGCTTGAGTTCTTCTTGGAAGAATTGGGACATCCCTAGAAGGATAATTATTTGTTCATAGATAGTCAGAGTGTCATTCATCTTGCAAATAATTCAACTCTATATTCTAAAACCAAATACATATAGTTGCGATACCATTTCATTTGGTCCATTTTGGAGGATGTACAGTTAAAGTTGGAGAAGATACATACAAATGACAATCCAGTAGATATGTTGACAAAGGTTGTAATAAGGGAGAAGTTGAACTCCTCTTCAGCTTTGGTTGGTCTTTTAGACTGAACATGAATAAAAGAACAGTAGAGTCCAAGGTGGTTTGATCCAGTGGGAGCCCCATGTGGTAGTGGTATTGCTACAAGATTAGTCTTCAAGTGGGAGATTGTTGTTTAGTGTGGACCCTGATCAGTCCCCAAGTGGGAGATTGTTAGATTGTGGTGACTGATTAGGAAAGTAATGTACATACTCCATAATTAGTGGGGTTTGGGGCATTGCCCCAAAAAAAAAAATTGGTACTATTCATAGATTTGCCACTAAAGTTATGGCTAATTTATGGCCGACATGTTATAACCCTAAAGTGGTTTAATACTTGTATAAAAAGGTTTAGGGTTGGGTATTTTCATTATGTTGTGATGCGAAATCGCTTCTTGCCGCGGTATTGAGTTGTAAGGGATTACGGATTGTAATCAGGTTGTAATCACCGGATTGTAATAAGATCGAACTTGCTATTTGGTGGACGTAATCCAATGTTGGAAATATTCAAGATATAATAGGTTACTGAGAGGGGAGGGGTGAATCAGTAACCACAAAAATTTTTAAGTCAACCATACACAACATTTACTTATCTATCCTGTTGTATAAAAACTATTAAAGATTAAAACCATACATGCACAGAGATTTGGTGACCCAGAAACCTTCCAAAGTAGAAAGTAAAACTGGGGTGGGGATGATACCCACAAAGCTTCGTTACTGTAGTATGAAGTTGGCCGGTTAAGGCTTACAGTGATCACTTCTGGTGATCTGCCCTGTTAGGAGCATAGAGGATTGCTAGATCCACCTTGTTAGAGGATTTACAAACATACTTTATAAGTATGCACTCTATTAGGAGATTTGAATAAAGACAGTTAAGTCTACCCTGTTAAAGGATTTACAAAAATGATTCACCTGTTAGGATGAACCAACAGATCAACTTACAATTTGACTAAGTTCTTTATTGTAGATCACCTTATGTTATTGATGAAATCATTTCTGCTCCTGGTAGACCTTGCTGAGTATTCTTTTCTGCTGATGAATTCGCACTATCATCCAGATATCTTGTATGTCTTCTTGAAAATATATATGTCCTTTAAATTTCTATAATACATTACATATATATACCATTCCAATAATTATTCATGCAAGGTCAGCCAAACACAAGTAAAAAATATATAACTGAGTCGGCCAAATGGTAAAATAAACTCGGGTTCTTCAGACAGACTTGATGACCTTCTGATACGCGGCATCCACTATGTTACTCGACATCGTCATGCACTTGGTAGAGGTAGGGGCTCGACTCATACTAGTCATACAATGTTTCCTAGAACTCGGTAACCATTGGTGACTCGGTAGATATAGTGTCACTTGGTAAAAACTAACTTCTTCGATAACCTCCTGAGCTCGGTTATCACTAAGTGCTTCCTCACTCGGTCATCACTGAGTGCTTCCTCACTAGGTTAATACTATGTGCATCTTCACTCGGTCATCACTGAGTGCTTCCTCACTCAGTTAATACTAAGTGCAACTTTACTTGGTTAAAATTGTGTCTTGATGCTCGGTTGAACTGTGCCTTCAGTGCTTAATTTGAACTGTGTCTCTAGTGCTTGGTTTGAATTGTGTCTCCAGTGCTTGGTTTGAACTATGTTGCCATCATTCAATCTGCACTGTATTACTCGATGTGAACTGTATTACTCGATTAGAACTGTATTACTCAGTTAGAACTGTAAGATGAGTGTTGTCACTAATGGAAAATAACTTTATGCCAACATCCAAGGATTGGGTGAACCATGTTAAATCTTGGTGCCTTATGTTCATTTCTATGTGATCTATTATTTTTCTGTTATTGGTTATATTTGCATGTGGTTTATCCTAACACACCTTCTCATAGTGATGATAGAACTGATACCAATATTGTTGATAATTTTCCATCCTTTCCTAGAGCAACCCTTGTTACTTGTACTAGATTGTTGGAGGAATCATTATTAATGGCCAAGAAAGATATAATTCCCTTAAAATTTACTAAGCTTCCAGGTACTTTAAAATTGTAATTATTTAGAGTATAATTATAGTTTACTTATTCATAACTCATTTTTGACTAATGATGTGATGATGATTTTGTAGGAAACGATCTTTTTTATGAAACTTTTTATCATTTAACGTTGAAGATATTTGGGTGCACATTACATAAAAAGTACGAAGCTTGATATAATTGGTTTCTACATTTTTATGTTCATCCATTTGTTGTAATATATTCAATGTACATAGCTTGAACTCATTTTTTTATCTAACAATTTTTTTTGTCAAAAGATGGACTGAGCAAGCCCTTCAATCAAAAGATATCTCATAAAAACTATGGAGGAGTTCTTTGGTCAAAATATTTTGAACAGAGCCCAACTTCTAAAAAAATCTTGCAAACATCTGAAGATTATGAGATAGCAATACAGAAGGGCTCTAAAGCTCAACCCAAAGAATTAAATCATTGAAGATACAAAAGAGAAGAGACTAAGAAATAAGGGAATTAACCCACCATACAGAAAAAATAGTTATGTGTCTTATAAACTTTAGTCTCTCATCTATTCTATCTTTTCAAGAGAATCTTCAACATCTCATGAATTCATACTAACCTTGAAACACACATGCACACCATAACTAGGCCTTTGTCACTTTTTTTTCAAGAATGTTGATTCATTGTTTTTAGTTGTAACAACAATTGACATGTTGATTCATGGTCAACTCTTTACAAGGAGTATTGGTTATGATTGAAACCCATAAGATAACTATCAAGACAACTAAGAAACAATTAACACCTTCCCTAATCCCCATACATTGAGAATCATTAAATTAATGTATTCTTCATTTTAAATTTGTACAGTATTTACTATCTAACAATGAGCAGTGAAGCCTTTTGCCATAACACAAAGATGTTACGCACACTTATAATATCTATAGTAGCTCTAGATATTCATTTCCACATATAAGAAACTTAATAATAACCATAACCTTGAGACAAAGGAAGATATAATAAGACTACAATTAAAATTCTAGTATATTAATAATATTTCACAAAAAAATGCTTGATTTGTTATACAAACTCCTACACCCTTCTCTTCATTTTTCTAACTCCACATATCCTCTCCTCTCTTCTATATGAAATTACATTGTTTTATACAAAAACATGACCTTTGACCTCCTCTAAGGGCTCATCTAAAATGGATGACTTTCCATCTTCCAAAACTTATCATTTTTGCAAAAAAATGTTGATAGCAACTTCTTCTTTTTATAATTTACATGTTTAATTCATTTGTGGATTTATAAAAATCTAACACATTTATAACATATTTCAAAGTTTATATATACAAGCTACAAGACACATTGAAGGTGACACAAGCTAGGAAAGAGAAGGTTGGTCAACACCATCTTGGATCTGGTGGATATATGAAAATTCACTCACGCCTTGTAAGGAGTAGTAAATGAAATTTAATAGCAATTTTTTAATATAAAATTACAAATAAGAAATATATTAATTATTGACGATATTATGCAAAAAATGTAGGGCATTGAATTTAATCTAGCGCCCATAGAAGAGGACAAACAAATTAGCTTTGAGCAAGGTTGTTTCCTGCCACCACATAGATTCTAGTGGCCAAACAGGTGTAGGAGATTCTGGTGCAGCGGTTGACACATGGGTAAATAGGCCAAATAAAATAATAATAGTAATTGATAAATTCATGAAAAAAATCTATTTGATGTTAATTTTGAACAATGATAACAATTTGTGCATGGCGTTTCACTACAGCCTACTACTCCCAACATAGATCTTACTCATGATGACGAAGGCATGGATCCTACACATGAGGAAGACCTCAATGTGCATCACAATGATATAGGTACATATTCAATTTCTATTGAAAATTAATCATGTAATTATTAATAAAATTTAACATCTTAAATTCCAATTGGTGTAACCTTTATGTCATAATTTTTTAGTATGCAGAGCATGATGTTAGTGTTGAGCATGTTGAGGTTGGGGCTGAACAAAATGTGATAGTAGATGATGTGGCACTATCAGGTAAAGAAAAATCCCTGTTATGTTATTTTGATTAAAGAAATACTTATAAAATTGAAAAAAGTTTAGAATTAAACCCATTTATTTCTTATTGCAGGGGCACATCAGCCTTGTCCTCGACAAAAGAAGAGGAAGCCTCATGTAGTAAGATAAGAACCACAAGAGCTATAGCATACCAAAGATAGTCAAGATGTGCCTATTAGCCTTTATCTTCAAAAAAATAAAAAATAAAATAAGAAATGAATGTAAAAAATATTGCTCGATGACGAATTTGTTGATGGATTTTTATGAATGTTGATGAAATTTATGTCATGTTATTGAATATTGTTATGTGATTATAATGATTGACGTGTTCATGAATTATTGATGAATTTTTATAGATATTAATGAATTATATGTTGTGTTAAGGAATGTTATGTGAATGTAATGATTGATGTGTTCACAAACTTTTGATGAATGTTTATATGTATTAATTAATTGTATGTTGTGTTAATGTATTTTATGTGATTATAATGATTCACTGATATACTTCTAAAATGAATGAATGAAATATTTACTTAGTTGTTAATGGGGAATTTAGTGACTATAGGAGGGAGAGGCCAAATGAGCTTCCAAGTTTACGTGGTTGGCCTTGTTAAGTAGAGAATATGAAAGGATTCTCGAAACCAAGTGAAGCTCAAACTAAACTTGTTAAAAACATTGTAGTTACAACTTATTTTTGTATCATTTAATTATTGTCTCTCATATACATTATTTTCATTATTTTAGATCATGGGGATGCTCGAACTTTAAAGTCTCCAACATGGTACTTACTTTTAGTGGGTGAACATAGCAGGTTCCAGGTGAATGCCTTACATAACTACTATGAATTACAACATGTTGCTTTCTCTATAAGTTGTATGCAAATTATTATTTATTGTTGATTACCAATTGCTTCTCTGGTAGAAATGGACAACATGTTACTTTATCTATAAGTTGTATGCAGATGTGGAGCTACTCTCGCAAGATATTGTGTATCACACTTGTCCACCAAGGAGGAGAAAGTATTTGACTGTCAATATTAAGGTATATTAATCTTCTAAATTTAATGGCTTCAAGTTTCTTATACTATATTTGTCACCATCAATATCTTATGAGATTTTCTACAAGTACGAGCTATGAATCTATACAAGTCAAATGAAGGTGAATAAATGTAGATCATAGGATGAAAGATGAATATGAGATTAGAGGGGTATGAGAGCATTAGGCACCATTGACCATAGAGTTTATTTAGTTCATATCAAGAGTTTCTTCCAGGTTTTACTTTATTATGATCCTTATTTTTCCAAAATAAAAAAGAAACCCTAAGATCCATTTTCTCTCCAAGCTCCTTAAAGTATGTCATAGCAAAAGTTATTTCTATATTGAGAGAAAAAGGTTAAGAATTATATAGGTTGTAAGAATTCTATAGGTTGTGAAGATAGTAGCATGCCTTTGTTAGTATTAAAAAAGTGTGCATCATTACTTTATTGTAGTTATTGTCATAACTAGTGGCAATGATATATAATGATATTTATTTTTTGTTTTCCGCAGTGGTGTTGTATGTCATGAAAATATTTGACTATTTTTAATGGAATGACCCTATGAAGTAACTTTCCAATATCATTTTTTAAAAGCGCTCTCATATTTAAAGCCTTACTTGATATGCTTTGGCATAAATGGACTTATGTTGTCATAGTTCTCTAATTCAATCTTGTTTATTGTCAGCATATGAATTACTCACATATATTGATGATTGACATGCTATATTGAAAATGTGTTCAAAACTCGCCACTATTGGACTTGGAAAATGTAGTTATAAAATTGGCCTTTAAGCACAAAAGTGTGACTCTAGTTTCTCATTCAAAGATATGGATTTTCAATGACAATAAATTCAATTAGTGTCAAAGGGTAAGTTTTTTTTTTTTAAACTCTAACTATCATTGATATTTTCACGCTTATTGTCATCAATGGTATAAGCAACCCATTGAAACATCTCTACAAGTGTTCACTATTTCAACACATCCTATCATTGAGAGTATGATCGGTCCATCAAATCATATCTCACCATCATCAATAGTTCAACAGATCCTATCATTGATGATGTGCAATACTCATCAAACTATCTCTTGCGATCATCGATATTTTGACATTCTGAACTAGTTGTTTGACATTGCTATCTAACAATGATGGCAATAATTTTCAATGGATTTTGATGTCAATATATCAACACCCATCTTGTGTGTCAAAATTTCAACTTTAGTTTAGTGACAGTATTTTTTTACATTTTTGAGTTGTAATTTCAATGGACGTGCATCAAAAAATAGGTCCAAATTTACTAGTGGGTTGTCTTAATGCAAAGTTATTGTCTGTGGAGGCTTTCTACTTATTGCATTAGTCATACAAGCTCAGAATGTCCTAATTTCATAGGTGGATATTCATCTTAGATATATTAGCCTACCAGTTGAGGCTTAGTGTCATATCATATGTATTTATGGATTTATTACAAATTTTTGGTTTGTAATTTTGGTATATAAACTTCAAGATCATTGTTGAAGGCCTAAATGTGCCTGAATGAGGCCCAAAAACTTGACATATGGGTGCTTGCACCAATCCAAGTATGTAGATCAAAAGCTGAGGTTTTCAAAAAGTGGTTATAATAGCCAATTAGAGCAACAATTCGAGAGTTATGGCCTTCCAAATTTGGGCTGACTAAAAATTCCAAAATAAATGTCAAACATGTATTTGGTCAACTATATATATATATATATATATATATATATATATATATATATATATATATATATATATATATATATATATATATATATATATATATATATAGGGTCTATCAGCCCCAGGTATTAAGTTTGAGTATCTAGATCCTTCCCAAGTGGCATAAGATTGTCTATTTAAGAAATGCCCGAACATTGTCTAGGAACTTCTAGGTGCTAGTTTGTAGCTTTGTCTTGCAGATTATTGTAATAAAGGCACCCATGTGGGTTAGCATATTATAATTTTGAATCATATAATTTTACATTTGTGGCAATAATAAGAAGCCCATATTTTTTTCTCACAAATTTTTGTTATTCCTCTATTTCTATTATGTCTTTATGGTATAAGGGGAGCACCCTTCACCAAGTGGTATCAGAGTTGGAGTTCCTGAGAGCGTGAATAGATCACTGACTATAAGGCAGTTCACACCAGGGCCTTGGTTTGGGTTGAGTGTGTAGATAGATCTCTAATTGTGAGGTAATTTGCACTATGGTTTAAGTAGAAGTGCGAAGATGCATCCATGAAGAGAGTGTGGTGGGACAGTCATAGGTGTTATACATGAGGATCTTTGAGCCCTCCAAAGATAGATGCAAGCATTGGAAGAAAAAATGCACAAAGGGATAAGACTTGTTGTAAGAGATGAAAGAGACCTAAGTTCAAGGTTCCCACATTTTTGAGAAATCTTAACCCAGAGGAGCTGATCGATTGGATCAATGAATTGGAGGAATATTTTGAGTATGAAGATATTGAGGATCCTGATAGGGTCAAGTTTGCAAAGGAAAAACTGAAGGGATATGCGAAGATCTGGTGGGAGGAGATTCAATTGGAGAAAAATAGAAGAGGGAAGGAAAAAATTGCTAGATGGGATCAGATGATAGCTAAATTGAAGCAACAATTCATACATGTGATTATGAGCTTGATCTGTTAAAGAAAATGCAAGGGTTAAAGCAAGTGGGAAGATATCTATAGGAATATATCGAGGAGTTATATTAAGTTCTCATAAGAACCAACCATGTGGAAGTTCAAGATTGGAAAAAGACCTAAGTTCAAGGTTCCCACATTGAGTCCAAGATTGGAAAAAGACCTAAGTTCAAGGTTCCCACATTTTTGAGAAATCTTAACCCAGAGGAGCTGATCGATTGGATCAATGAATTGGAGGAATATTTTGAGTATGAAGATATTGAGGATCCTGATAGGGTCAAGTTTGCAAAGGAAAAACTGAAGGGATATGCGAAGATCTGGTGGGAGGAGATTCAATTGGAGAAAAATAGAAGAGGGAAGGAAAAAATTGCTAGATGGGATCAGATGATAGCTAAATTGAAGCAACAATTCATACATGTGATTATGAGCTTGATCTGTTAAAGAAAATGCAAGGGTTGAAGCAAGTGGGAAGATCTCTATAGGAATATATCGAGGAGTTATATCAAGTTCTCATAAGAACCAACCATGTGGAAGTTGATAAGGATAAAGTTTCTCATTATCTTAGTGATTTAAGGCCAAGCATTCAAGATGAGATGAGTCTAGTTTGAATGACCAGTATTGAGGAGGCATACCAATTTTCCCTAAGAGTTGAGGAGAAGCTAAGAAAAAAAAATTGATAAAAATAATAGTAGAAGAGGTCATGGTAGAAGATCTAGCAAACGGTCTTATGGAGGCCAAAATATTGATCAAAAGAATAAGGATGAGGCAAGAATTAGTAGTCAAAACCAAAGGAGAAATAATTCCAACCACTTCCATGATTAGAATAACAAATATCAGAGAGGAAGAGGAAGAGGGCAAGGATATGGAAGAGGAGGCTTCCGTGGGAAATATTTTCGCTGTGGAGAAGAAGGCCATAGAGAATTTGAGTGTCCCTAGCACCAAGGAAGGAAAGATTAGAGAACCAAAGGCCAAGATAGAGTTGTGCACTTTGATGAAGATGCCAAATCATCCCATTCTAAAGATTTTGAAAGAGGAGAAGTCCTAGTTAATAGAAGAGTCCTATTAAGTGGTGAGAATGAACCTAATCAAAGAAGGAGCTTCTTTTGCACAAGGTGCAGATCTAAAGATAAGTGTTTTGATGTGACCATTAATGGTGTAAGTACTAACAATATGGTTTTAGAAGAGATGATCAAAAAGTTGAAGCTAAAGAGGTAGAAACACCTACATCCATACTGTATTGCCTAGGTGCAAGATGAACACAAGGTCATGGTTAGTGAGCAATGCTTAGTGAAGTATAAAATTGGAAGCTACTAGGATGAGGTGTTGTGTGATATCATACCTATGGACATATGTCATATGTTGTTGGGTAAGTCATGGAAATTTGATAAGCATGATGTACATGATGGATGAGAAAATACCTACACTCTGAAAAAGGATTGAGTGAAACATAAGTTGAAGCCATTGAAGGAGAAAGAAGAAAAGGTATGTAGTGGTACCAGAATATGTTTTGTTGATGGAAAAAAGTTTCTGCAAGGTATGAAGCATGAGCATATGTGTTTTTTTGTAATCCCAAAAGATGGGAAAGAATAAGTACATGAGGTACCTGTAGAAGTTGTAGATTTGTTGGGAGAGTTTTTTGGTATTGTTTCAAATAATGTACTTGATGGATTAACCCCAATAAGGAAGATTAGTTACCATGTGGATTTTATTTTAGGAGCTAGTTTTCAAAACAAGGTAGCACATAGAATGACACCAATAGAAAGTGAAGAGTTGAACAAACAAGTTCATTAGTTGTTGCAAAAGGGGTTAATTTAAGAGATTCTAGTCCATATGTTGTACCAGTATTTTTAGCACCAAAGAAGAATGGAGAGTGAAGGATGTGCATAGATTCTTGCATTATTAACAATATCATACTCAAGTACAAATTTCCATTGCCAAGAATGGATGATGTTATGGATTGTTTGAGTGGACCTTTGTATTTTACAAATATAGATCTAAAGAGTGGGTACCATCATATTCACATCAGAGAAGGAGATGAGTGGAAGACTTCCTTCAAGATAGGGGAAGGATTGTACAAGTGGTTAGTCATGCCTTTTGAGCTAACCAATGCACTAAGAATTTTTTGTGGCTCATGAATGAGGTACTGAAGGATTTTATGGGTAAGTCTGTCATTGTTTACCTAGTTGATATTTTGATATTCAATAAGACATTGGAAGAGCATTTGATGCATATATGAAAGGTGTATGATAAGTTGAGAGAAGAAAAGTTGTTGATAAACCTAAGCAAGTGGAGTTTCATGAAGAAGGAATTTGTATACCTAGGATTTGTAGTTTCGGAAGAAGGTCTAAAAATGGACTCAAAGAAAGTGAAGGTTGTCCTTGAATGGCCTACTCCAAAGAGTGCTATAGAGGTAAGATCTTTTCATGGACTGGCTAGTTTTAATAGAAAGTTTATAAGAGGTTTTAGCAATATTTGTGGACCCTTGACTGAAACAATGAGATGGGATAGGAAATAATTTAAGTGGACTGTAGGAGCAGATAAGAGTTTTAATATGTTGAAACAAAAAGTTATAGAGTATCCAGTTCTAGCACTTCCATATTTTAACAAGGTGTTTCAAGTAGATTGTGATGCTATTGGTACTACAATAGGACTTATTTTGAGCCAAGTATGTAGACTTGTTGCTTATTTCATGAGAAGTTGAATGATGCCAAAAGAAAATATTATGTTTATGATCAAGATTTTTATGTTATAGTTTCGGCATTGAAGAAGTGGAGACATTATCTTCTTCCTAAGAAGTCTTTTTTGTATATTGATCATCAAGCTTTGCAATATTTGAATAATCAAGGAAAATTGAACCAAAGGCATTTGAAGTGTGTTGATTCTTTACAGAGTTATACATTTATTTTGAAACTCAAGAGTGGGAAGTCTAACAAAGTTACAGATGATCTTAGTAGAAGACAACTTTTGCTAACATAAATAAAAATTGAGGTGGTTGGGTTCAAGGAACTCAGTTGTTTGTATTGAGAGGATCCTAATTTTGGTGAATTGTGGAAGGCTTGCACAGAACCTATCACAATTGATATGATGAAGTGGTTGGATTTCATAATCCAAGATGGTATGTTGTTCAGAGGGAGCTAGTTGAGCATTCCAGAAGTTTAATGAGAGAGAATCTCATTAAGGAGAAGCATAGTGGAGGATTAGTTGGACACTTTGGTAGAGATAAAATTATTACTTTGGTTGGTGAGAACTATTATTGGCCACAGTTGTAGAAAGATGTGAAGAAGTTTTTACAGAGTTGGAGAGTATGTCAGACGGCAAAAGGAGTGAAGCAAAATCTGGGGTTGTATCAACCATTACCTGTACCAAAGAAGTTGTGGAGGATGTTAACATGGATTTTGTTCTTGGATCACCAAGGACTCAATGAGGGCATGATTCTATTTATGTGGTCGTTGATAGATTTTCAAAGATGGCATATTTTATTCCTTGCAAGAATACTAGTGATGTTGTTTGATGCAGGGAGTTCAAAGAGTCATAACTTTTGACTCGAATCTGGGTTTTCTTAGATTTTTTTGGGTTTTTTTTAAAATCTATATTTGAGGTAGATTCCAACTCAGCTAGCTCTATTGGGGCCATTTTGACTATTTTTCGAGAGCCATAAATTCCATCTTGACCTTTGAATTTCATTTTTAAAATAGCTTAGGTGTTTTTTTAATTTTTGTGCTTTGTAATAACTTCTAAATTTCAAAGATTAGTTGGTAATTTTCCTTTTTAGATTAAAGGGTAGATTTAGGAAATTTCAAAATTGCTTTCAGGGGATTTTTAGAAGTTACCAAAAATGGCATATTTCTCATGTTGTCAAAATCTGCCAAATTTGGAAATTTCCTATTTTTTTGTAGTGTTATTTAATAGTGTTTGAGAACTATGTAGAAGCAGTTTTGGGAGGAATGAAGAATTGAAAGTTTTTGAATTTTGTATTTTGTTATGGAATTATTAATTTATCTGTGAGTTGAGATTGACCTACTACATCATTTGGTATCAGAATGGTAAGATGGTTGGGAGAGGAAAAGGAAGAGGAAGAAGAAGAGGAGGCATCATGCCGATCCAAAGATTGGTACTAGATATGCAGAGGGAGATTGAACAACTCAATGAGTAGCTAGATAATCAAGAAATACAAAGAGGAAATGATCCTAATGAAGAGGGAGAAAATGAAGACGAGAGACTGGTAGAAATGAGCTATGAAGATAGAGTTCTTAGGGCTTTAGAATGAAGGAGTGAAGCAATAAAAATTGATGTTTTAGACTATGTTGGTAGTCTTAAGCTAGAAGAACTAATAGACTGGCTAAATGAGATGGGAAATTTTTTTGAATGGAAGCCCATGACAGAAGAAAAGAAGATGAAGTTTGCGTATACAAAGCTAAAATGGCATGCAATGATATGGTGGGATCACCTCCAAAAGGAATGAGTTAGAAATGGCAAGGAGAAGATCAAGTCATGGATCAAGATGGAGAAAAAGCTGAGAGAAAAATTCTTACCCATGGATTATTCACAAACCCTCTTTTGCAGATTCCAGAATTTGAAGCACAACTTGTCTTCAGTGCAAGACTATACAAATGAATTCTACAAGCTATCCATGTGCATAAAGCATCAAGAAAATAATGGGCAGATGGATGCTAGATGTGTTAATGGCTTGAAATTCTCTATTCAAGATTAACTAAGCATGCATCATGTTAATAGTATGGAGGAAGCCTACCAACTAGCTCTGAAGGCTGAAGAAAAGCAGAATAGGCAATATAACCAGAGGAATAGAGGTGGTCAAAGGGGTACATCAACTCCATTTTGGGGAGGTTTTAATAGTGGCCAAGGAGAAAGTTTTCAAGGCTCTAAAAAAATTATAGATGCTAGGCCGGATCCTTCGAATCAAGAAAGAGGAAGGGGGTTTTAGCGAGGTCGAGGCTACAGAAGTGGAAGAGGCTAGGAAAACCAGAGGAGGCCTTTTACTTGTTCTAGGTGTAGAGAAGAAGGTCAGGGGGCTTTTGAGTGTTCCAATTTCAACATGCAAGATAGAAATCAAGGAGGGTCATCTAGAGTGAACCTAGCCTAGGCTAACAATGATTCTAAACAAGAACTACCTCCAAATATGGGAGAAAGTCTCATGATGAGAAGGACAATGATTATTCCAGCCAAGGAGGATGTAGAGGAGCAGAGCATTGATGATTCATGACTTAGGACCAACATATTTCGGAGAAGGTGTACCTCAAGGGAAAAGGTATGTCAAGTAATTATAGATGGAAGTAATTGTGAGAATATGGTTTCTAAAGAAATTGTAGATAAACTAAATCTTCAATGTGAAAAGCACCCTCATCCTTATCGGATTGCATGGTTTAAAAAGGGGAATGATGTCACGGTAGATAAGAGATTTCTTTTTAAATTTTCCATAGGAAAGGTCTACAAGGATGAGCTATGGTGTGATGTGATTCTGATGGATGCATGCCATGTCCTATTGGGTCGTCCTTGGTAGTATGATCAAAATATTGTTCATAATGGGGAAAGAATACTTACACCTTCTGGAAGGATGGATCTAAGGTAGTCTTATTACCTCTAAAGGGTGATGGAAAGACTGAAAGTATGTTGTTTGAAAAGGAACTTGTTAAGGAGATGAAAGTGACAGGGTGTTGTTATGCATTGGTAGTACAAAGGGAAAAGAGGAAGACTTGACTATACCACCAGAAGTAGTTGTAGTGTTGGAAGAATATTTAGATGTCATTCTAGAGGAGCTACCTAATGGAATTTTGCCAAAATGAGATATCCAACATCATATTGATCTTATTCCAGGAGCAATTCTTCCCAATCAAGTAGCATATAGAATGAGTCCCACCCAGCATGTAGAACTAGACAAACAAGTGACCAAACTCATACAAAAGGGTTTAGTACAAGAAAGCATGAGCCCTTGTGTTGTCCCAACATTATTAACTCTAAATAAAGATGGGATGTGGAGGATGTGCACAGATAGTCAAGCCATCAATAGAATAACCATCAGGTATCATTTTCCTATCCCATGTTTGGATGATATGCTGGATGTTCTTGCTAGAGAGAAGTATTTCTCTAAGATTGATCTACAAAGTGGGTACCATCAGATCTGCATCCAAGAGGGGGATGAGTGGAAAACAGCTTTCAAAACTAGGGATGGTTTGTATGAATGGAAGGTTATGCCTTTTGGCTTATCCAATGCACCTAGTACTTTTATGAGACTCATGAACACTATGTTGCATTCCTACATTGGTAAGTTTGTAGTAGTTTATTTTGATGATATATTGATTTTTAGTAAGGGAAGGGAAGAACATCTACAACACTTCAAGATAATATTGTGGGTATTGAGGAGAGATCAGCTCTATGCTAATTTAAAGAAGTGTAGGTTCATGCAAAAAAGTTTGGTTTTTCTAGGATTTGCCATTTCTACAGATGGTGTCAAGATGGATCCAGAGAAAGTTTGATCCATTCTTAAATGGCCTAGTCCATGTAGTATCATGAGGTGAGAAGTTTCTATGGCTTGGCTACTTTCTATAGAAAGTTCACTCATAATTTCAGCAGCATTGTAGCACCTGTGACAGATTGCACTAAGGGTTGAGAGTTCTCATGGGCCAAAGAGGCTGAAGAGAGTTTCCAATACCTAAAGAAGAAGGTCACTGAAGCTCCAATACTGGCACTACCAAATTTTGACAAGGTGTTTGAAGTGGACTATGATGCCTCACATGTGGGCATCGGTGTTGTACTTAGCCAAGAATGTAAACCCATTTCCTTTTTTAGTGAAAAATTGAATGATGTGTGAAAGAAATAATTCTATGCAATTGTGCAAGCTTTGAGGTACTGGAAGCATTATCTAGTACCCAAATAATTTGTGTTTTTTATAGACTATATTACTCTGAAATACTTGAACACACAAAAGAAATTGAACACTAGACATGCAAAGTGGGTCTCTTTCCTACAAGGGTATACCTTTGTTCTAAAGCATAAATCAGGGAAACAAAATCAAGTTGTAGATGCCTTAAGCAGGTGAGTTGTTCTTCTAAATATCATGGAAACAAAATTGGTTGGCTTTGATGCAATCACATACTTGTATGAGTCTAATAGTGACTTTTGGGAAATTGTTGATTAGTTGAAGAATCCAGTACCTGGACATGTAGACATTGTTCAAGGTGATTATCTAATGCAAGATGGTTACTTATTCAAGGGTAAGAAGCTATGTGTTCCTATAGGCTCAATGTGAGAAAATATTATTCATGAATTTCATAGTAGTGGTATGGTTGGGCATTTTGGGAAGGATAAAACAATAGCTTTGGTGGTAGATAAGTACTATTGGCCAAAGATGAAGCAAGATATCACCATGTTTGTGGAGAGGTGTCGAGTTTGTTAAGTAGCCAAAGGGCACTCCCAGAATACTAGATTATACATGCCATTACCAGTACCCATTAGACTATGGATAGATTTGAGTATGGATTTTGTAGTGGGATTGTCGCATACACAGCGAGGTAATGATTCTATTTTTGTAGTTGTGAACATATTCTCAAAAATGGTTCATTCCATTGCTTGTAAGAAAACTAGTGATGCTACTAGGGTGGCTGAGTTATTCTTTTCTAAGATAGTTAGATTGCATGGGGTTCCAAAAACAATCACCTTTGACTGAGACACCAAGTTCTTGAGTCATTTTTGGTAGATGTTGTGGAAGAAAATGGGAACAAAATTACAGTTTAGTAGTGCTTACCATCCACAAACAGATGGACAAATAGAAGTTTTCAATCGTAGTTTGGGTAATCTGTTGTGATTTATTGTTGGAGAGAAGCCCAAACAATGGGATTTAGCACTACCTCAAGCAGAATTTGCTTATAACAGCTCAGTGAATCGGTCAACTGGCAAATTACCATTTCAAGTTGTTTATGGACATAACCCTTAGGGTGTTCTCAATTTGGTGAAACTCTCTTTGGGTGATAGAGTCACTGATGATGGAGAAGCCTTTGCAGAGTAGCTCCACCAGTTGCAGGAAGATGTAAGACAAAAGTTACAGGATAGCAATGAGTGGTACAAAGGTTCTACAGATGCTACTCGAAGGTGTCACATTTTTAATACAAGGGATCTAGTGATGGTTTATCTCAGAAAGGAGAGGTTTCCTAATGGGACTTATCATAAATTAAAATATAAGAAAATTGGGCCTTGTAAGATTTTGAAAAAGATTAATGATAATGCATATGAAGTAGAGTTCCCAAGTGGTCTTGATATATCTCCTGTGTTTAATATTTTTTATTTCTATACTTTCCATGGTGATGATACCTCTGTTGAAAAAGAGGATGAGGTAGACTGGAAACACACCATACCCATCAAAAAGAGATAAAAGGTTATGAAAATTCTTCAAAAGAAGACTATTTAGACTCATCAAGGTGACTACAATAGATATCCTGTGCAGTGAGAATGATGCAGGGAGTTCGAAGAGTCATAACTTTTGACTCAAATCTAGGTTTTCTTATATTTTTCTGGGTTTTTTTGTAAATCTATAGTTGAGGTAGATTCCAAGTCAACAAGCTCTATTGGGGCCATTTTGACTATTTTTTTTAGAGCCATAAATTCGATCTTGACCTCTGAATTTCACTTTTAAAATAGCTTAGGTGTTTTTTTGACTTTTTTGCTTTGTAATAACTTCGAAATTTCTTTCCAAATTTCAGAGATTAGTTGGAAATTCACCTTTTTAGATTAAAGGGTAGATTTAGGAAACTTCAAAATTGCTTTTAGGGGTTTTTTAGAAGTTACCAAAAATGGCATATTTCTCCTGTTGTCAAAATCTGCCAAATTTGAAAATTTCTTATTTTTTGTAGTAGTGTTATTAAATAGTGTTTGAGAACCATGTAGAAGCAGTTTTTGGAGGAATGAAGAATTGAAAGTTTTGAATTCTATATTCTATTATGAAATTATTAATTTATCTGTGAGTTGAGATTGACTTGCTACATCATTGTTCATGTGGCAGAGTTATTTTTTAGAGAAGCAGTGAGACTACATGGTTTGCCAAAGTGTATAGTTTTTAGATAACAATACCAAATTTGCTGGGTATTTTTGGCATAGATTATGGAGGAAATTGAAGAAAATTTTGAAGTTCAGTTCATCACATCATCCACGGATTGACAGACAAATAGAAGTTGTGAATCACAGTTTGGGGAACTTGTTGAGATGTTTGGTTGGAGACAAACTGATGCAGGGTGCTCCCCTTAATACCATAAACTCATAATAGAAACAAAGAAACAATAGCAAATGCAAGAACAAAATA